>CM060415.1:10378296-10874195 GCA_030545235.1 Helianthus tuberosus
ATCGTCACATCTTTAGTGAGACCGTTTATCACATTTGACATTACATTTCTTTAGCATGCTGTGATAGTCCACTGATGTACTATCATTTCCTCTTTTCTTAACAAAACTCATTTTTGCTTTTTCAATGTTTTTGGCATTTTCAAATTTTCTAATTTTTTTAAAATTTTTCCCCCCCTAAAATCAAAATATGTTTCAATTTTGATTTTCTGGGAAAATTTGAAAACAAACTATACAAGGTAAAGTGACAACATGATGTCAAATCGCTTCAATTCGCCATTCACTTGGCATAAACAATCAGAACTCCCCCTGACAACAAACTATTTTCCCATTATGATTTTAAAACACTTAGGTTTGTTTTAATAAAAAATGGTTTTTCCGGAAAATTAGTTTTGTTTGTCTTTTCACAAACTTGGGGTTTCATCACATTGTTTTCCTTTAATCACTTGTCAGAAAAAATAAATCAAGTACAACTTATTGTCCTAGATTAATCTTTTGTAATTCGAAATATCACAGTTACCAACCTGTGAATTTCTCAAGAAAGATGCCGATTCCTACTCCACACTTACCAACCTGGGAGTTCCGGCAAGTCAGGTTTTTCATTTGAAAAGATCTACCCAAGCCTGACCAGCCTTGAGTTTGACAGTTTTTACCTCAACAGATGGCTCTTCTGGTTTTGATGAACCAGAATCATTGCCTAAACGTGGCTTGTCTGACTTGGTTGAGCCAGATTCATCGCCGACAATTTTCTTCTTCTTTTCTTTTGTCCCCAGATTTGTATCTGATGAATTCGTTTTGCTTGCCTTTTCAGTTGAGGAAAGCGATTCATCAGAACTTTTTCTCGGATTACCAGTTGTATCCGAGGACAAAATTTTCTCCAAGTATTCTCTTTCCTTCTTTCTCCTTCTTCTCTTTCTCTTCTTATTCTCCGTTTCCCCACCATTTCTTCTGCCAATAATCATCTTCAACTTTGTACTCTTTGATTATGGTTTCCACATCAAGAGTGTTATGATCAATAGCAATGTTTCCATAGGGGTCAAGATAACATTCTCTGTCTGGATCCCATCTTTTTGCTCTTTTTGCTTCAGAATAGATGCCAGATATTCTGATCATTTTGTTCGTGGCTAACAGCTTTCTGTGATTATACTTCTGTTCTTCAGTTCTGTTATCTTTCCAAGGAATAGGTTCAGTTTTTGCCATGAAAGCATATCCAACCGCATCCTCTTCAGGTAACAACTCGCTCCAGTCAAAACCTTCATCGTCGTGAATCACCGCAAGAGCTCTAGATTTTTCTTTGTTATCCTCAAGCTGCTTCATCCTTAGCGGTTCTAATTTATTCTGATGATAAATCGCTTTCTTGTAGTAATCTTCTCTGAACGGGTTTTCAGATTCATCAGCATACGCGTTTCGACATTCACGCTTAAAGTGACCTTTCTGTTTGCACTTGAAGCATGTCACCTTAGACTTATCAAAGCCCAACTTGGTAGATGGTCCACCAATTGACTTCCTCCCGGTTATCTCCATGAAACGCTGTGCTCGACGAACTGCACTGGCCATACACCACCTTATGTCGATCAGTTCCATCTCCTCAGGATCTATCTGATCATAATCTTCTTTTGTCAGGTTGGTGTTGCCTATCTTCCCTGCTACAAGACTTTCATAAGATTCTAGCACAGATGCTAAGAAAACTATCTGTTGTTTGGCAGACTCCTCACTGAAGTTCTGAGCGTTCTTTAAGTCTACAGCGATGTTGCATTGAAATAAGTTCTTTGCATCAGACTGGTTTGAATTTGATGAAGACCCACTGTGATATCCACTGTGATATCCACTACTTTGACTTTCTTTGCTTGTTGTGAAGAAATTCTCAGCAGAAAATGCAGTCTTGGGAGATGTGTTCTTTGGCATCATGCTCTTTGGATAATACAAATCCAAGTTCTGTTGGTATGATGAGTGATTGACTTTGTTCGTCTTCTTTAACTCCAACTCGTGACTTTCTAGTCTCCCAATCAGCAAGTCTACTGACAACGCTTCTGGTGGCTTGATAGTATTCTTTAGCATCAACGCATAATATTGCCAATCCATCTCATCTGGCAATGCATCAAACAATTTGTCGACTAGCTCTTCTCGAGAATAGGAAATTTCATATCTCGCCAGTTCCAGCTTCAGATGCCCAAACCTCTCAATCATTTTACAAACTGATTCATTCTTTAAACACCCAAACAAATCAAACTCTTTTCTAAGTAGTTTCTTTTTGTTTTTCACTATTTCTGTACTTCCTAAAAATTTGGTTTCTAACTTTTTCCAGAGATCTTTAGAACTGCTGTACTCGATCAAAGAAATTATATCTTCTCGAACAGACTGAAATAGCAGTGCAATGCATTTTTGCTCAGCGACAAATGTCTCTATTTCTTCAGTTGTTGTTAAGGTTTCGCCTTTTTTGCCTCCATCATTGTAACCATTTTTTAGACTCTTCCAGCTGGGAAAAGCAAAGGCTCTCAACCAATCTTCAAACTTCTTGGCCCACCGACTATATTCTTCGATAGCCATAAACTTCGGGGGTTTGTTGTAGGTTCCGAAAGCACTTTCAACCTCCAATGCATCCGATAGCTTTTTCTTTGTATTCGGCGTGTTATCATTGGTGTTACTAGAAGATGTATCATTTCCACCGTCTCCAGCAAACGCAAAGACATCATAAAACGGATTGAAATCATCCATCTTGTACGTACGTGAAAAATCAATGAAACACTTAGAAATTTTTTTTCGATATATTGAAAAATAGCAAATTTCGAGCGAAATCAGCTTTCGAGCGAAATCAACAGAAAAAATTCAAGCGAAATCAGATGTAGTCTGATTTCGAGTGGAATCAGACAAACAAGTTCAAGCTGAATAATAACTGTTCTGATTTCTAGCGGAATCAGAAGCAAAATCTGGATTTGACTAATTACGAGCGAAATCAGAATATAACTTTCAGGCGGAATCAGAATTGATCTGTTTTCGAGCGGAATTACAAGTAAGATTCACCTGATTTCGAGCGAAATCAGAAGATATAGACTGACTTGTCTGATTTCGAGCGGAATCTGAACTATGTTTTAGAGCGAAATCAACTTTTTAAGTGTTAACTGCGAAGAACTTTTCGAGCAAAATCAGGTTTTTAAGTCATTTTTACCATTTTTACTCTGAATTTTAACCTGATTCTTTCTAGGGTTTGTTAACACTATGTTTTACACAATATACTCGAAAATCAGTCCATTCCAACCGTTGGAACTAGTTCAAAACAGAAAAGTATAAGAAGAAGTGAGTAGAAATAAGAGAATCCAGTAGAATCAAGCTGCTATGGTATGAACTCCTCGTCCTGAGCTCTGATACCACTTGTAGGATCGGTTTTGACACCGTACGATTGCGTAACGAACGTTTGACGTGCAGAATCCGTGAACGTGCGTGACCGAACACACAAGAACGCACTAATAACGTGATTCTAGTGAATAAGATGATGTGTACAAAGCCGAGAATCACGTGAGAGAACTTTCTCTCTCTAGACTTTCTCTCTCTAAGCTTAGATCTTCTAATTCCCAAATGAGCAAAAAGTCTTCATTCTAAAGCCTAAGACATCTATTTATAGGCACAAGGATTATAAGGATTTCTCCTTATTTACAAGTTTGCCACCTTGCCCTTTTTAACTAGATATTACAATAAAATGCTAGAATTCTTCTGTTTCTGCTACGGACTAGATTGACGGAAGCGATAGACACATAATGCACTAACACTTCTCAAACCCTACGACCCTGGATGACATCTTTATTTAGTACGCAGCTTGACTAACATGCATCACTTGCCAGATCCGATTAATTCCCTGAAATACATGTAGTTTAAAAATATCAACAAAAGTTGAGCGAGTTCATGTGTAAGTCTGTGTGTATAAGCCTTTAAAACATGTCTTGTATGTATAAATGTCCCTGGTACATAGCAATAAGGAAAAACTGATCACCATTGGGTTGCAAAGCCAATAGTATGTGTGAAATGATGTAGGAAGACTCAAACCTAGCAAATTTGTCTCCGGTATAAAGACATAGTCACCACTATGGGCTGCCCCGGCCTCATGGGTGTGGGTTCGCTACACCCAAATAGATCTATCACTCATGTCCCGTGGTCCTACAATGAGGATTAATGGCCTTAAGTGTCATACCCACCACTCACTTGATCGCGCAGTAAAAACCCCCCTTAAGCTAACCATACCATGTATAAAAATGCCTGTAATAAATTGTATAACATGTATTCCACCCCCGAAGTATAAAACTAAAATAGTTAAGAGAAAAGGGGGACATGAACTCACAATAGTACGTCTTGTACGGTCTCAAACTCTGTCAGCTACACGACAACCTACAACGTACTAATGTCTATTAGACGAACGGGCCGTGCCTTGGCTTAGAGTTTAAGGTTTTGAGTTACGTTTCTTATATTATTCCGAGTGATAATTATTTTTCAAAATAATTAATATTTCAACTTAATCATATGTCGTGTTGGGATATTTGTTCATTCAATATTCTTGTATTAATACTTCTAAAGTATTTTATATACACGTTTCCTTCCCAAGGATGGGATATTTTACACATGTATGCTCGTATTGGATTTAGATTTTTAAGTCCCTTTTAGAGAATACATATTTAACCATTTTCGTGTACAAAGCCAACCTCCGATACTTTGTATTTTGTTACAAAATTTGTGGCGAGTTTTATGTTTGAAAAACATAGTCTAAAATATTCTAATAAACACTTGTCTAGAAAATATTTACTAAGTGTTAGGATTTTCAGAAAATTTCGCCATAGTCTCCTTTGTAAATGGAGGTGTCCATGCTAAATAGCATATCATTTTCTTTAACATAAACCACGTTAGATCGTTCTCAAATAACCAACCCGACATTTAGACATGCAAAATACTGCTTATGCCATTTCAGTTTTTAATATACAAAACTGGGCTGTTTTCGGGCATTTTAATAAAATAGTTAACTTATTCCAAAAATTCCCATATTTTTACAGAATGTCTTATACGATCCAAATATTATTGTGTAAAAATATCGGGGTCCAGTTCATTACCAGTATTTTATAGAAAATCATTTACCGGACTGCAATCAGATTTGTCACTTTCTGACTGCACTCTACGGAATAATTCACTTAAAATTCATCGTAAGTCCAAATGACGAAATTCTAGTTGGAGGATGACCACGACATCAGTGATCATCTACAGTATAAATTTCATGAGCTAGTTCTACTCAGGTTTCAAGTTATGACGAAAAACATGACACACATTTTCTGCAGTAAAAACGCAGCTTGAGCTACTGTCCAAAAACAGACCTTTAAAAATAGTAAACGACCTCGAAAAATTATGATTCCAGTGCCATTTGATCCGTTTTTCGAAAATACATAATTTAGGCTTCAGAAAATCAGTTTTTCGATTTATTATGATTCGTTTACAGCCAGTTGAAGTTGGCTGAAAATGCTAAACAGCATGCTTTTTATAGTCTAGATGTTACTAAAACGTATCAACAAATGTCTTAACAACGGGTTTATCAAGAAATCAACGATCAAATACCATGCATGTTTTAACCAACCCTAATCCAACAAGATTTCATCTTTATGTATACTTATGTTCATGTTCTTTGTTCATTTTCTTTTTATGTTGTTGTGTTAAACAACAATCTTTCGAATAATCATCATACAAGTAACCAAGAGTGAAATCAAAGACTTACAACTAGCACAAAGGCTAGGGATGAACTTATGAACAAAGGGTGATGAAGATGGTGTGAGAAAGCAATTTGTGATGTTCCTTCAAGACCTCCAAGCTTCAAGCTCCACAAGACTTCTTCTAGGACTTGATTTGAACTTGGAAATGGAATGGATGAATGTTGAAGTGGGGTGGTGGTGGCAGATGTATGTAGGCCGAAAGAGAGAGAGAGAGAGGTGGTGAGGGTGATGTAGTGATCTTGTGAGATGAAATGATGATTTTGTGATCTTTAGCCCAACCTACTTATGATCATTGTAATTTCTTGGCAAGAGCAAGACCCAATCACAATTAAAGGGAATATTTAATTGGGATTTGTGATGATGATGGTGGGTCCCCTATTTGAGCCGAAAATATTGAGGGGGGGGGGTTAATTGTAAAATTTTGATCTTAAGTAGGTAATTATTTAGGAGGTTAAGTATATTATCTAGGATATTATGTGCATGACATATTTTTTATAGTGTGTTGGGGTATTTGGAGACCATAATTAGTTAAAAATAATAAAACAATGTTTCTGACAAAGTTTTGGTGTCCCGGGTAATGTCCGGTTGTTCAGTTAGGTACCGTTCCGTTAAAGTGTTAAATTGTACCGTATAGTGTCTTTTGTGTATCTTTTTGTAACACAATTAATTTCCAACACTTAGGAAAGCATTCAGGACCATTTAGTCAATTCTCTGCATAATACGAGTGTGTTAAAAGCTGAATTTTGCTGAAAATGCAGAATTCTGCACTTAAAATGAGTTTTAGGCACTTTCCGGCACTCAAACTATCACCTAGTGACACAATCTTATGGTCCTCACTTACCTACACCCATACTAGTGTAGTACTTTGTCCCTGGCCCATACTGGGTCTCAAAACACTGTCTGTCTATGTACTGGCACTGTCAGTATATTTCTGAGTTATCCGCTAACTGTGCTAACTGTGCTTTGTGCATCAAGTATGTCACTAAAGTTTGTATGTAATGAGTGGAGTGACAGGATGAAATGTGATGCATATGTATGTGGGTTACAGAAATCAGAAAGCAGTTTACGTCATCAGTTGTAATTTAGCACAGTCATTAAGCACGTAATTAATATTAATTAATTGTACGGATACCTGGTTTAGTGAGGGTTGTCACACAAATAAATTGTCTCTTTTGATATCTGAGTTGTCGGAACAATGACTTGTTTTGAGATATTTGGTCTGTAATAACTTGTTTGCTTAATATGTTACGTTATGGGACGTAATGCTAAATATTCGGTAATAATAGTTGTTGTGGATTTCTCATGAACAATCTGTTTCGCTTAGTGACGCGCCCCGATGATTCCGCCATCGGTTGGGGTGTGACAGATAGTGTCACACCCGCCAAAATCAGAGTTGGTGTGATCTGACTGTTATCTTCATTGCACAGCGGAAGTATATAATGCTAAGACTTATATAAAATTGACGTCCGCTAAGTACTCGAATCCTCATGGGTTCTCCTATTCCAAACGTGCCATAATTTGAAAATGTAACCTGAGAAAGAAACATGCGAAAAATCAACATAAAGTGGCGAGTTCATAGTTTGTTTGAAAAAGATTTGAAATAAATCTTTTTGGTAACCAGCTTAAAATAATGTTGAGAAAACGAAATAAAAATCATTTTCCTCGGCATGTCATATGAAAACTTTGTATTTGTAAAACTTTATGTTTTTAAGACTTGTTTAACCGTCAATGTTTGTGTATGACAATGACAACATGTCCGCATGAACCTGTGAGCTGTATGTAGGACAATCCAATCCTTAAGTTGTATGTAGGCCTTAAGTTGTATATAGGGCAATCCAGTCCTTAAGTTGTATGCAGGACACACAGTCCCGTTGTTCATAAGCAGGACAAACCAGTCCCCTTATTTGTATGCAGGACAACCCAGTCCCGTCATAACTAGGACAATTCCGTCACTAGTCTGTAACTCGCACATGTTTCGTAAACCGCTTATGTTTTTGTAAAACCAGTATGTTTTGGCATAAACCTTTCATAAACCATTTGTGTTAGTTGAAACATGTTTGTAGCATGTTTTATAAATATGTAATTTTCGTTCACCGAAAACCTTGTATGCTTTTGCAAAACTTGCATGCCCCCCCCCCCCCCCAAAAAAAAACATTTATAAGAATGTAAAAATGTAAAAAGTGGGGGTTATGAACTCACCTCGACATCCTTGTTCTAAGCTAGCTTAATACGATTCCATAATGTCGTTTTCAAAACGTGACTCGCTAGCATGCAATCTATGACATTCCTATTACGGAATAACTTATAAGTTTATACTAAAATGATGTAGCTAAACTACGTCTCACCGAGCTCTACCGAATCGTTAACCATACGATTCTATGAAAGTGTTGTTAACTCGATTAGGAACAATAACTATAATTGTTTAATCGCATTCATTGTCGGGATGGACATTGAGTCTTGGAATCGACTAAATTTCCGAGAGACTAAAGGTGTATTATATATATACTAGTGGGAAAATCCGTACATTGCGACGGAGTAGCATATGATCACATACTTCCCCTCTTCAACTTTAATTTCACGATCCCAGCACCCGAATTAGATAAACCATGAACCCTTTCATTTAAACGAACCACATAATCATCTTTTTTCTATCATAAAAACAAACCTAAAAACAAAACTATATAACCAGGAACGGATGTTACCTCAAATAACAAACCCATTTTAACATTTCGTCTCCTAGAGATCGGGGTTTCGTTTTTACTAGGTTAGGTTTCGCTATTCAAAAGGGGGTAGCGACGCAGCTTGTTGCCCGCTTACCGGCTATCTTGGTGTAATTTGTTTGGCCTTATATATAATGCATTTTAAATTGGTTGATAATAATTATATAGCATGCGTGAATTGAATGTATAATGGCACTATAAATTAGCCAACAAGCATTTTGAATCGTTCATCGAGGCTGGTTGTTGGTGGGGGAACATATATTACAATTGCATCAAGCAATTGTGATATTTTTGGCATTAGCCGGAGGATTCTTGGTGAATGCTGATGATGCCCGACCTTCTCTACAAAAGCATATACAAATGGGAAGTCAAGTTGCTCCTCTAAAACATCAATTTCATTTATGTATTATAAGATAACATTAAAAATCAAGCATATATAACACATGATAACTTAGAGATGGGAACTTCCAACATATTATCTATAATGTTTTGTCTCAAACATGTCAAATTAATACGATAAAAAATGGCTAGCTAAAAGAAAATGGGTCATTATCTCTGAAATCATTTTATTTTAAAAAATCAATAATTATTATTGTAACAATAGATTTTATTGAATAGTAATTATCGCACTTAATAATTATAAAGATTCAGAAAAAAGTTTAAAAGAGTTTTGGCTCAACCCGACCTGAACCTTTTAGAATGTTTAACTATTTAGACCCATTATCCAGACAACCCAACCGCTTCTGCCACCTATTAACATATATAAAATAAAACCAGTGAGTGACGACGGGCCAATGGGAAATCCCATTTACCCGCTTTGGGCTGTCGTCATGCGGGCCCAACAGGCAAGGCCCAAAAGCAGTTTACCTTGCCCATTAAGGTTTCTCCTCATAAAATAGGCGGGAAACAAGGGATCAGAGGATACAGGCGATATTTAATGCATGATTAGAAAAGGATATTTGGCTGGAATTGTACTTCCTAGCCGGAAACATTAAATGAGGCTGCAATCTTACCGTTGGTGGTCAGACACGTGCTTGAGCCCCTCGAAGACTCTCGGAACCCGTTGGATCACCTCGTTGAAATATCTCACATGGGAGATAAGGTCTTGGGGTTATATAAGGAAGGAAAGAAGTGATCATAAGGCGAACTCAAGGTATCACGCTAATAACTCCCTCATTTATTCCGACCAATATTCTCCTACATTAAACACACACACATTTATTAGATTCACACCATAGAGGAACATTCCGGTGATCATAGTCATCGGAATAAACTCCTCAAGCTTTCCGGCAAGTTTACTTATTCTCACGCCGGAGCTTGGTCACGGATCCCCCTCCCGGGGCCCTCTGTGACGAGGCTAACGGTTTACTTTTTTGTAGCAACGAAGGCCGGGATATCTTGACGTCAGCGAAGACCCCTTGAACGTCATCCGGGATTTGGGTATTCGACATTGGCGCCATCCGTGGGACAGCAGTCTAACTGGTGTTCCCACTCTGAAACTCCGACGTTGAGATAACCCGTTTTACAAGAAGCAACATGACAACTCCACCCAGCTCGCGTACCATCCAGATGGTACAGAACGATCATGATAAGGTCACAATGGAAGACATAACTCATGAGGAAGAAAACAAAAATCAAGTGGAAATTCTGGAAAGGGAGGAGGCCATTACTCCAGATTTCATTGCCATGCACAAGGAGAAGCTAAACAAGTGTCTTGAGGATTTAGAAAGACAAGAGAAGCTTGACAGCCTCAGGGCTAGACTGTCCTTCGACACACCTTCCAACCAGGAAGGGGTGGATCCACAAAACAAAAGCAGTGGAAATGACCCACTTGAAACTTTCATGATGGCCCTTAGGCAGATGTCCTCAGAAGAGAGGGAGGATCTCATTACAGGGAAGAAACAAAAAGGAAAAGAAAAAGAAAAGGAAAACCAAGGCGATGATGGTTCGGATCAACCCTACCTCCCTCGGGACTTAGCCGAAATCTCAAAGTTCACTAGGAGGATTGCGGAAGCACCCATGCCCCCTTAGACAAAGCTACCCCCAAACTTCGACCGGTACGACGGGACAAGAGACCCTGAGAACCATCTCCATGCCTTCAGGGGTGCAGGACAGTTGGGACGGTGGCCCATGCCAGTTTGGTGCCATATGTTTGTGCAAACCCTGACGAAGGGAGCCAGGCTCTGGTTTGACAGCCTTCCCTTCGGAGGGATTGACAGCTATGAAAAGTTAAGTGAAAAATTTCTGAGAAACTTTGGTCAACAAAGAAAAGTGGTCAAGAACCCAAACGAAATCTTGCACATAAGGCAGAGGGACAATGAGCGGATAGATCAATACATGGAGAGGTTTGTCAAGGAAAGCATGAACATCAAGGACGTCCCGGAGGTCATGAAGATCAGCAATTTCATCAACGGGTTAAAACTTGCACAACTCTTTGAGAAGCTGGGGGAGGAATTCCCACACTCGTTTGACAATCTCATGGACAGAGTCAGAGCCTTTGTCAGGGGCAAAGACACAGTTAGCAAAGCTAAGGAGATGGATGCACCACCCCGAAGGATTAACCCAGCTGCAAAAGCTCCCAAAAAAGGTACACCTTACTCAAGAAAACCAGCTTTTGATAGAATGTTGCATGACAGAACGAGGCCCTCGTATTCCCCATATAGGCCTCGGGGGAGAGGCCCATCCCCCTACTCTGACAGCTTCACCCCTCTCACCAAAACCCCAAGTTAAATACTGGCTACTGAGAGGGTGAAGAGCTCCTTCCCAAGACCGCCACCCATAAAACCAGGGCCAAAGGCACAACCGAACGAATATTGTGACTTCCACAAAGGATTTGGTCATAAAACTGATGATTGCATGTATCTAAAAAGGGAAATAGAGGTCGCGGTGAAAACGGGTAAACTGGCCCATTTGGTTAAAGAAATTAAGGAAGGAGGAGGGGGGGAGCCTGGAAGGGCAGATGTAGACATGATTCGAAGGAAGGATGAATTTGATACCACTAGAAGTGTAAAGGCCAGAATTTTGGGCTCCCCAGACCGCATGAAAGCTCCCATCTTGATGCCACACATGGAGGACAACGAGGTGCAGAGACTCCCTCTTAACATCTCAGCCATAATAGCTGGCCACAAGGTGGCCAGAATACATGTGGACGGGGGATCCGGGGTATAAGTAATATATGAACACTGTTTCCTCAGATTTGACAGGGATGTAAGAGATAGGCTCGAGGAGGACTCTATCCCCCTAGTAAGTTTCAACAACAGTGTGTCATACCCTTTGGGGAAGATCAGACTCCCATTTACAGTCGGGGTAGGGGACCGTGTCCGAACTATAAACCTAACTTTCACAGTGGTCCAGGCACCCTCAAAGTACAATGCAATCCTGGGAAGACATGGGATTGGAGATCTGCAAGCACAGGCATCAACCCCACACGGAGCTCTAGTGTTCCAAACGCCAAAAGGCTTGGCTTGGGTGAAATCTGCATATGAAGTAATTTCCTCCGTATCTGAGGGGGAAGCATCTGAGAAACCCCAAAAGGATGGGGTCGAAGAGTGGGTCCTTTGTGACAGATTCTCGGAGCAGACGGTTAAAGTAGGAAGTCACCTGAGTGATAAGTGCAAAAGTGCTCTCAAAGAGTTGCTCCTCCTCAACATAGACGTGTTTGCATATCAACATGGAGACATGACAGGAATCCCAAGAAGCTTGACCGAACACCGACTCAATACATACACCTGGGCAAAGCCAGTCAAACAGAAGAAGCGGAGCATGGGCCCCAGCAAAAGGAGGGCCGCCTGTGAAGTTACCAGGAAGCTGCTCAGAGCCGGAATAGTAAGGGAGGTGAAGTACCCATCTTGGGTTGCTAACCCGGTTATGGTCCAGAAGAAAGACGGAGGGTGGAGGATGTGCATCGACTTTCAAGATCTAAACAAAGCATGCCCCAAGGACTGCTACCCCCTCCCAGAGATAGACGTCCAAGTGGACTCCTTATCTCAGTATCCCCTGAAATGCTTCTTAGATGCCTACAAGGGATATCATCAGATACAAATGTCAATGGAAGACGAGGAAAAAACCGCCTTCATCACAGACGAAGGGACATTTTGCTATACCAAAATGCCCTTCGGACTCAAAAATGCTGGGGCCACCTATCAAAGGTTCATGAATGCCCTCTTCAGAGAACAACGGGGACGAAACTTGGAGGTGTACGTCGACGACATCGTTATCAAAAGCCTGACTGAGATGGCCATGATAGATGATAGCTGAAACTATTCGCACCATGCAAGATGTTAATATGAAGCTGAACCCCGGGAAGTGCTGCTTCGGGGTAGAAAAAGGGAAATTCATGGGGGTAGTGGTTACTAAGGGTGGAATCAAAGATAAACCCGGAGAAAACTCAAGCCGTGGCCGAAATGCGATCCCCCAGGTCCCTGAAAGACATCCAACAGCTGAATGGAAGGTTAATTGCCTTGAACCGCTTCTTGTCAAAGGTAGCTGACAGGACCCTTCCCTTCATGAAGGTACTGAAAGACTTCCTTCAAACGGACAGGTTTAAATGGACCTCTGAGGCAGAGACCGCTTTTCAAGAAATGAAGGCCTACATCTGCAAACTCCCAACCCTAGCCACCCCAGTACCTGGGGAGCATCTCCTCTTGTATCTATCCGCCTCAAAAACAATCATAAGTGCGGTTACAATGGTGGAACGGGAGGGAAAGCAGATACCAATATATTTCATCAGTAGGACCCTCAAGGGCCCCGAAGAACGCTATATGCCCCTAGAGAAACTGGCTCTAGCTCTTGTCTTCGCATCCCGAAGACTTAGAAGGTACTTCCAAGGACATAAGATCACCTTAATGACATATCAGCCCCTCCAGAAAGTACTGAGGAGGCCGGAGTTGTCGGGGCGGCTGGCTAAATGGGCAATAGAGCTGGGGGAACACTCCTTGGAGTTCAAAGCCAGGACAGCCATGAAGGGAAAAATATTGGCCGATTTCTTAGCAGAAGTCCCTGAGGATGAAGAAAAAGAGCTTTTAAAATGGGAGGCCTTGGAAGGGGAAGAAAAAGAGAAGGAAGACGAGGCTGTGTGGAAACTACTCACAGATGGAGCCTCCAGCGAAGAGGGGAGTGGAGCGGGCATTACGTTGATAAGCCCTGAAGGAGTTGAGCTAACCTACGCCATCAGGCTAGACTTTGAAAACACCAACAACACCGCAGAGTACGAAGCCCTTTTAGCAGGGATGAGGCTAGCCAAAAAGATGAAAGCAAAACATGTGGAGGCCAGTACAGACTCGCAGTTAGTGGTCAAGCAATACCAAGGAGAATACGAGTCCAAAGACAGCACAATGGCTCACAATATGTGGCAAAGGTAAAGGAAACAGCCAAGGCCTTCCGGACCTTCAAGCTAGAGTACATCCCCCGCGGGAGAAACAGGAAATCCGATGCCCTCAGCAAACTGGCCTCCGTGGCATTCGATCGTCTGGCAAGAGAAGTCAAAGTGGAAGTCCTGACGTCCCCCTCTCTCGACACAGTAGAAGTGACTACAATCGGGGAGGAACAAGAGACATGGATGACACCGATTGTAATATTCCTTAGAAACGGGGAATTACCTGAGGGGGACTGGGCAGCCAGAAAAGTAAGAGTCAAAGCTCTACAATATGAGTTGATCGACGGAGAACTTTACCGGAGATCATACCTTGGTCCATCCCTGAAATGTGTCGATAATGAGGAGGCCAAGTATGTGATCAGAGAAATACATGAGGGGATTTGTGGAATGCATTCGGGGCCGAGGACAGTAGTGGCAAAGGCGATGAATGCGGGATTCTATTGGCCTCGAATGTATGAGACAACATCAGAGGAGATCAAGAGATGTGACAATTGCCAGATTCATGCACCTATGACACACCGCCACAAACACCCAATGATACCCGTCTCAACGTCTTGGACCTTCCAGAAGTGGGCCATCGACATAATTGGGCCATTCCCAGAAGGCCCAGGAGGGGTTAAGTACGTGGTGGTTGCCATCGATTATTTTACCAAGTGGATAGAAGCGAGACCCCTGGCAAAAATAACCGGAGAGCAGATGAGACGATTTGTACTAGACAACATCATTTGCAGATACGGGGTCCCGAAGAAACTGGTGAGTGACAATGGTGTCCAATTTGCCGGAAAACCCTTCAGGCCGTGGTGCGAGCAGATGCACATACACCAAGTGTTCACCTCCATCACCTATGCCCAACGCAATGGATTGGTGGAAAGAGAAAATCAGAGCGTTATCAAGGGAATGAAAGGGAGAATCCGAAGGAAACAAAAGGGATGGTTTGAGGAGTTACCATTTGTGCTATGGGCATACAAGACCACACCTAAGGACTGCAATGGGGAAACCCCTTTCAGCCTAACTTACGGGACGGAAGCAGTCATCCCGGCTGAGATAGGGTCCCCAACTGCCAGAATGAAGCTCAGGGAGGCGGAAAACGAACAAGATCTCCGGATGAACTTGAATTTGCTTGAAGAGAGGAGGGAAGTGGCAGCAGTCAGGGAGGCCAAGTACAAAAAACACCTTGAAAGTTACTACAATGCCAAGATGAAGAAGCTTAACCTCATCCCGGGGGACCTGGTCTTAAGAGCAAACGAAGCCAACCTACAGGAGAGCACCGGAAAGCTAGGGCCTAATTGGGAAAGACCTTACCGGGTTACATGGGCAAACAGCAAAGGATGTTGCAAGCTGAAAACACTTCAAGGCAAGGAGGTCCCCAGGACATGGAACCTCATGCAGCTTAGGAAGTATCACATATGAGGAGTTTACCCCCCAAGAAAAACGGCCAGGGAGCCACTTTTGTAATAATTAACTACTAGTTAGGGGCATACCCCAAGAAAAAATCTTTTGTAAAAACTTGTATCGGGAAACTTAGTCCCCAAGAAATGAATGACAAACGGACAACTAACTTGTCCCCTTTTGGCAAAATGACAGGTGTTATACCAAGGCAGACGTGCCAAGAACGGTTATAAACCTAACTATAAACAAACACACGTGTACAAGGTATACCAAACATGCCAAACGCCCGGCTGTGGGGCAAAATAGGGTCTAGCTAACCCAAGAAAAACGGACAAACAAGCCAAGAACATAATCTCACATTATAGACTTGTCCAGCGATTGTCCTCGAACAGACAGTCCTGGTTTATAAAGCAAACCATAAACACAGCACACTCTTGTAAACAAACTACAAAAAGAAAGGTTTTTTATTACAAAATGAATGTACAATAGGAAGCCCTATTAGCCTTTACAAGAAAAACTAATACAAGCTAGAAAACATGATAGACAGACTAAAGCACAGTTTCTAGCAAACAACCAAAGGTCTTCAGGAAAATGCCGGCTTGATCCCTGGCAAAGAACTCCTGCAAAAAGAAAAAACACACCAGAAAACAAGCAAAAGCAAGATAGCAACATACAGTCATAAGTCATATGATTAAGTACTAGAAGAACCCCTACACCAAGGTTCTCCTCCCAAGCATCAAAAAGTTAAAAGTATCCTAGAGTGTATCATTGTCCAGGTTACAACCATATCGAAGTGGGTTAATGTTCAGGAATTACTGGGAGACACCCCCAGACAAGGACTTTGGAGACGAGGGGCCGGCAGAAGTAAACAAGGCTTTCAATTCATCGATGGATATCATGGGATGCTCCAGGATCTTCTCAAGAAGGGCCGGGGTCTTACTCCCAAACTCCTTGTCCAACTTAGACAATCGCTTCTTAGCCTTGGAATTGTAAAGTGGAGTTTCCTTCCTGTCCAAACCCTGAGCAGAGTAAATATATCCATCCTTCAGCCCTGACTGATATCCAACATCCCGGTAAGCCCTATACACCTGCTCAAGGCCACTCTTGAACTCCTCCGATTGAGAGACGACAGTAAGAAAGGCTCCAAAGCCTTCGGTGATCAACCAATACTTCTCCTTAGCCAACCACTGGTTATCATCAGACGCCATTCCATAATCAGCATACATCATATCCAGATCTTTTTGGGAAACAGAGTCAATCTCCCTCTGGCCTTTCAGCTCCGCGGCTAACTCCTCTTTCTCCTCTACCAACACAGCCATCTCCCTCTCCCAAGCTCACTCCCTTCGCTCCAGCATAGCCCCAGCCCCCTGAGCAAAAGACATCATAAAGAATCCAAAAGCAGTTGGAAAATAAAAAAAAATAAAAAAAGGGAGAAGGGAGAAAGGCTATATACCTTCTCCTCTTGCAGTTTTCGTTCAGCCTCAACCACTTGACATCGAAGTTCAGCAGCAACAGATTGGGAAGTCTTAAGTTCATCCTTGAGTCCTTCATTCTCCTTCCTCAAATCATCAACCCGCTGCAGCATGCCGGCGCCCCTGAAAAAGCTCTCACAGAGTGACATGCTGTACTGATCCTCAAAAAGGTCATCCCTCTGAACCTATGGGAAGGAGGAACAACATGACTTAAAAAATCCCTGGCAGTTTCAGGAGTCCCTATCACCGAAGAATGAGTTATTTTCCACGTAGGAACATAGGTGAAAGGGAGGGCATCAGCAAACAGGGGAGCCAAAGGGGATCGATGAGCAAGACCCTCAAATTGAGAAGGTTTACTGGTCCCAGTAGCATGATGAGGAGAAACCTCAAAAGCTGAGGCAGCACGAGCAATGCTTACTTCCGGACTCTTGTCTCTAACACGGGAAGAGGAAGGGCCAGTAGGGATCTCTATTGGATCATGAGAACTTCCCTATTCAGACAAAGAAAGAAAAAAGAACATCAAAAACCTCCCCAAAACAAAGCGAATATAAAGCAACAGGTAAAAGAAACAATAAACTCACCAACAAGGGTGCACTCACAAGGCTGGAGGACCGCAGGTGCTTAGACAAAGAACCCTTAACCCCAGCAGGGGGGAGTTCGGAAGCAGCCTTTGTTGAAGGAGGGGGTTTCTGTCCGCTAGCACTCCGGAGCCTCTGCCGGATGTCACGAGGAGCAGGGGTTGGCTTAGGACTAACGGCTTTCCTCTTACGAGTCAAACGGCTCTCCAGATCTTCATCATCGTCACGACTAGAACGCTTAACGGGAAGGGGATCAGGGGAACTCTCCTCCCCATCAGAAGAAGTCCCCTCACCTTCTCCCACAGCAACGGAGCCACCGGCCTGAACAGACCCTCCGGTAACCTACATCCCAACACTCCGGTTCAAACCCGGCTCAACCTCATCACCAACCACAAACTTAACGTCTTTAGAATCCCCTTGGACCAGCCTCCACAAAGTCAACTCTGCACCAGAAGAAACACTAAAGATGACTGCACGAATCCCAAAGAGTAACAACAGATACAACAAATCCAGGGCAAAAAGATACCTTTTTTACCGAAGAAGGCCTTGGGGCGAACTGAGTAGGAGGGGCTCAACCCCCCCATAGCCAGGATTACCTCAGAAAAAGTAAAAGCCCTCGTCGGATTTTCATACATACGCTTCCATTGGACGATCTCGTCAGCAGACAAAATGGGAATGCTGTCTTCAATGGCAGCCTCGGCATCCTTCGGTGGTGGAGACTCCGGTATCATGGCAGCAGAAACAAAGATAAACCTACTCTTCCATTCTTTAGGGTAAGTGGAGGTCGGCATAAAGGTATAACAGGGTTTCGACACACTATCCTTTTACTTGGCAAAGGTAAACCAATCCCCGTCAGAGATCAGCTTATAAAACATGCAAAACAAAGGGACAGACGGCTCGCCGGAAACAGCCGCACAGGATAACTCGAAATGCACCACCCTTGAAGGGAGAAAGGGGGTACCGGACTCCACAGGAGGAAAATGCCAAAGTGTAAAGGACAATCCTATCGGGAGTGCACTCAGCCGGTTCATTAGGGCCCGACAAGGTGGGAGAAAAACGCTCAGGAATATTTTAGGTCTCGACGAAGGACTTCAAGTCCTTCGCTGGCAAGACCGATCGAATCGCAGAACGACCGGTACGGCTCATGGTTAAGAGAGAGATGGTGATCGGAGAAGTATGGGGGAAAGAAAGAAAGAACCAGAAGAAATTGAGAGGAAGTTTGAAGGAAAATGGGGGTATTTAAAGGAAATAACTGACAAACAGGAAACCGTCACATCATCCGTCCCTTCAAAATTTAAAAAGGGGTGCACATGTATTAAGGGGATTAAACCCCCGCCACTAGTATTTGGCGAAATGATGGGCCTCGAGAAAAGGAAGGGCAATTAATAGTTAGTAAAAAACGGGCCCACATTCATAGCCCAAGAAAATTAACCTCCTTCTTGTACAGTTGTGATTCAGCCCCGGATCATGAGCCTTGGGTCCCAAAACCAGGGACTAAAGATGACTTGACGACGGGCCAATGGGAAATCCCATTTACCCGCTTTGTGCTGTCGTCATGCGGGCCCAACAGGCAAGGCCCAAAAGCAGTTTACCTTGCCTATTAAGGTTTCTCCTCATAAAATAGGCGGGAAACAAGGGATCAGAGGATACAGGCGATATTTAATGCATGATTAGAAAAGGATCTTTGGCTGGAATTGTACTTCCTAGCCGGAAACATTAAATGAGGCTGCAATCTTACCGTTGGGGGTCAGACACGCGTCTGAGCCCCCCGAAGACTCTCGGAACCCGTCGGATCACCTCGTTGAAATATCTCACATGGGAGATAAGGTCTTGGGGTTATATAAGGAAGGAAAGAAGTGATCATAAGGCGAACTCAAGGTATCACGCTAACAACTCCCTCATTTATTCCGACCAATATTCTCCTACATTAAACACACACACATTTATTAGATTCACATCATAGAGGAACATTCCGGTGATCATACTCATTGGAATAAACTCCTCAAGCTTTCCGACAAGTTTACTTATTCTCACGCCGGAGCTTGGTCACGGATCCCCCTCCCCGGGGCCCTCCGTGACGAGGCTAACGGTTTACTTTTTTGTAGCAACGAAGGCCGGGATATCTTGACGTCAGCGAAGACCCCTTGAACGTCATCCGGGATTTGGGTATTCGACAGTGAGTATGATCTATTTCTACTATCTACACACCTGTTGCACCACGATTTGCAAAGAGATCGAATACAAAACTCTCGACTTCATCGCACCTCTCCTCACCAAGTGTATGGAAGATAATCTGTAATGTTTAAAGCAACAAAAATCAAGTATTAAGAGATAATACCGCTGAATGTCTATCTACTTTGTTCATAAGTATTGCAAAACATAGATTAAATAACTCGCTAAATTTTTATAAGTAATTAGAATAAAGAAAAGGCAAAGATAACTATCAATTTTATGTACATAATTGTTTCGAACACTTGGAATGAATATCATAGATAATTGCTCAAAAAAAGAGATAATACCGCTGAATGTCTATCTACTTTGTTCATAAGTAAAATAGGATGTAGCCCATACCTTAACCAGCATCCACGACTGAGATTGCTCCCTCAACCTAAACAGTCGTACAAAAAAATGGACCAAGTGCTATATAATAAACATGTTATCTAATAACAAGTGATGGGGTATAAAGCTTCAAACATAAGCAAATAATATAAGAAACGCACGTATTAGTGTTTTCAACAATGAAGAATTGGGTAAAAATTGTCAGCTTTGCTACAGCATGTATGAGATTCATATCCAAACAAACTACTTGACACCTAAACTGCTAAACAGTTAAATAGACATTATTAGAAGCATTTGCATTTTTACCCAGATCCAAGCACATAAAATCTAACTTTTAAACTTCAAGAACCAAGAAGCAATAAGTTGATATACACTTTTATAACTCCACACACGTCATACAAAAGTAATTCAACCACTCAAATGAACCATTAATGAGTTCGTTCAAAATCATCAGTAATTAAAAAAGTTAGAAAAGAGTAGGCATGATTACCTAAAATTGAAAAACCAAACCCATGAAACCAAATCATCAAAACCCAGTTGCAAAAGGAGTAAAATCACCTTTATTGGAAGCGGCTTGTCTGGTAGGTCTTCTATTCATGCCCACATCAGGAATGATTTGGGTAAAGAAAAAGGTCAGCAACAACGGTTGAGGTTATATTGAACGTATATCAGAAAATTTCCCCATTTAGTATTTGAAGATGAGTGGGTGGGTTTTGAGGAGCGAAATAAGGGACGGGAAGAGGCAAACGATTCAAGGTTTTATATAAAGTTAAATGTAGCTCAACTCTAAATATCGAACATTGAATTGAAAACTAATTAAAATGAAAAAAAAAAAAAAAACCTTGTAGAGTTATAGTTGCAACAGTGTAGCTAAAGTTGCAAGTTTTGCCCTCATAATCTTTGTAAATTCTTAAAATGGCCTCTTCTTGATGTGGGATTTTTGTTGTTGGTCAGTTGGTGTATGTGTGCAACTGGTTTAAAATTATGTGTTATGTTTGTTTGTTTAACATGATTCTTTTGACCTGTGAATCTGAAGATCGAAATGATGAAAGTTGTTAGTTTCATGTATGTCCGCCCACCTGGTTATAATGTTGAAAGTGCCAAATCTGCAGACATTGCCGATAAAAAGAAAACACAAGAATCCTCACAAGATCCACACTAAGAAGACATTGGATCGACTCATACGTATTTAAATGTAGCTACAGGATTTTGCACATTCAACATAAGCATTATATGCCTTGATTGTTTAACGAATTCATTATCTGGATCCCATGAGTGCCTATACACAACAAAGATGTCAAAACGCAAAACTAACCTCTCTCATATTTCAAACTTCCAAGGCATCTACTTTTAACCATTCATTTCACTTTTCCATGAAACATAAGCCCCATATGTAGTGCACGCCAATTTAGCATTCATTTCGGAGCCTATAAACAATACATAATCCCCTAATTCAATAACTTAATTACAAATGAATCATACCATTGGTCGTCTTTAGTGCCCAGCTTCGCTTTCTCTCCATTTTGATTCTCCAATTCAGGATTAAAGCCTTCAACTGGCATCGAACCATCAGCATGCCATTTGGATGCAACAAACAGAATTGTCAACAATCTTTATACCAGGGGAACAAATTAACAAATAACAAACCCTAGACATATAATCATATGAAAAAAGGGAAACACAAGAGACATAAAAGAAACAGAATTCACATACCTTGAACGATTTTAGGGTCTTGTAATCAAATCTACAAAAGCCAATAAACACTCCAAACAATCAAAATCACCTAGGGTTAGGGGTTACCTATTTCTGAATCTTCGTGGGAGGATCTCAAATCAACTCTAATCTTCGTTTTCTCCTTGCAGTTCTGACATTGAACCCTAGATTTTTTGAACAATCTATCCATCTCACAAGATCTGGTCGATTGAGGTAAGAAACGAAAAACAAGCTAGAGGGGAGATGAGATTCATTGCCATTGATAGAAGCTTTAAGAATCGAACAATAGGTTATAGGGGAGATGGGAACTGACGTGTACCAAAAGGTCGCATTGAACCATGGCGATTAATGTTCAAGAACGACAATGAGTTAGAGCAAGGGTGAAATCCCTAAATTGCCACCAAGGTGTCTTAAAATTATGTGATATTTCCTAATGTACCCCTCTAAAATGGCTTGTATTGTGTTGTACATAATGCTGTAAAATTTATAGATATGCTAAAATTACAATTTTGTTCATCACATTTGCTTTATCTATACTATATTATAATGTATGAGTAAGGGATATTTTAAGATACCCAAAAAATAAAAACTTCTTCCCTCTTTATTTATAAATACACCCCCTAAAATGAGGGGTAAGATGGTCTTTTAAACACTAAGGTGGTGTTTGTTTTTTGGCCAGAAGCACTTCTGGCCACTTATGTCTGCGTCGCGCAGACGCGCGCAGACGCGCGCAGACGCGCGCAGACGTTTGAGTGTTGCAGCTTGTTTGTTTTCTCGCAGACCTTTCGTTAAAAAAGGTCTTCGAGACCTCTTCTTGGCACAGACATTGACACATGTCTTCTAAGGTCTGCTCACCTCTTCTCACCTTCTCTTCTCCTCTTCTCTTCTCCCTCCAGACACCACCTCCTCTGCCACCACCTCCACCTCCGCCGCCCACCTCCACTCCGCCACCACCTCCCACCCCTGCTCCGCCACCACCACCATCGTCCTCGTCAATACCCAAATCGAATAAAACCCCCCAAATCTAAACCCCCAAAATAAGATTGACACACCTGCACATCAAAGCTTGAATATAATTATTCAATCAGATTTCAATAGATTAAATACAAAATTATAGAAAAGGAAAATAAAACCCAAAGAAATCACCAAAGTCTTTAAACAAACAATTATGAAGCATTATCAAAAAAAATTAAGAAATCACCAAAATCATTTTCTTCACAGAATCATGATTCAAAATAAGATACGTTGATTATTGGTACCTGTGAGACGAAAAGAAGAAATGGAAGCCGTGTCAAACGGTGCATGGCGGTGACGATTCCCGCTGCGTCTGGTCGTCCGGTGACCGGCAATGGTGAAGGTCGATTTGGTTTTGTGAGGTGGAGAATGACGAGTTTTGGTGAAGGTCGATTTGGTTTTGTGAGGAGCCCGGCGGTGGTGTAGTGGTGACGGTGGTGGCTATGGTGTAGTGGTGACGGTGCTGATGATGATGGCGGTGGTGTGAAGGCGGAGGTGGTGACGGTGGTGATGATGATGGCGGTGGTGTGAAGGCGGTGGTGATGATGATGGCGGTGGTGTAGAGAGAGAGTAGAGAGAGATCAGTGTGTGTGACTGTGTGTTGTGTGTGTTTTAAACCTTAGAAGAGGTTTTATATATAAAAAAAACAAACCCTCTTCTCCTTGCAGACTGCAGACATTTGGTCCACCTCTTCTCCTGTAGATGCCTGCAAATGTGGTCTGCAGACTGCAGACCTTTTCATACAGAAAAAACAAACAGCACCTAATTATATTTTAGCCCCCCCATTTAATTACACTTTAATCCCTAAGTTTTAACATAGTTATGGGTAATTAGTTACACTTTCCCCCTTCACAACAAACTTATAATTCTTTTACGTATTCTTGTCATATATTATAAACTAGAATGTTTAAAAAAAATCTAAAAGTACCGTGACAACCTACTCATTTTTGTCGACATTTCGATAGTTGTCTTTGTCAGTATTGACGTGTGGATTAAAAAGTACAAGTAGATGATTCCTTAGTGTACAAGTGATTAAAGCGCAACGTACTTAGTCATTATCCCGTAATGTTTAATAGCTAGAGAATGTCAAGTAATTAAATACCGTCAACTTAATCCTCTCATCTAGATTACATTTTAATCCCTCATTTTTTTAACAAAATTATAGATAATTAGTTAGTAGTTCCACTTTATCCTCTTATAAAAAAACTAACCCCCCCCCCCCCCTACAATTTTTAAACAATAACAATTTTTGGTATTTTAATATATTTTTTTAAATTACACCATATAAACCGGTATTTTATTCTCTTTAATTTAAGTATAGTAATGCTATAGTTTTTGGCCCCTGTGGTTATATATATTAGTCCAAAATAAGAATTTTTAACATATCTGCCACCATGGTCTTTATAACTAACCATTTTGCCCTCTAAGTCTAACCATTTTAGCCCCCATGGTCTCTATAACTAACCATTTTGGCCCCCATGATCTCTGGACTTAGGAACCAAAAAGGTTAGTTATAGAAACCATGAGGGCAGATATATTAAAAATTCTTATTCTGTGCTAATATAGTAAAAGTGATATAACCACAGGGGCCAAAAACGTAATTTACTCTAGTTTTTTTAATAAAAAAATGACAGGTTACGTGATTAACAGTGTCTAAGGGTGAGTAATAACTGAATCGTTAACTGAAATCCAACTAAAATCAATCAAAAACTGAATTAACTGAAAACTGATTTACCAAAACCTGAATTAACCAACAACGGTTATCAATTTTTTTGTACCCTTATTTAACCAAAATTAACTAAAAATATTTTTTTTTTTAAATTACACCATATAAACGGGTATTTTATTCTCTTTAATTTAAGTATAGTATTGCTATAGTTTATTTAATAAAAAATGACATGTTAGGTGATTAACAGTGTCTAAGGGTGAGTAATAACTGAATCGTTAACTGAAATCGAACTAAAATCAATCAAAAACTGAATTAACTGAAAATTGATTGACCAAAACCTGAATTAACCAACAACGGTTATCAATTTTTTTGTACCCTTATTTAACCAAAATTAACTGAAAAGAACCATTCTATAGCTTTTATACTTTCAATTTCATATACCCTCGTTTTATGTATTTATACATCCATTTCATGTATTTCTGATCAAAAGTTTTAGCCCAAGTTTGGTTTTGATTATTAACTGAAATCAAATAAATCAATCCAAAAACCGTCAATCTAACTTAATAAACCAAACCGATTAACAGAAAACGAATTGGTTAATAAAATAGACTAATTGATGACCTCGATTTCGGTTGAGGATAATAATCTAACCAACTGAACAATGCACACCGTGGCAATGTCTGTGTTTCTCGCCATGTCATGCGCGCACCTATCGGTTATCGTTGAGCAATAACTAAATCGTTAACCTAAACCATACCGAAAACAGACGAAATTGAAGCGAGATCAACCAAAAACTGAATCAACTGAAAGCTGAAAACCGAATTAACCAAAAATCGGTTATCAATTTTTTTTGTACTCTCGTTTAACCAAAATTATCTGAACCGAACTAAACCAAAGCATTCATATTTTCATATATTTCTAGCTTTTATACCTACAGCTCATATGTTTCATATTTTATATCTCCATTTCATTTCATGTATTTATTCCTCAATTTCATATATTTCTAAGCAAAAGTTTTAGCCCAAGTTTGGTGCTATTAACTGAAACTAAATGAACAAACCAAAAACCATCAATCTAACCGAATAAACCGAAGTGATTAACCAAAAACCGGATGGTTAATAAAATAGACTACCTAATGACTTTCGTTTCGTATTGGGTTGGGTTGAGGATAATAACCGAACCGCCAAACCTGCACAACATAATGAAATAGATTACCCAGTTCCTTCGCTTTTGATGTATATCTATCATAATGATACTACAATAAATATTATATGAATAAGAAAACTTCCAAAAACGAGTATCGCAATGCAATGTGTCGCTCCCGCCGCATCACGCGGATACCCTGCTAGTATAGATAATATAGATATATAGATTTATATATATAAATATAAATATTTTATGAAATCGTGTTAGTCGGCTCGAATAGTAGTACGTGTTTGTGACGAATATTTATATGAAAATAATGCATTGTAAACTCGTATAATTTATTGCGTCTGGTATATAATTATCAAAATAATTATATATGGTTGCATGCTTGTTATAATCGACCTCGTTGGCTTGTTATCATATAACTCGGTTAATAATATATGTGACAATCCTTCGATAATATATCCTATGTCGTTTAGGCGTTTGAAATAATATAAAAAGTTATATTTATTTTATAAAACTTTTGAGTTGTGGACGTTTAAAATAAATATAGATAATAATTATATCTATTTTATATAATTGTCGATTACTATACGTTTGAAATAACTACCAATGTTTATATTTATTGTATAAAAGATTTCCGAGTTCTAGACGTTTGAAATAAATATAAATAATTATATTTATTTTATAAAAGATCTCCGAGTTTTTTTTGACGTTTAAAATAAATATAAATAATTATATTTATTTTGTTAAAGATTTCCAAGTTTTGTTATTTTGTAAACCGCGTTTGTTGAAATGTTGTAAACTCGTTTTTGTGAAATGTATAAATCATCCAAAATAGTTATACATTGATATTTATTTGTATGAACTTTTATTTGAATTCCGATACGTTTTCGTTGGTGTTATGATTGTAAAAGATATATATGTTAGCGAAAATCGGGCAGAGTTTCCTCTGTTTTGGATGATCCTGACAATGCAAGTTGTCGATATATTTTCAAAACACAATAAACAATGTACAACACTATATATACTACCTATCGTATCTTCAAAACGTCGCATTTTGCCGTGTATAAGTCTAATACACACACACACATATATATATATAGCCGCTAAAATAGAAACCATCCCCAGTTGTAAGAACCATGAGAACCACTCTCAACCAATCAGAAAAAAGGGGTATTTTGGTCATTTACCCCAAATGTCAAATCTCCCCTCTCTCTTCATTTAAAGTCACTGACTATTTAATTACCTCTCTCCTCTCTCATCTCTCATTTAAGTCACCCATCTCTCATCTCTTGACCAAAATTTGAATCCTCTCATCTATCTCTTACTCTCAATACCCATCTGGATCCCAAAATTGAAATCCCCTCCACCATCTTCATTAACGAATCCAGACCGTCACTCTCTCTTTGCTCAATCACCATCACCGCCACCACAAGTAATCCTCCGCCACCGCAACCGCCACAAGACTCCATCCCGTCAGATCT
This sequence comes from Helianthus tuberosus, assembly GCA_030545235.1. Classification (NCBI taxonomy): domain Eukaryota; kingdom Viridiplantae; phylum Streptophyta; class Magnoliopsida; order Asterales; family Asteraceae; genus Helianthus; species Helianthus tuberosus. The sequence continues at coordinate 10,405,153 of CM060415.1, forward strand.
TTTTCTCTCTACTTGCTCACTTACCGGAATCAGATGTTACCTAGGTAGTGGTGGTTGCTACAGATCGGTGCCGATGGTGGTGTTTGGCAGAGTTGGGCGACAGAGTTGGTGGTGGTGGCATTGCGTTAAGGGTGGTTGTGGTGGTGGGTCACCCACACCTGTGACGGCGACGGTGGTGGTGGGTCACCACACCTGTGACGTCGGCCCCCACGTTTCTCCGGCGACGGTGGTGAAGGTTACCGGTGAGGATTAATGGCGACGGTGGTGGGTTTTTGACAGCGACGATGGTGTTCCTTGATTCTGATTGTGTAAGCTGTTTTGAAACAAATTATGATTTGTGTTTTCTTTGATTCTAATTGTGTGAGATGTTTTTGAACACAAATTATGATTTGGGGTTTTGAGATTTTTGGCAGTGATAGTTTTTTGAAACACAAATTATGAATTGTGTGATAGTTTCTCTCTCTAGAAAAAATGATTTGGGGTTTTGGGGTTTTGAGATTTTTGGCAGTGATAGTTTCTCTCTCTAGAAAAAAAGGTGGGTGTTTAATCTCTGTTCTTGATTCTCTGGTGATTTTGAACAGTGAACTATTGATGTGTTGAATTTTGGGGCGGTGATGATGCAAAAAAAAAAAATAATAATAAAAAAACCGCATATTTTGACGACGATGGCGCGGCAAGGATGGTGGAAGGTACGTTTTTGAACCTGCAACCCCACTTTTGCAGCCTCTGATTATCGGAAAATCTGAGCCAAAACCCCGTTTTTTTCAGGATGCAATTACGTGCTTCAATTGTGGTGAGAAAGGCCACTTCAAGCGGGAATGCACTCGATCGAGCAAACAAGGAAATCAAAATCCTTTCAGAAACCAGTCAAACTCATCGAACATTCGCCGATCTAAAAGTTGATTCGTGTTAGGTAGGTCTTTGACGCCAAGAAGCTCCCTCGTTTCTTTGAACGACAACTTTGATGTTGCTTTGCTGAGATAGTGAAAACAACTAGATTCCTTAGAACAGTTGGTTTGAACTAGCTTTTCTTTGAATCCAGAACTACTGGTCTATGACTTGTTGACTTGAACTTCTAGTCTTCTGTCCTCACATTTGTTGACTTGACTGTTGACTTTTTGACCAGCTCTTTTACAATCCAGCACTTGTTCTTCTGTTCTCTTTTCTTGAAGGCAGCAGTTGCGTAATAAAGATTTTTGGCGGTTGTTTTGGGAAGCCTTCAAGGGGGCGAACTACTAGGCCAAAGATTGTACTTAAACTTATTTCATCTAGCAGGGAAGATTACCCTTGGGTTTTGGCTTTCATTATCAGCAGATCTTACATAACCCAATTCCAGATCATGGGTGGTGTAATTCTTTTCGTGCACCTTAAGTTGTCGTGATGCATACGCAATCACTTTGCCCCTTTGCATCAATATGCAACTCATTCCTGTGTGCGAAGCATCATAGTAAACAACAAAGTCTTCAATCCCCTCAGGTAGGGTTAAGACATGAGCATTGCTCAATTTCTGTTTCAGAATCTCAAAGGATTCTTTCTGTTTGGGACCCTAGTCAAATTTGACATTCTTACGGGTAAACGAAGTCAAAGGAGTGGCAATTCGAGAGAAGTTCTCAATGAATCTTCTATAATAGCCAGCCAATCCTAAGAAACTACGGATTTCAGATGGAGTCTTCGGTGCTTTCCAATTCATTATAGCTTCAATCATGGTGGGATCCACTTGGATGCCACGCTCGCTGATCACATGTCCTAAGAATTGGACATCTCTAAGCCATTGCATAAAGCTTCTCTTGCCTTAGCAATTAAACAATACATCTGAGATGTTTCTCGTGATCATTTTTATTACGAGAATAGATAAGTATGTCGTCTATAAAGACAATGACAAACTTATCTAAGTATGGCTTGAAGACTCTATTCATGAGATCCATGAATACTGATGGAGCATTTGTGAGTCCGAAGGGCATCACGAGAAATTCATAGTGGCCATATCTAGTTCTGAAAGCAGTCTTTGGAACATCTTCACTCCTCACTTTCAGTTGATGATAACCTGATCTCAAATCAATCTTTGAGAAATAACTAGCTCCTTGCAATTGATCGAACAGATCATCAATTCTTGGCAAATGATAACAATTCTTGATCGTTATCTTCTTCAACTCGCGATAGTTAATGCACATCCGGATTGACCTGTCTTTCTTTTTTCACGAACAGAATAGGAGCTCCCCAAGGCGAAGAACTTGGTTGAATGAAGCCTTTCTCCAATAACTCATCAAGTTGTGCATTCAGCTCCTACATTTCAGTTGGTTCTAATCGATATGGAGCTCTAGCTATATGAGGAGATCCAGGCAAAATGTCTATTCTAAACTCAACTTTTCTCTCTGGTGGTAAATCGAGTAATTCTTCTAGGAACACATCCGGATACTCCGAAATAACTGATATGTCTTCAATCTTCGGCTTTGGTGCATCAATAGTGACATGTGCCATGTAGATGACACATCATCTCTTTAAACACTTGGATGCCTTAAGCAGAGACACTTTCTTAGGCAATCCATAGTGTTGATCTCCATGAATGGTCAGTATCTCACCAGATGGTGATTTAATTTTGATAAGTTTCTTATCGCATGCAATGCGGGCTTGGTTATGAGTTAACCAATCCATGTCTAAAACTATATCGAATCCTGCAAGGTCCATCGGCAAAAGATTAACAGGGATAGAATGGTTCTTAATGGATATGACGCGTCCATCAAGAATTGTAGAAGCTGTTTCTATGCTAGCGTTTGCCAACTCAGCCTCATAAGTAATATTTAAAGCTCTTATGGGCATATTTAATAGTTTACTAAACTTATGGTCAACAAAGCTCTTATCAGCTCCAGAATCAAACAATACTCTAGCAAATATATCATTTATGAGAAACGTACCCATAATGACATTGGCATCCTTAACTGCTTCTCTTGAAGTTAACTGGAAAGCTCTAGCATTGGCCTTCTTCGCCTCCCAGACTTAGCATTACCCTCAACGAGTCTTTATGTGGCCTTTTTCACCATATCCAAAGCAAACAACATTCTTCAAGTCCTTGCAATCAAGGGACTTGTGACTAGTCTTCTTGCAGATGCCACACTGCTTTGACTGATGGTCTGTCCGACACTCTCCCCAGTGTTGTTTCCCACAATTTTTGCACATGGGTCTATCATCAGACCACTGCTGGTTCTTATTGAACCCAAATTTCCCTTTCTTTGAATCCTAGAGGCGATTATCATCACTCTTCCTTTTTCCGTCAGTCTTAGTCTTGACCGACTTCAACCTCACTTCATCCTGACTAAAGGAGAGAGACAGATCCATAGCAGATCTGAATGTTATGGGTTTAGGGGCTTTAACCATGCCTTTGATCTCTGGTGCTAAACCACCAATAAAACGAGCAATGCGCTTAGATTCAGGAGTGATTAAATAGGGAACCAATCTAGACAAAGAGTTATAGTCAGACACATATTTCCGACAGTCCAGGTTCTTCATAATGAGAGTCAAGAAATCAGACTCCACTTTCTCAACCTCATGTGGAGGGTAGTATGTCTCCTTAATCAGGTCCACAAATTTGGACCACTTCATATTGTACAGGGACACTTTCCCTGTTAACTGAATCATAGCCTTCCACCATGTTATCGCATCGCCCTTGAATGATTGAGATACATATTTAACAATGTCTTTATCAGCATAGCCGCTGATATCTACAACTGTCTCAATCTTATCGAGCCACTTCATGGCATCGATGGCTCCTTTCTCCCCCGTGAAGTCTTGAGGTTTACATGATACAAAATATTTATATGTGCACCCGTCTTTAACAGTCCGAGTTTTCTCTTCTTGGAAATATGACTGGGTTCGCTCCTCTCATTCGAGGAATAGTGTGAACTCTCTGATTTAGGTGTGGAAAATGGTAGGATTGATTGGGATTTTGGATGGGTTGAACCCGATCCTTTAAAATTAACCATGAAATTCTCCATAGCTTTGCCGACTTCAGCAGCAATCGAGGATTGAAGGTTATTTCCTTCACCCTCGCATGTAGCATGTCCAATGTTAACACGCCCGTTATCGGCATTACCAGAATTCTGGTTCGCCATATATTGAAAATTTGGACTATAAGCCAACAATAGATTATTGCTCAGTGCAATATAAAAAAATGGTCATCGAACTTGATGAATTGATAATGATATCAGCCGTGATCTCATTGGATCATAAGGGCTGTAAGGTTTGGATATATATATATATGCTTCACCTTTTCAGTCAGTGTGCACATTGTCACAACTGCTTATATTAACATTACATTGAATGTTAAATGAGATTAATCAAATATTATTAGCCATGGTCTCATAGGACCATAAAGGCTATAAGGCTTTGACATAGTCCTCCGCCTATTTGAGTTAGTATGCCATATGGTCACAACAGTCATTGTCTCATTTGACAATAAAATTTTGATAATATTATGAGCCGCGATCTCATTCGATCATGTGGCTATAAGGCTTGGACGTAGTCCTCCACCTTTTTGGCCAGTGTGCCATATGGTCACCACTGCCATTGTCACATTGGACATTAAAATATTGCTCATAGGCAAATCTTTTTAACATTTCAAAAGAAATGTTAAAATAAATTGATTATCGAATTTGATGATATGATAATAATATCATTAGCCATGATCTCATTCGATCATAAAGGCTATAAGGCTTGGACATAGTCCTCCACCTTTTTGGTCAGTGTGATTCCTCATTGCCACACTGCCAGAAATATTAACATTTCATTGAATGTTAATATAGGAAGAATGAATATCTTAATGGATTGACAATAATAATCATATATCTTTAGCCATGGTCTCATTTGACCATAAAGGCTATAAGGTTTGGACATATGTCCTCTTCTTCTTCGGTCAGTGTGATACCTCAATGCCACACTGCCATTTATCGTTGCCAATAAAATAGGCTTTGCCATATGGCTAGTCAAAAACCATTAAGAAGATCTTGTTGAAATTATGAGCAGATCGACAAAGTTCGAATTAAAATCGAGACGATCGCTTGAACAATGGAGAAATGAATTTATAAGAAAAATTCAAAATTATAACATGTCCAACATGGACTTTTGAAAAGAAATACTATAACATGTCTAGCATGGACTTTTGAAATTTTAAAATGCAATAAAACATAAAAATACAATTCTTCATTCATCTTTCTTTCCTTTGATGATCTTGAAAAGTTTCTTGAAGATCTTGCTTGTTCTCCTTTCATTCCTTTCAGCCTGTTACTGAATTTGTTTTGCTCTTTCCAAGGCTTGATTAATGGCCTCAAGTTGTTGCGGTGGTTGTTGTTGCTGTTATGGAGCAATCGGATACTGGTACCCATAAATGGGATATCCAGTATTTTGATAAGCAGGAGGAAATGGTGATGGATAAGAGCATTATGTACGACTGCCTGTAATAGGGGTCGTATGACGGAGCCAAATAATTGAAATCCATTGGGGTTGCCGTGTAGGATGGATCATATCCAGTCATATCATATCTGGATACGTAGGAATAGAGTTATCAAAACCCATATGTGGTTGTTGAGGTGGCTCAACAACTGATTCAATATTAGAGGGTCCACCCATTTATGGGTCCTCTGGAAATTGTAGGATAAGATGGAGGCAAAGGTGGAAGCAAACCCGACCATTGCCCGGCACGCGCCGACATACGTGCACCACGAGCCTTCCTCAGTTTTGGTGGTGGTTAAGGTTGCTCCGTAGGCTCCATTGGCTCGTCCTCTTGTGGAGGTGGCGGTGTTTGCGGAGGTGGGTAATGTGGTGTATTAACAAAAGTAAATTGGTTAAAATATTGGTCTCATTCATCGGGGCCCTGATAAGGTAAAGCTGCATAAGATGCAGTATCACTTGATAGCTCGATTGGATGCGTGTTAGATCCAAAATGCGGCATTTCCATATCAGAATCATCGTCCTGATGGTTTTGACTAGGGGGTGGCGAGTTTATAAATTGGTTACGATAAAAGAGTCATGATGAGAATGTGAATGGGAATGATGTGAATGGTAAGAGTGGTGAGCGTGTGAGGAATGGTGTGAGACAAAATGTCCCGCTGGCTGCGACGAGTGAGACTCGTTTGAGTATTGCGGGTGGTCCAAACTATGGGACGGCGATGGTATTTGTCTAGATGGTCCTCCCCGCATTAGACCTTTTCCTCGTCCTCTTAGTCTTGGCAGCGTATTTATAACCTGTTAAATAACAAAATCAATAACATAACTTAATAGATATGAGTGGTCTTATGTTAATGCCTAGACTCAGAAAAGTCTAAGGATTACGTTAATGTGATATTTGAGTTTAGACACAAAAGGCTAGTGTCTAATTCACTCAAATGTTGGATCTGATACCAACCTGTCACACCCTGATTTCCCGATGGGTCCGGACTTGGGGCTTATACGTTACAAATTGATATAGATATTCACAATAACACAGCGGAAGTCTTGGGAGTGTAAAATAATTATTACAAAATACAATTGTCCAAAAGTCTAAAATAATATACAGACCAAAGTGTATAAAAGATCCACAGGCGGATCAGATAATAAAAGATTACACAAGAGACCACTAGGCTTCTTGCATAGAGTTGCAAATTCCACTATGCAATTACCAAGCAGCTTCCAGCCTATTTACGTACTTTGCAACCTGCGCTTAATCTTTTGAAGATACGTCAGTTTTTACTGGTAAATACAAATAACCGACACATTTTGAAAATATTTCAAAAATGATTTTTTTATATACCATAAATATTTCACTATTTACGTACTTTGCAACCTGCGCTTAGTCTTTACAATCCAAAGATAATTATAAGCACAACCGTTCAAACAAAACAACTAACAAGGTTGCAATTTACTGGACGCCCTTAGTAAGGAATGAATGTAATTATTACCCATTAGAATGTTAATGGGTCTTTATTCAAGTCATATGACTTGGACCGGTTAACTATAATAAAAACCATACGGTTCGCTAGATTAAGCGGTGACCAGATAGAATGTGGTTTGAACCCTCACAAGTACTATGACTTGTATAATATGAGGCAAACAATAATACACATTGATTATAGATGAATTTGAAGGAATTTATCCCAATTCGGTTAACTTATATAAACTAAGCTATGTAAGTCAACCGTACGTGCATAGGCGGCATCGGGTGATTGAATGAGTCAATGCCAAGTTTATTATGCCAAAACATTTCAATATATTACCACATCAGTAGATATTCCAAATTATAAGTTCATTATGGTTTAAAACCATTTTATGCACAACAGGGCATTTTTGGTATTTTTTAGGCATAATACATGAACTTGCATAAAACCCGACGACTGATTATGATCAAATGGTATAACCTCAGAAGGTTATTCCATACATTAATATGATCATAATAGAACTTCAAATCAGTAGCTAACTTAGGCAAAACAGGTCAGAATCGAAAGTCAAAGCAGAAGTCAAACTGCTTTACTTTCGGTTGCAAACCAAACTATAAACTGGAAATGACAGGTTGAACATGGTTTAACTTGTTCTAATATGATATACTAACTGATATAATGTCAAAAATTTATGTTTAGGTGTTTATAAGTTCATTTTATACATTTTTCGAAAATCTGCGTTTTGACTTTTATTTGAACATACACGTAGGGCTGTAAACGAACCGAACGTTCAGCGAACAGTTCGTGAACCATTCGGCGGGAAGTTCGTTTATGTCCGTTCGTTTAATAAATGAATGAACATGAACAAGAAATTTCGTTCAATTAGTTAAATGAACGAACATGAACAGAGGTCTCGTTCGTTCGATTGCGTTCGTGAACGTTCGGTAAGGTGTTCGTGAACATTTGTTCATTTGCGTTTTTTTATTTTTGTATATTTGTGTGTAATTGAATATTTTTGTACTTTCATACATTTATGTATAATTTTTATATTGTTAAACTATGATTTATTTTATTACCCTAACAATTAAACTAGGAAACCCTCTTTCACCTTGTTTATGCACCATTTCCCTTTCATTTCTCATTATTTATATCGGCGAATACGGTCGGTCTCCGGTCCTTAATAAGGGATTCAAGTTCCAGTGCTACTCTATGAGTCATCTACCTTTATCCTTTGTCATGTTCGCCAAATTTATTTGTGTTCGTGAACTGTTCGTGAACTGTTCGTGAACATGCTCATTTCCTTAATGAACGAACACGAACATAAAATCTCGTTCGGTAAGTGTTCATGAACCGTTCGTGAACACATTTATTTCCATAACGAACGAACACGAACAAGGCCTTGTTCGTGTTCGTTCGGTTCGTTTACAGCCCTACATACACGTCGTTTGACCTACTTAATGTGACTTTCAGGAGGTGCAATCATAGGGCATTATCACCTACCTTATTTGAATCATGTAGCCATGTTCGATTCGAACATTGGCTTGACCATAATGGTTATAACCGAAAGTCAAAGCAAAATTCAATTTGCTTGACTTTCGGCTAATAACTTAGCCTAGAAAAGAAAAGAGCTATGAAAGAACACTTACAAGTATTCTAGGAGAATAATGAACTCGGTGGGAGGCTTTCTTTTGATCAGAAACAACTCCAACAGTGAGTAGAGATAGAAATGAGAAATGAGCAAGGAACAATGAGTGATTTGGGGTGCTATTTATACTTGAACAAGATCACCATGATCATTCCAAGTGTTATATGGGTTCTCCTGATGTTGATTAGTGTCCCATGAGTTGTAAGAAGCATGAAAGGTGTGGCAAGTCGTGATATACATGGCATAACATGCAGGCTGCCATGGCAGACTTCCATTTCTGTCGGCTACACCCCTTACGGACCGTAAGGGGTGGCGGCTTACGGTCCGTAAGGACCTAGCGCACACACATATTTAATTTGCTTACGATCCGTAAGGTAGTAAACCTTACGGTCCCTAACCGACTGTCAGATACAATATTATATTTACCTTACGGTCTGTAAGGGTCACTCAGAGGCCAATTTTTTTAGCATGTTGATACAAATAGTCCCTTCACATCCAATCTTCCATAATTTTACATGTTTAGTCCCTCTCGTCCAAATAACTTGGCATATATGAGAGTTGATTGGATACGTGTTGCCATAGAATTCAATACAAATTTCTGAGGTGTTACACTCTCATTCTTAGAAACAATGAAGCCTCTCTTGGTGGATCATTAAACGACCTATGACATCTACTACTGATTATAGCTCAACGTGTATGTGGAGTAAACAATATGTACTATTTAAGTAAGGACAAAAACTGAAATTTCAAAACTACTAAGACCACCCGTAGGGGGCAGTATTTGGACATGAAGTGCCCCGAAAACACAGGGAACCATTACGGTGGGGCGTTGTTTTGGGTTTTTTGCTTTTGGCGTGTTTTAAAAAACGCCTTTGATTTGTAAAATTGACCAATGAGAAGTGAGGGCCGTTGATTAGTTGTTTTAATTTAAAATAAATTAATAATTGGTTAATCATAGAATTTGCCATTATGGGGCATTATACCACTACACCCATTTTAACTCCAAGCCCATAATACCCTTTGCTGACTAGGCGGCCACGTGTCACTTCATGCTCACTACAGTCATTTTAACTTCAAGCCCATAATGACTCTTTGCTGACTAGGCGGCCACGTATCACTTCATGCTCAAGGGTGGGACATTTCTTTCATTCACCACTACACATGGTCTAACTGAGAAACTAATAATACATTCCATGAAGCTTGCAAACTCAGTTAGTCACTCATCATATGCTTTTATACATGTTGTTATAGAATGTAAAGGCTATGGTCCCTCCTCCTTGTAGAGAAGTGAAGAATGCAGCGGGCAAAACACCAAAGGAAATATTCAATGAAAACCATGAGGATCTAGTTTACCAAGGTGAGACGAGGATAAAAGAATCAATTAATCAGTCCACAGTGGTAGCTACACTTGTAGCTTCTGTATCATTTTCGGTAGCCATTTCAATTCCTGGTGGGTATGACCAGAACAAAGGTTTTCCTCTATTAATCACAAACAACGACTTCATTATATTTGATGCCGTCTCTTTCTTCTTGTCTTCAGTTTCAATCCTCATATTCCTATCCATCAGCATTTCTCATCACACTGTGAAACAATTCAAATTTTTTTTACCTACGCATCTGTATTATGGTCACCTAACACTTTCGGGATCTATACTAGCCTTAATGGGTGCTTTTCTTCAGAACCTATCTACTATGTATAAAGAAATATCTAAGCTGTTTGACATTTTCGCAAGCTTGGCCTATGCATTCTATGGTCTGATTGGTTTTGGTTTCATAACAGTAATCGTGTCAACATATCGTCGAAACTACTCATTTGGGCAGAAAAAACGTATGCTTTACAAGAAAACCCACACTTTAGTTTGAATTTGAAGTTCCGTTTGATGATTATTCCTTGATGGCCATTTGTAAGAATTATCTTTTTTATTGTTTCAAGTTGTGTGTGTTGTAAAACTCAAGTGGTATGGCATCATGTAATTTTTTCTCCTTGTCTTACTTGTTTTGCTTCTATGTAATTCAAGTATCTCGTTTGTTATTAAATTACTTCAAATATGAACATTAACAGTAACACAAGTCGACTATTGGCAACGGTCAAAATCATCTCATAATCTACCAATGGAAACAACCAATGGAAATTCACTATCATTCACCACCATACAAACGTAGAGCAAATATTAGATGTCTATGTACCTATTTTAAAAACGAAAAGAAAAGGTACGTTTTTGTAATCAGGAAAATGCGATTTTAATAATCCCAACCTTAACCTATTGACAGATATTAATCACAACTCAAAAAGTGTTTACCTACAGTCCTAATTTTGAAAATATACTTTTTCTTTCGGCGATCACATACTAACTAAAAATTAACCTAGTTAGTTTTTGCTGATATGGACTGCCACATAAGCAGTCTACATCAGCAAAACATTGCCACATAAGCAGTCCACGTCGTCAAAACTTTGGTTTCTTTGTCACATAAGTTGTCTGCGTCATCCAAACGTGACTTTTTGCCACATAACCACGTCAGCGAAAACTAGTTGGATCAACTTTAAGTTAGTATGGAATCAGTAGAAGAAAATATGTTTAAAGTTAGCACTGTACTCAACAAATTCTTAAGTTGAAATTTATACTGACCAATAAGTCAAAGTTTGAATGATTAAGATCCAATTTAATTATTCCAACACGATAACAAAAGAAAATAATAAATTTTGTACCTTCTACACAATGCAATAAATTAAAAAATAAATATGTTGTTTGTTTTACGAGCTGAGCTTGTTTGCGTGCAAAGGACCATATCCAGACTTAACAAAATTATGCTTAGCCTTAATAAGAGCATGAGCACAACTTAGACCTGCGCATGCAGCACAGCCACAACTAAGACAAGTACAATAGTATAGATGACAAGAGCTGTAGCCAATCAGCATGTGTCAGGCCCTAACCAGACAACTCACACGATGACCAATCTTGCAGGAGACAAGAATTAAAAAGGGCGGTGACGTGGAACCAATTAGGTTGCATTGTTCACTGCTCCATTATTTGTTTTGTGTTTTTTTTTCTTTTAAATATTAAACGTATTTTAATGTGTATTAGCCAAAAATCACAAACACCCCTAGATGTATCTTAGTAAAACAAATAACTTAGTAAAAAAAAAAACAACAAAAAAACTAAATAGTAAAACATAAAAAAATAAAAAAAAATTGTGAAAAAGCCACAAAAGTAGTAAAAATGAATAAGTATGTAAGTTTCTAAAGTTTCACTAAAAAATGTGGGTAAAAAAGTTATTATATAACTTGTTTTTAAAGACACTAGTACAAAGGTGATCAAAAGATGTTATGAGTGTTTTCAAAAGGGTGAGGGTATTGGTACATCCCCCAAAAGTAGTGACACCCCCCCCCCCCCCCCCAAGCAGCCCCGTATAAGACAATGAGGGATGTATAGGGGTTGAGTGCATTAATTATGTCCGAAAAAGTAAAGCTATACGCCCCTCATTGCCCTATGAGCGGTGTATAGAAAGGTGGTAGTTGGAGCATTAAACCCTATACGCCTCTCATTGCTTTATACGCTGCTCATTGGTACTATAATCTTTGAATTTAAGGTATATTGCTGACAAGACAGCTGAGTTCAGACTGAAAAGGCTGAAAAGGTGATCCGCATATACGCGCTCATCGCCCTATACGCTGCGTATTGTTTCGAATTTTTTTCCTTTACCCCAATCTTACGGGATTCATGTAATACAAATGTTCAAAAATCCCAAAAAAGTGATGAAAATGATAAAAATTTTCAAATAAACGGTTTGGTTAAATTAGATTCGAATCACGATGTCAAATTGGGACTTTGGATATTTTTTTGGTGAAAGTTCGAATGAGTCATACGTCTCCGAAAGCATTTGGTTACCAGGCGTTGATCGAGGTGAGTAGTTTCCGTGCGTCGTTGTGATGAAGGGAGTGTGCAGCCCGTGATGCCTGATTTGAACCAGGTAAAAAATTCATATTGGCGTTATGGTTATTAAAGTCTAACCATTAAGTTGTTTCAGGTCGTAGAGGAGGCGGGACCATCTTACGTGGCTCAAAGCTATCCGCAACACGCCGGAACTTACCATTCGCATCTGGAAGGGAGTGTGCGGCCCGTGATGCTTGATTTGAACCAGGTAAAAAATTCATATTGTCGTTTTGGTTATTTTAGTCTAACCATTAAGTTGTTTCAGGTCGTAGAGGAGGCGGGACCATCTTACGTGGCTCAAAGCTATTCGCAACACGCATACGGGACTTACCATTCCCATCAGGAAAAACAACACAAGAAAAAGTCCGAGGAAGGTGCTTTTGACTTCGAGGAAGACGATTACGAAATCGAGAAAGGTGTTACACACTTCGAGGAATGTGATCAAGACGAGGACGATGGTGGTGGCTGGGAGGATGGTGGTGGTGGCTGGGACGATGGTGGTGGCGGTGACGATGGTGCTAATGACCCGAAAAAACAAGGAAAGGTATAACATAACCGTCACTTATGTGTTATTCGTTATGTATAATGTTTATTAAATTTTAGACAATTTTGATTTTGTATATGTGTTATTCGTTATGTATAGGTTTATTAGAAGGGTGCCTATTAGAATTTAGACAAAGTTGATTTTGTTTACGTGTTATTCGTTATGATAATTTTTATTAGATTTTAGACAATGTTGATTTTGCATACGTGTTGATTTTGTATACGTGTTATTCGTTATGTATAAGGTTTATTAGATTTTAAACAAATATAGTTTTAAATTACCGTTGTTTCAGGTATTTGCGACACTTCACGAGTTAAAGAATTGGGCTTACAAAACAAAAATTGCGAAAGGTTACGTCATTGTGACCCAACGAACGGTAACAAAAGGCGAAGATTCGTCAGCAAGGACATTGAAGATATGGTTGCAGTGCGACCGTGGAGGCACATGCAAAAGTAAAGCAACAGTTCGACGTTCTGGTAGCAAAAACATTGGGTGTCCTTTTAAAATGATAGGGAAACTAGACACAAGTAATGGCTGTTGGTGCACACATCTGTCGTCTTCGTCTTACATCGAGTTTGCAGTTCATTGCGAAGAATGTTCAAGAATGATGTCATGATGACATCACTAAAGAAACATCATCATGACATCATCCTACATAAGACAAAAGCATTTATGGGAGTTTATTTGACAAAGTGATTTCGCTCATGTGACTAGAACTGATTTCGCTTATGTGTCAGGCTTGATTTTGCTTTTATGTCAAAGATGTGGTATCGCTTTTGTGTCATGTTCATAAAAGCGGAATCATGTCTTCTATATATACCTCATGAGCGAAATCAGAATCATAGATGTAGGTGTGTTCTTCCGGTGAGCCACGAAGTGCTGCCGAAGTGTTGATTTGTGTGTAAACGTCATTCAGATTAATAGAATCAACAGATTAAATTGAATTCTCACTGAATTGTACTCGTTTTGTATGTTTCCGCCATTCAAAATGAGATAGACTCTTCTACGCGACTCGTTTTGGTCCGAAATCGATCCTACAATTGGTATCAGAGCCAGTGAAGAAGAGTTTTACACAATTCAGCCGATAATTCTGTTTCTACACCTTTCTTTTTCGAAAAACAAAACTTTTTACGGTCAGAATTGCTTTAGATTCACACAGTATACTCGTAATCATGTTCTAATCAATCCTTGAAAATTTCAGTTTTAAAATCGATCTAAAACTTAGATTTTTTGAGGTATCGCTCATATGGACTCGTGCAAAAAGTGACATCATCACCTGGTTTCGCTCATTTGAACACTTAAGGTTCCGCTCATTTGGACAACTTAGATTCCGCTCTTGTGACACTTCAGTGGTATCGATTTGTGTGACACATCTTTCAAGGCTGTCAGTTTGCGTAAAAGAGATAGTAACGTGTATCAGTTGTCGGTTTGCATGTGTGTTGGACAGTTTGCATGTGATAACAATCAATTTAGTGTGTCAGTCGGTCACATGTGAGTACATAGTTCAAGAGTTTACATGTGATATTAATCTCTTTTGAACAGTTGTCAGGTCTTGAAAATTAAAAAATTAGATCTCATATGTTGTTGCCAGCCTGAGTGTGTCAGTGTCACATGAATGCTTGGTTCAAGAATAAGGATTGTTTTGATATTAAGAGTTGTCAGCCGGATTTGTGTCAGCTCATGTGAACAATAGTCAACAGTCCAAGTTTCAACATATCAAACAGCCCACTCATATTCATTGGGTATATTGTCAGCTCATGTGATTGTTAAGTTGTTAAAGCCCAAAGTTTGGATAAAGACTTGTAGTGCGGCCCAAGGCATACAATACATTACATCGACCCAATTAGCTTTTGAGATTATTCAAGTTCAAATATTGATCAATATCAAGTTCAATCGTGATTTTTATAAGTTGATTCGAAACGAATTGGTGTCCAGCTTGTTTGAAACTTGTGTTTTTGTGAACTCTAGAAATTGAAACATGGATTTTGAAGAAGTGTTGGCATATGTGTATCATGAATCTCAACAGTATTTTCCGATAAAGCAAGAAGAAGAAACAGTCTCAGCAAAAGAAGTTGTTGAAAAAGTTCCGGTTTTTGATCATTCGTCTAATGTAGAGGGTGACAATTATGAAGAAGAAATCCAAAGACTTGAAAATCTTAAACAACAACTTTCATCTGATCAACGTAGTGGAAAATTATTTTATGCCGATAAAATTGAAAAATTGAAAGGAAAACAAGATGCAAAAAGAAAGAATCAAAAAGCAGTTATTGTTAAAGAAGAGATCAGAGCTGAGCAGATTGAACAAGTTCCATCGGTAAAAATTGAGAAAGGAGAATCTGAAAAACCTGTATCTGTGAATCCTGAACCAGAGTTAAAGAAAGAGGTTGCAGAAGACGCACCTATCTTTGATCGTTCACCAGAAGAAGAGAGTAAGGATGAAAGTGTTCATGAGGAAAAGAAACAGGTTGAAAATATTTCAGCTTTAAAGGTTGAAACAAAAGCTGATGATAAACATATTCTTGTTTTGCTGAAAAATTGTGAGATGTTGACATTTGTAAATGACAAACTCTTGAAGGATGTTGAGAGTTTGTCATTAGAAAACAAAAATCTAAAAAAATCAGAAAATTTTTTGAAAAATAAAATTCACAATTTGGAAAATGAAAAGGTAAAGATTGAAATAGATTTTCAAAGTCAAATAAAAATTTTAGAAGATGAGAGAGATTTATTTGGTAAAAACAATCTTGAAAAACAAATTGCAATTAATTCTCATCTTGAAAAGATTATTCGACTTGAAAAGGAAGCTGAGTGTGCTCAAAAGAAAATCAAGGAATGGGAACAAAAGTTGAAGGTGTTTGTGAATACTTCAACTATTCCTTGTTCAAAACCAGTTAATTCTGTTCCAATAAGTGACAATGTCACAAACTTTGACAAAGTCAAAGTTGAAGATTGTGTTGAGAAATCTGATGATGAAAATGAAAAAATGAAGAAAAAAAAATTATTTTTGAAGTTAAAAGAAAAGTTTCAAGAAACTGTTCCACAATCAACTGAAAAGGGTGAATGCTCCAAGCAAAAACCTTTGAAGAAGAAAGTGGAACAAAAACAAAAAGAGAAAATTTTGAAAAATGTTCAAAAAGAAAATAAAAGTTCATCAGATCGATCATCCAATCGCAATCAAAAAACCACAAAAAGTAAAAAATGAAAACTCAACAACTGTTGGTAATAAGTGGTGCAGGTTTGACCACAGTGCTTCAAAGTCAAATCCAGCTTTCAGGAAGGATGATGATCATCACAAAGCCAGACAATGCTATGATCTGAGTGTTTGGTGTGATAGTGGTGATTGGTACGCTAACAGAGTGTGTTACACTTGTGGTGTTCGAGGACACATTGCTGTTAACTGCCAGAATTGGAGTTATGAGACAAGGAGATGCTTTAATTGCAACATCATTGGCCATATTGCTAGAGATTGCTCAATGAGATTAATGAGAAGATCGAGGGTTGAATCTCAGAAGCAGGTAAAGATTCCAGTCAATGTCAAGCCCAAAGAACAAAAGATTCAAGAACCTAAAGTTCAAGAAACGAAAGTGAAGCTTTCACAGGGGCAAAAAGACAGACTGAGAAAGAAGAGGAAGAAGGCTAGAGAGTATCTAGAGAAGATCTTGTCCTCGGGTTCACCGGATAGATCGAATAAGAGTTCTGATGAATCAACTCCCTCAACTGCAAAGTCAAGCAAGACAAATTCATCAGATACAAATCTGGGGACGAAAGAGGAAAAGAAGAAAAAGAAAGTGGAGAATTCATTTCCTGGTGATGAATTTGTTTCTCCGGAAACAAAGGAGCCAGTTGTTGGCGATGAATCTGACTCTTCAAAGTCAGACAAGCCAAGTTCAGGCGATGAATCTGGTGTGGTAAAGCCAGAGGAGCCATGTGTTGAGGTAAAAAGTGGTGATTCCGGTTTGACAATGAATGATGAAAATTTTCCATCATGGTCAAATGGAATTTCAAAAGCACCCAAGGACCGTCAGGCTTGGGTGAAACTCTTTAAATAGAAAAACCTGACTTGCCGGAGTTCCCAGGTTGGTAAGCGTGGAACATGAATCGGCACATTTCTTGAGAAATTCACGAAAGTAATTTCGACTTAAAAGTGGTAAATCAGGGACATTAAGTTGTACTTGATTTTCTACAAGTGATGTTTGTGGATTGATCTTAAAAATGTTAGTTTTTATAAGTGATTGAAGAAAACAAAGTGATGAAAGATCCCCGAATTTGTGAAAAGACACACAAAACTTATTTTCCGGAAAAATCATTTTGAATAAAACAAACTTAAGTGTTTTGAAATCACTATGGGAAAATGTTTTGTTGTTAGGGGGAGTTCTGATTGTTCAAGCCAAGTGAATGGAGAATTGAAGTGATTCTCATCATGTTGTCACATTTCTTGTACAGTTTATTTTCAAATTTTCCCAGAAAATCAAAATTGAGACATATTTTGATTTTAGGGGGAGTAAAATTTTAAAAAAATTAGAAAATTTGAAAATGTCAAAAACATGAAAAATTTAAAAATGAGTTTTGCTGAAACAAGAGGAAATGATAGTAGATCAGTTGGACTATCACAGCATGCTAAAGAAATGGAGAGATAAAATGTGATAAACGATCTCACTAAAGATGTGACGATAGGCTCAGCTAGACTAGTAGATTTGCGATAACGATACAAACTTAAATGAAAAAAGCCTAGTTCTAGTGGAAAACATGGTCGAAAGCATAGTACTTAGTTTTGTCCTTCTTGACTGTGTACCTACTCAGCAATCGCTGATTGTCGAAAGTCATAAAACTGGTTAAGTTTGTGAACTTTCACAACTTTACTGAAAAGTCGCTGTGATTGTGCATTTTTTTTTTTTTGCAAAGATTTAAACTTGTTTTATATCTTTATTTTGTTTAAGCATCGGACATCCTCTGCGTATACGTGAGTATCGACCTGGATGTTGTTGCCTAAACGTTCTGCTTTATTTTCTTTGGTGTTTCGTTTAAGCTTTGGATCACCTCTGCGTATACGGGAGTATCGACCTGGTGGTTAAAGCCTAAACAACTTCAACTTATTTTTATTTTCTTATTTTGTTTAAACATTGGACTTTCTCTGCGTATACGGAAGTATCGACCTGATTGTTAATGTTTAAACATTCTGCTTTGTTTTCGCACAATTCACAGTTGATAAAAGTTTAAAGGCATTACTTGAGTTAGTGTATTGCATGATGAGGGGATATGCTGAGATCGTGGGGTCCATAAGAACTTAGTGCAAAATTAATATACTTTAACGTATCGGTAAGCATTTCGAAAGTTTTTAGATTGAGTTTAAGTGGACAACAATATCGTCAATCCATGTGAATCGTTTAGAGCTTAAAATGAAATGAAGCTTAACGGTGTTACTGATTGGTCACATAAACTGATATGATCCTCTTTCGCAAACTCACAAAAATATGTTTGTACATATTTCATTTCTGCATTTAATCTATGTTATTACATTTATGTTTCATATTTTGAAAAATTCAAAAAGATTTTCGACAACTGATGTTGGGAAGCTGATATTCAAAATTTCAAGTGCTTAACATGATGAACTGGTTTGGGAGCGTGTGTATTAAATTGAAAATATTTTGAATTAAGAAAGAATTTGATTTAGTTAATCAGGGTCATTAATTTGAACTTGATGTAACTATTACTAGTAAGTTTTGCTTATTGATTTAAGTAAAAACTTATGAGTTTGTGAGAAGATTGTGCAGGAGATGAGCTGATCAGAGATAAAGCCAGGGATTGATCTCTAGGTGATAGCTAATTCCAGACAGCGATCCCATCATGATGAGAGGGGGAGTCTGACGAGGTTAGAGCCAAAGAGAAGATCCTGGTATAAGCTCAAAGACTGATCAAGACTGAAGATGCAAAGACTCAACATGTAAGACTCGTCAACATCTGAGGGGGAGTCTGTTGGTGCACACATCTGTCGTCTTCGTCTTACATCGAGTTTGCAGTTCATTGCGAAGAATGTTCAAGAATGATGTCATGATGACATCACTAAAGAAACATCATCATGACATCATCCTACATAAGACAAAAGCATTTATGGGAGTTTATTTGACAAAGTGATTTCGCTCATGTGACTAGAACTGATTTCGCTTATGTGTCAGGCTTGATTTTGCTTTTATGTCAAAGATGTGCTATCGCTTTTGTGTCATGTTCATAAAAGCGAAATCATGTCTTCTATATATACCTCATGAGCGAAATCAGAATCATAGATGTAGGTGTGTTCTTCCGGTGAGCCACGAAGTGCTGCCGAAGTGTTGATTTGTGTGTAAACGTCATTCAGATTAATAGAATCAACAGATTAAATTGAATTCTCACTGAATTGTACTCGTTTTGTATGTTTCCGCCATTCAAAATGAGATAGACTCTTCTACGCGACTCGTTTAGGTCCGAAATCGATCCTACAATGGCAATTGGAGTATAGTGGTGAAACAAAAGGATCATAACCATGAGCCTGCGGTATTTCTCGAGGGTCACGCGTTTACGAGAAGGTTGACCCCAGACGAAGAATCATTGGTAGAGAGACTTTATATTCAAAACATGGAGCCTACGAACATACATTTAACCATAAGAAAACAAAACCCACAGAGCGTGTGCATTCTACGAGACATACAAAACGTGATAAAAAAGATTAAAGTCAAAATGTACGGTGATCGGACTCCAATGCATATATTGGAGCAAATGTTGCATGAAGGAAGGTATGTTTACCACACCCGGGTGAATCCCGAAACAAATGCGGTCGAGGAGGTTTTTTTTGTTCATCGGTACTCGTACATAATGTGGCGTGCTTCCCCCATGTGTTGATGATTGATACCACTTACAAAACGAATGAGTAGAGACTTCCGTTTGTTCAAATTATGGGTGTGACATCGAC
This sequence comes from Helianthus tuberosus, assembly GCA_030545235.1. Taxonomy (NCBI): domain Eukaryota; kingdom Viridiplantae; phylum Streptophyta; class Magnoliopsida; order Asterales; family Asteraceae; genus Helianthus; species Helianthus tuberosus. Next base: position 10,425,116 of record CM060415.1, read on the forward strand.
ACACAAGCCGTTTTGTGTCGCTGATGCTTTTATCTCTAAAGAAAAACAGGATAACTTATTGTGGGTCCTACAGAAGCTCAAAGGATTGTTGGTAGAGGGTATGGAACCGCGCGTGATAGTAACAGACTGCGATAAAGCTTTGATGAATGCTTGCGATAAAGTATTCCCAAAAGCATCTAAATTGCTATTAGGTGGCACATCTCACAAAATATTCTAAAACACAACAAGGCAAAATTTGCAATGGCTGAAGAATGGAAAATATTCAAGCTTTCTTGGTCTCGATTGTGTAATTCTCCCACTGAGACGCTATACAATTATAACTTTGAGCGGCTATATACGCGACTCACTAACGACCATAGATCAGGTACATATTATATTAGTTCACATTCATTCATGTATAGACACATACATGTAACCTCCCTGAATTTTATATACGCAATTATATTTTACAAACTATAGGGGCCTATTTTGACATTTTACGAAACTATAAGTTGAGGGACTTGTTTGTCATTGTTTGAAAGTTGCTTTAAAAATTGTTAAAACCAAGTCCAGGGACTAAACTGTCATTTATTGAAAGTTATAGTCTGGGGTTATCTTGACATTATTTAAAAGTACAAAGTATTGGGCATAAAATGTAATTATTGAAATCTAAAGTATAAGGGTTGAAATTTCCTTGTTTGAAACTTATTTTTACTCTAAAATCTTAACCGAGTTAAATGTTGAATAAGAAATCCTTTAAAAAAATTTAACTTAGTTAACTATGTTAATTAAAATAACAAAAAAGGGGGGTTTCTTGTATAACCCGCCCCTTAGCAAAGATCCAACCTGGACCACTCGTGTAAAAGCACCCCTTCTTTACCAGTTTATCCTCCATTAGGAGCTGATTGATACCCTAACATTAACTGTTTTATACACTTTTATTTTATTTTTATGTTTTTTATCACTTTTATAAAAACTAACATTTTTATAAACTCATATACATCAATCCTGATTTACTAAAAATATAAACTATAATTATTTCCGGTTTATCTAATTATTATGAATTAAGTTAGTTTTAATCTTATTAAATTCATTAAAAATAGTAAACTAATTTTATAAAACCTGAAAATTTTTATATAATTATTTTAACATCAGAATGATGTTCGAAAATATAAACTTGATATTTTTCCCAAAATTCGATTTTTAACCAATTTAATCCAATAATTACATAGCTTTATTTGTTTAATTAATTATTTAAAAATAGTTAATTTATCAGAAAAAGTTTGTTTCAGCCTTTGGTCGGGGTGTTACAATACAAACATTACAAATCGTTATATTCTGTTTTTTTCAGGAGTTTTGGACTATTTGTATACTGTCTGGCTACTACTCTATAAAGAAAAGTTTGTTTCAGCCTGGACTAACACAAACCTTAACTTTGGTCAACATACAACCAACAGAGTTAAAAACCAACATGCTAAGTTTAAGAGATACCTTAAGGGGCCAAACAGCTCGCTCCATAGACTTGTGTGGCTTGTTGACAAAGTTGTAGAGTCACAACGCATACAAATAAACCTCACTTTTCAGGATAGCCGGTCCTTGAAAATGGGGAACCACATGATATCATTCTTTGATAACCTACGTGGTAATGTTTCCCTGAAAGCATTAGATTTGTTGCTTGTGGAGAAGAAAAAGATACGTACGTTGCTCGCAGTAGGGGGGACTTGTGGTCACCAGCTTTTTACTAGTTGTGGGTTGCCATGTGCTTGTCAGATGGAGTGGTGGGAAAATACAAGTAATAAAAACAGGCTTCAACCACTTATTCTACTTCATATGAATACCCACACCCCTCATTTCTAACTATTGTTTTTAAAATATAGATTGCAAAATTCCTCTTGCCGCCGTAGACAAATTCTGGACAAAACTAGATTTCAATGCTGAAGAACTTAAGGAAGACGATAATAATCTTTGGGAGGAAATGGACAGAGTCATGCAACAACTGAAGGCGCAACCACCGATAGTGTTAAAAAGTATGTTGTCAAAGATAAAGGAGGTGGTGAATCCAAGTATGACTGACCATCAACCGCCTGAGGTACAACAAGATACTCGGGGGCACCCAACCTCTAAAGCACAACAAAAAAAGAAGGAGGAGGTTGCGAGACGTAAAGATACCCAGTCCGAAGCAAAAGGCAAAAGCCAAAAGAAGGACGAGGACGCTCAAAAGCCAGCAGTGCAACGCCATCGTTCAAAGAAAAATAAGGCTAAAAAGACAGTTGAAATTATAGATGAAGATTTTCCACTGTTGGTGGGGGATAGGTACGTTAACAATCATTGACCTATATAATATCCTACATATTTCCATACATACATTTTCCCTGATAAAGATTTTCCACAATATATTTTCCAATTAATTACAGGTACAAAAACATGATCGATCGTTTTAAGGACTGGCTTCCATCTATGTATCGGAGATACATAACACATATGGAAGATGCCCAGCCTGATGGTAACTGTGGGTTTCGATCGGTGGCTATGGGTTTGGGGTTGGACCAGAATGCTTGGATGTGGGTCCGCCAAGAGCTACTGGATGAGATGTTCATTACCAAAGAATGGTGGTGGCCTATTCTTGACACTTTTGACCCGGGATTTTACACTACAGTATATCGATCAATAAACTGGTTGCACGTGGAACCTGCACCAATGGCATGCTGGATGTTCTTGCCATACCCCGGATTGTTGGTGGCTCAAAAATGTGGTGTGGTTGTTCAACATTTAAGCAATGGTGTTTGTCAAACATACTTTCCCATGTTTGATGGTCCGGCGGAGGGCCATTCTATTCTTTCGATTGCCTATGTGGAAGATGGCCATTTCATCATGGTTAAGTTAACGGATGATGGTCTGATGCCTCCACCGAATGGACTATGGAATATGTATCGAAGTACTGAAGCTATGGAGTGGGAGACAATGTACATGTCTCGTCTTTCACAGGGTAAGAAGTTACTTCGTAGTAATAGAAGTGTTCGAAGAGACTTTATTAACTTGTTGTAGGTTCTCGTTGTAACACGTAAAACTGTTTAATCGTATTATTATGTGTTTATTTTTTTTAATTTACATTCTATTATCTTTCAAATATAGTGTAAGCAACATTTATTTTCTAAAAAATGTTAATTACATTGTTTTATAATGTAAAAACACTTATTTACATCACTATTTTTATTAAAAAAAAGGCATCATATGCAGCATATTGGGCAATGAGAGGTGTATACCAGCCTCTATATGCCGCTCATAGCACAATAAGCGGCTGCTGGTAGGGAATCTATAAGCCGCGTATTGGCCAATGAGGAGTGTATACCAACACAAACAACTTTTCAACTCACTAAAGAGGGAAAACTAGATCAAAATCAATTCAAACACACACACACCAAAACACCAAAAACACACACAACTCTCTCCTGTATACCATTTCTATCCCGTATCAAACCATACGGTGCAAATTTTCACAAGAGGTGAGTAACATCTTCATCTTTCCTTTTTGTTATTGTTTTTTACCTTTTTTTTTTGTTTTTTCTGAAATATTTTGGTTGTGGTGTTTGGCGGTAGAGGTGTTTGACGGTGGTGGTTGTTAGAGAGGTTTAGGTTAGGACGGTGGTGGTTGTTAGAGTGGTTGAGGTTAGGACGGTGGTGGTTGTATATGTGGCTTAGGGTTTGACGGTGGTTGTGGGTTGGCTGTGGGTTGGCTGTGGTGGTGGTGGTGGGTCAGAGGTGATGGTGGTGGTGGTGGGTCAAAGGTGATGGTGATAGTGGTGGTGGTGGGATATTTGACACATATTATACTGAAACGAACTGGAAAACGAAACGAACCCAGAGACAAACTGTGTACCGATACGATATTTGACACATATTATACTATAATGTAAAATTTGTCGTATTTTTATTAATATTTTGACAAAATATTAACCTTAAATTGTTGCAGATATGTCTTCAGATGAGGAACAACAGGCACCAAACGGTGGTCCGGTATTCAATCCGATGGCCGGGGGTAATTGTGAGTAGTACGATTTTTTAGACTTCCCCCAGCATAGTACGGAATACAGACGTTTTGCCAAGTTCCGGGGTATGAGAGTGAGGCAGCAGAGGGCGTTGTGTTGGGACGCGTTACGGGAGTGTGGCGAGGAGTAGAGGGCCCGGGGTATAATAGGGGAAAATCACCTATGGGATTGTATGTTTTTTCATGCGGCTGGATCTTCTTATAGGCCTATGATGGTGGAGTTCCTCTCCACGTTTATCTATCGACCACGGCCTGCTGAGCAGCCTAACTCAGATATGGACGATCCGATGGTGGAACCACCCCCTGCTGAGGTAACTTTCTGTTTATTCGGGGAGGGACAGAATATGTTGCTATGTCAGTTTGCTTTGGCCACCGGATTCTACACTGATGAGGAGTTGGTTCAGGATATTTATACCACCGCGATCACATCTATGCCTGATGATCAGTTGCTTGCTTGGTGGCCCACCCTCTATGATGTACCCTTCGGTAATAAGGCCCGTGTCTCGTTGATTCCTGACCCACTCGTTCGCTACATACACCGTTGCATTGCCACATCGATATCTGGGCGTGGCAAAAGCAACGAGTGGGTCACGAAAACCGACCTGTTCTATCTTTACTATTTATTCACGGGGACGCCGTGCGTCCTCCATCACTGCTTGGCGGAGTATTTTGCCTCATTTTCCCGACGTCAGAAGCGTGGCGGATTGCACGGAGGGGCGTTCATCACGCGTATTGCCCAGCATTGCGGTCGGTATTATCCATTCATCGGTGAGTTGCCACCGCCTGCCCCTTTCGAGTATTTGGGTATTAGGACGAAGAGAGGGATGAACTTGGCGGTGAACTTTCCGGGCATTGGTTATCGGTTTGTCGGTTTGGACGATCAGATTTTCGTAGCCGAGCCGTTAGTACATCAACATCTGCTGGAGGCTGCGGAGGTGGATATGCCTCATGTTGTTGACGAGCCTATTGGAGAGGGTGACGTCGAGCCTGAGGTTGAGCAGGGGCATCCGCAGGAGCCGCCACAGCATCCTCGGCGCGTCTATCATGCGGTGAGGTTGCCTCTGTCCACTCAGCGTCTCCTCGAGAGGCTTGTGGCGGGTCAGACGGCTCTGATGGGGAGGTTGGCGCTGCAGGATCGGCGGATGGACAAAAAATGGAGGATATGATGGAGTGGATGATGGCTAGCGAGGCTGATAAGAGTACCAAGGCGGGGTTGCCGGTTCGAGACCCGCCACAACCACAAGTGTATCCAGGGTCCGGCTCAGAAACAGGCTCGTCCGGCACGCAGGCAGGCCCGTCCGACACGCAGGAAGGCCCGTCTGACACGCAGATGCAGTTGACATGTTATGATAGTGGTTCTGACGACAGTGACGAGGAAATGGCTTAGGAGTAGTATTTATCTGTTTCGTTTGGTTGTATTTTGGCTTTAATGTGGTTGTACGAACAAATATTTATTCCTCTTTTGTTATTTATGTTTAGTTGTATGCCCAGTTGTTTTTATATAAACGTTTAATCTTTTATCAGCATGTATGGATGGTAACATGTTTAATCTTTTATCAGCATCTATGTTGGTTTTTTTGGATTTTATAGCTGTATTGTCATGTTTATAAGGTTCATTGCTTGTTCAATCTGGGTTCCATAGGTATTGGGATTCTTATAACGAAGGGGTATATTGGTCTTTTTTAAAAATGCTAAGCATGTGCAGAAGAGGTATAAACGGCTATAAGAATTTCAGGGACTGGATTTGAAAAATTAGAATTACAGTTAGTTTTTACTAACTGAGCAGGGACTGTTCTTGTGCAAAACAAACCTTAGAGACTGGATTTGAAAAATTAGAATTACACAAATAAAAAAAAAGGGAGGGGTCCTTCTGTATCGGACAGGCTAACCTTTTATCTTTTATAACGAAGGGGTATAAACGGTTATAAGAATTTCAGGGACTGGATTTGAAAAATAAGAATTACAGTTAGTTTTTACTAACTGAGCAGGGACTGTTCTTGTGCAAAACAAACCTCAGGGACTGGATTTGAAAAATTAGAATTACACAAATAAAAAAGGGAGGGGTCCTTCTGTATCGGACCGGCCTCCCCAGGGTTTCGAACTCGCACATTTCGCATAGAACACACAAGCCTTAACCAGTTTATCCTCCTGTACAGGAGCTGATAAACTGGTTATAGTATATCCTTTATACACTTGGATTTGAAAAATCAGAATTACACAAATAAAAAAGGGAGGGGTCCTTCTGTATCGGACCGGCCTCCCCAGGGTTTCGAACTCGCACATTTCGCATAGAACACACAAGCCTTAACCAGTTTATCCTCCTATATAGGAGCTGATAAATTGGTTATAGTATATCCTTTATACACTTCATACGCTTTAACTTGTTTTTCCCCCTTCATACGTTAAATTTTTATAAAGGATTTCTTATTCAACATTTAACTCGGTTAAGATTTTAGAGTTAAAATAGTATAAGACTAGAAACCAATAAACTCTCAAGACATAACATTCCGCTAAATCACCAAAATACGTGAGTCAGTACATTCGTTTACATAAGTTGCATAAACTTAAATACGGCTAACGACAAATACAAATACGGACAAAAAAAAAAACAAAATCCAACAGATTATCAAACAGGTGTCCCTCTTACGAACGACCCTTGAATTTTTTTTCCATTTCTGCTACTTGCTCTTTATACATTTGAACCTCCTCTTTCAAATACTTGACTTCGTCCTCAAGTACTACTTTCGTATCCAGCAAACCTCGGATGACTTGAACTGCCTGAGGACACATGGGAGGGTCGATCCATGTAAAGAATTTGCACCGAGAACGCTGAAACCGAAGGCGAATTAGTGTTTCTAAGTGTAAAAATGCTTAATGTACATACCAATTGAGAGCAGGTGTAAAATTGACGCTCGGGATTAATATCCGTCGAAGATGTTTTTATCCCAGCTTGCCTTCCACATATACAAATAACCATTGTGAATGTCAAGATGGATATGGATTACACTTTCTCGTATGTAATAGTATTTGTTTAGAAAAAAAAGACTCAATACGCCGCTCATAGCACAATGAGATGCGTATAAAGTACAAAATCTAACCACTTTTTCAGAAAATGTAAATACATATGCCTCACATAGTGCTATGAGGTCCATATAACAAAAAGTTAGGTGGTGTATATGCCTCAAATTGACCTATACGGTCGTATACACTGACAACTTTTCAGAAAAAGTAAATTCATACGCGTCATATAGATCAATGAGGGCCGTATATATTGGTTTTGTTTGACTTATTTAGCAACAAGCCTGCTCTTTGACGAACTATATACCCAAAAAGGTCTTGGACCACACGAGACCAACGTTGGACCACACGATGAAGATCCGGAAGTACACACACGCACGGATTCTTTGTCTCTCGTATTGTTATCGCTCTCGTATCTCTTCATACGCTCGGAGTATTTAAGGTTAGTTCATATTCCGTATTTTTATGTTTAATTTTCATTTTTTCTCTGATTTTTGTGGTTTATTTTGGTCGGGTATATTGGTGTTGGGGTGGTGGGTTTTTGTGGTTGACGGTTGTGGTTGTGGTTGTGTTGTTTTGTGGGTGGTGGGCTGTGGTGTTTGTGGGTGGTTAGGTGGTGGTTGACGGTGGTGGTGGTGGTGGTGGTGGTGTTGTGTAGTCGGTGGTAGGCCGTGGTGTTTGTGGGTGGTGGGCTATGGTGTTGGTTTGTTAAGATTAACTGTAGTGAGGTGGTGGGCTGTGGTGGTTGAGGTGGTGGGTTGTGGTGGTTGACGGTGGTGCCTGTGGTAGTGTTGTGTTGTGTTGTGTTGTGTTGTGGGTGGTAGCCTGTGGTGTTTGTGGGTGGTGGGCTGTGTTGTTGGTTTGTTAAGGTTGACGGTGGTGAGGTGGTGGGTTGGGGTGGTTGAGGTGGTGGGTTGGGGTGGTTGAGGTGGTGGGTTGTGGTGGTTGACGGTGGTGAGGTGGTGTTGTGTTGTGGGTGGTAGGCTGTGGTGGTTGTTGAGGTGGTAGGTTGTGGTGGTGGTGGTGGTGGTGTGTTGTAGTAGTTGGGATGGTGGTTTTGGTGGTGGTTAGGTTGTGGGTGGAAGGTGGTGGGCGGCCGATGGTGGTGGTGGTCGGCTGTGGTGGTAGTGGGTGGTCGGCTATGGTGGTGGTGGGTGGTTGGCTGTGGTGGTGGTGGTGGTGGTGGTGGTGTTGGTGGTGGTGGTGGTGGTGGTGGTGTTGGTGGTGGTGGGGGTGGTGGTGTTGTTTGTTTATTATATTTTACAATATAATTTCTAATATCGAGTCTAACACTATAATTCTATGTTTTTAACAAGATATCGAAAGTCGGTGTTTTGACGGTGGTGGAAACGTAATTCTTATGGAGAAGTGCACTGCGTTAATATTTCAGATTCAAACGAGTACCTGAGCTCATATTTCAGATTCCTGCGCCGGGACGTCGGTTTAGGGTGAGGTGCTTGGCGGTGGGGGTTGCATCATCCAAAATCAATTGCCAAGTCACCTTTTAATCTGACATCAGACGTCGGTCTAGGGTGAGGTGCTTGGCGGTGGGGGTTGCATAATCCCACATCTATAGCCAAGTCACCCGGAACTCCGACATTGCCAGATGTTACCGTGCAAATAGCACGGAACTCTCATATTATCGATTCCGGGTGCACTCTAGATAGCATCTACCGAAGCGCGGTAGTTCCGTCACCGGCATCTACTGACTCCCGGTAGTTCCGTGACCACCATATACCATCACGCGTCTGAACTGGCTTTTAAACCAGACGGAATCTACGAAGAAACTGTTTGATTTCACGGTTTGTTTGAGAACCTGATTCAGATACACAACGGTCTCTTTGCTTCGTCCACTAGAACTATTTGTGTATGCATTCTTTTGGTAGTTAACAACGCTTTGAAGTCAAACTGAGAAAAAACGGCTTCGGAGAAACCGGACCGGCTTTGAAACAAGCATGCCTTGAACGAGTCTAGAACACTCGTAATCCTCAACCGGCTTTGAAACCGGACGGAATCTACGAAGAAACTGTTCGATTTCACGGTTTGTTTGAGAACCTGATTCAGATACACAACGGGTTCGTGTGAATCTAAGTAATAATATGTAATAGTTAGTGATTTAGTGTGTAGGGTTTAGGGTTTCGGCTATGCATTGTATTACATTTTGTATGAAAGTGTTGTGTTTTGTGTTATTCTATCAAACAATGTTTACTTACATTTTGTATTTACGTTTCTTCTTGCGTTATGGATTATAGAGAATTTGACGTTTTATAATAACACTTGATAAAAAAATGTAGAAGTTTTATAATACTAATTAAAAAAAATGTTGACGTTTTATACTAATACTTGATAAAAAAATGTAGAAGTTTTATAATACTAAATAAAAAAAATGTTGACGTTTTATAATACTAATTAAAAAAAAATGTTGACGTTTTATACTAACACTTGATAGAAAATGTAGAAGTTTTATAATACTAATTAAAAAAAATGTTGACGTTTTATAATAATAATTAATAAATAAAAATGTTGCCATTTTTATAAATATATTAAATAAAAAAATGACAATTATATACCTTCCTTTTATAACAATAAATAATAATAAATATAAATGTTTATATTTTTTTATTTTAACAACAATTTAAAAAAAATATATAAAGTTTTTTTAAATAATATTTCACCCACTTGAAAACCCTCCATACCCTTCAAATTTATTCCACACAAAAGAGCCAATGATTGGGCAATCATTGGCTGACACCCAATCTTTGACAAATAATAGGATGTGTGAAAAAGTAAACAAAAAGTAAATGTATAGGGAAATGAGGGGCTTATCAGGTGGGTCCATTTTCAGGCGTATAGGGCAATGAGGGGTGTATAGGGTTAGAGGATGTGTGGATAAATTGAGGGGGATGTGTGAATAACCAAAGCCTTTCAAAAGATGTGGTTCCCCTCCCTAACCCGCATCTTATGGTTGTTTTGAAGAAAAGCATGGGCCAAAAAGATGTGGTTCTTATGTAACCGCATCTTAAAGGTGTTTAAAAGATCAAGAGTCAAAAGATGCAGTTCTAGAACCACATATTTTGATATAATGAAAATAAATAAAAGTAATAGTAAAAAATAAGTAAATAATAACTGTATATGTATTATTGATTTTTTATTAATGGTTTTGATTAAGAAAATATTAAAAAAGGTAATATTAATAAGAAATATATGAATAACTTTGTTATGATAAATATTTTTTTATAATGGCAAATACTTTTTATTTATTTATTGATTTATTGTGTCTACATATTAGGGGTGTTGAAAAAATTTCGGATCCGAAACCGAATCCAAAATATACAAAATTCAGATATTTGAAAATCATATAATCCGAATTTTCGGATTCAGGTATGAAGATTTAAAAAAATCGAATAATCGGATTATCGGATATCCGAAATCTGTAAAAAATTGTAAATATATATTATATGAGCATTAAGTTTAGTTTAAATACATCAAAAATAGTAAATAATTTGATTTGGATGTGGAATTATGAATGTTTTTTGTTCTCCGTGTTAGGGAATTTGGAAAAATCAAATACATGTTTAGTTTTAATCTATGAATGAAATAGATTTTTTGATTTTTTTAAAAATTTAGATATCCGTTTAAATAACCGAATGCGTATCCGAAATTTCGGATACATTATCGGATACTAATATTCAGTATCCGAAATTTTCGGATATCCGAAAAACGAATAACCCGATCTTGAATACCCCTAATACAAGTACGTACTTATTTAATTTTATGTATTATGTAAGTGTATGTATACGTGTACTTACCAACGTATCGTATCGATTAATGATTAATAGAAAAGGCTTAAACATATAGCGATGACCACTTGCATTTTGTTTAAACATATAGCGACGTGGTCAACTAAGGTTACTCATACTACTTTTTTGTCATTGAATGTCGTTCAGAATGATTAATGGTCCATTAGGATGATTGATAGGTCAATTAGGAACAATGGCGGTCCACTAGGATTGTTAATGATCCATTTTCATCAATGAAGGGTGCTAAGGATGATCAATGGTCAATTTGGATGATTGATGGACCAATTAGGCCCATAATGGTCAACCATGGTTGTTCATGCTACGTTTTTGTTAATGAAGGATGTTATGGATTATTAATGGTCCATTAGGATGATTGATAGTGTCACACACGCCAAAATTAGAGTTGGTGTGATTTGACTGGTATCTTCATTGCACAACGGAAGTGTATAATGCCACTACTAGAAAACATGGTTTTTGTCATTTAATTTTTGGTTACAAAATGGTAGCAATCGCCATGTTGTCACCAGTTTGCCACCGAAAATACGGTGACAAAAACACCCATGTCAATTGCCCTAATGCCACCAAATGGCCACCATTTTTATATTTTGCTACCTTATTTTTACCACCACAAAATTGGTCAAAATTATTTGCCACCGCTTCATGTTTGCTACCCTCTGCCTTGTTTGCCACCAAGTTGTGACGCGATTTCATACCATTTACCCACTGATATTGCCACCATTTAGCCATCGGTTTTTACACGTTTTGATACCATTTAGCCACCGATATTGCCGCCATTTAGCCACCATTTTTTACCACTTAGCCATCGATATTGCCACCATTTGCAACCACTTGCTACCATTTATTTGCTACCATTTACTGATTACTGGAATATTGGTTTAGTTTGGAATATTGGTTTTTAATTCAGATTTTTTTTCTCCCTGCTATTTTCATCAAAATTACATATCAATAAAACTACAAATAATATAAAAAAAAGTCTAATAAAATCCCAAAATTATATAAAACATCTTGTTTTGAAAAGCATATAAAAAATACCAACTCAAACATAAAATGTACTAAAATTATCCTAATAAGATAAACATCTAAACATTCAAAACCAAGTGTTTATATAGCCTATCTTCGATCTGTAGCTGTTAACATAGCTTCAATTTGTGACATCCTATCAAGCATAACATCTTTATCCACCTTATCTTTTTCTTTTTCAGCCAACAACCCCGCAAGAATTCCATTGAACCTTTCTTTTTCTTCATCTTTTTCCTTAACGAGCTCCTTGATAACTAAGTTTAACTTTTCAATCTATAAAACAACCAATGAATAGAATCAAGAAATCAGAACTAACCAAAAGTAATAATGGGTCAAGTTGGTTCGTTACTGCCTTTAGCCGGTGCCCATGTAGGTCTGCCATCCATCATCACATTTCGTTACAATTCCTTCAAAACTCACCTGCAACGTACACTAAGAGACTCTTTCGAACCAAAAAACTAACTACTGCCACATGCTACCACCTATTCAATATCAAACTTCCTAAAGAATTGTGAAACTCCAACAACAACCCAAAGGTTCACTTCGACTAACTTATTTAAACTTATTATAACACTTAATTAGTCCTTGCGTAGTGGGCGGCATAATTGGGCGGTATGCCCTCATAGCGCCGCCATGGCGCCGGGAACACCAAAACTGAGGGCGCCATTTTTCTGAAAATTTTGATCCGCGCGATGTTGATAGCGCCGTTGTGGAGGGAGGGGCTTTACCTTGGACCAATCAAAAAATTGTTATTGTTTTTATAATTATTTAATAAAACCGAAAATTAATAATTAGGTAGGGGCTTTATGACTACGGGCTTAAACGCATAACGCCCCATAACGCCCACCCGCACACGTGGCGCGCCACGTGTCGCATAACGCCCACAAAGGGGCGTTATGACTACACATGGCCTTAATAAAGAAACCACTAAATAACCAGCTGACCCAGTTGACCTGTAACCCATGACCCGTACCCGTCGACCCGTCATGTCAAGATTATCCAACAACGTCAACACTTTTGCTGAAGCCACTAATCATATGACATCTTTTTTTTTTCAAAAAAAAAAATGTTGATAACATCTCCTTACATGGGTAAAGCCAAGGTGACATTTAGAAACTATAATGCTCTTCCTTTAACTCATACCAGTTATTCAACCATCTTGTCTCTAAACGTATACATTTGTGAGATGTTTTAGTTATTCCTAACCTTGCAAAGAACCTGTTGTCCATTAGTAAACTAACCACCGATAATCCAGTGGAGGTTTTGTTTTCTCAACCGTATTTCAGCTTCAAGACAAAAAAAAAAATGAAACAGGTTTTGGCTCAGGGCAAATGCGAGAATGGTCTATATAGTTTACATAATGGGCATCAAGCTTTGGCTACGATTTCAAACTCAGGGCTAAAGGCATGTTGGCTTTGACACTATTATATTTTTGAGTAAGTTTTTATTACCTCTGTTTTACCTAAACCAATTATTTGTTCCTCTTTTCAACTATGAAAAGGACATTGTTTGTCCTTGATTTACATATTAAAAGGGATTTTCTAATGGCACACCCCCTGTCTATCCGCACACTTTTTCCAATTCAATACGCATCGTATAGGCCTATACGATGCGTATTGAAATAAAGTAAAAGACATGACAGACTGACAGGTGCAGGTTATGTCTGGCGGCGGGCTTGATACGCATCGTATAAGCCTATACGATGCATATCAAGCCACTGATGTTTTGAAGTTTATTTTTTGTTGTGTTGTGTCGAATGCGAACCTGAGAAACGAAAGGGATGTCGAGCAGTTGGTCGATAACATGATAGATAAAGATCTTGACACGATCATATCCATTTTCAAGTATTATTAAAACCATTCAAGCCCACCAGTCTACAATGTGGTTCCCAATTTGTGGAACATAATCCCAGATTGTCTAAAGAAGTGCTTTTATCATGTGTCATGTGGTAAACAAATACCAGGTGTGTATACAGATCTCTATTCGGTCATCTTTCCAAGCTTTTACACACGAATATGTGGTTCCCAATTTGCAGAACATAATCCCAGATTGTCTAAACAAGCGCTTTTATCATGTGTCATATTAGATGCGTGTCACGTGGGAGAAACTAGCTAGGACTAGACCCCTCAAGTTGTCATTTGATAATCACACGTGCCAATCACACGTGACATTTCATTTGATAAAATACGTGGGAGAAAAAACCAGCACCCTTGTCGTTCCGAATTTTCTCCTTTTCTAATTCTCGAAGAATCGTATTCTCTGTTTCTTTAAATCGTCTGTAAAATTATGTTTCCCTAATATGACACATGATAAAAGCGCTTCTTTAGAAAATCTGGGGACAGATTTTTTGAAGTTTATTTTTTGTTGTGTTGTGTCGAATGCGAACCCGAGAAACGAAAGGGATTTCGAGCAGTTGGTCGATGACATGTTAGATAAAGATCTTGACACGATCATAACCATTTTCAAGTATTATAGTGAGATTTTTCAAGTTTGCACAGTGGGAGAAAAGACCAGCACCCCTGTCAGTATTGTCCTTTAAATTCGTATAAACATATATTCATTTCATAACCTCCTCCTATAAATCAACCACAACTCACCCGAGATCGACCTCTGGATCACACATGATAAAAGCGCTTCTCTAGACAATCTGGGATTATGTACGGTTTTATGACACATAACACATGGTATGACACGCTTACCTTAATCACATCTTCCATGGAGTCACAGATCCGACAATAGGGCCCACAGATCTTCTCCTTTTCAAATTCTATAAGAATCTCGTAACGTATTCTCTGTTTCTCTAAATCGTCTATAAAATACTAAAAAAAACAAACTAGTGGTTTATCACCCTGTGTGAGCATTGGAAGCCCGACAAACAGTCTTGCAATTACATCTTCAATCGAGACCGCATTATTAATTATAATGAAGCAATGAAGATTGAATGTGCAAACCACAACCGTTTTTTTTACTACGGAAACGGTGGCTATGCGAAATACAAACCTGACACGTCTTCTATGATGATTCAAAACATTCACGAACCATAATGGACTCAGACTCATACTACTCTAATACAACACATGATAAAAGCACTTCTTTAGACAATATGGGATTATGTTCCGTTTTATGACACATGATACTACACGCTTACCTTAATCACATCTTCCATGGAGTCACAGATCTGACAATAGGGCCCACGGTTCTTATGCCCACCCGAGACCGACCTTTGAATCACACGTGGGAGAAAAGACCAGCACCCTTGACGTTCCGTATTTTCTCCTTTTCTAATTCTCAATGAATCTCGTAACGTATTCTCTGTTTCTCTAAATCATCTGTAAAATTATAAAAAAAAAACAAACAAGACATTGTTAAAAGGGAGAATCTATTCGAGGTGGTCAAACCTTTCTAAAAGTAGAAAAAAATAAAACAGAAGAAAGTGTTCCTTTTTTTTACCAAGCATGTCATCTGAAACAATTACAGGACATTGTTAAAAGGGTGAATCTATTCGAACACCTAACATTAACAGTTTGTCTTTGTTACTAAGCATGTCATCTGAAACAATTAACAGGACATTGTTAAAGGGGTAATCTATTGGAACACCTGATCGAGAGAAACTTCTTCGAGCTAACTGCCGATATCTCATCCTTCTTATCTTGCTATTAAACGAGGTATAATAGCTAATAAAATATGTCTAATTTTGAAGGTTCTTTATATGCTTTTTTCCTGATGCATATCTGTGTCAAACAGTTTCTTAATAGATTCCGTCCGGTTTCAAAGCCGGTTGAGGATTACGAGTGTTCTAAACTCGTTCATGGCATGCTTGTTTATGCGATTTACAAAAATAAGGATGCATTCCACGGTAAACGATGCAGCTGATGAAACCGAAGCTGTTATTTCTGATGTTCGGTACTTCCGAGATGATTCAAGTGAGTCCTATGAAGCAAGTGTATGTCTATTCAATTGAGAGGAATCATTATATGCTTCTTTCCTGATGCATGTCTGTGTCGAACAGTTTCTTAATAGATTCCGTCTGATTTCAAAGCCGATTGAGGATTACGAGTGTTCTAGACTCGTTCAAGGCATGCTTGTTTGTGCGATTTACAAAAATAAGGATGCATTCCACGGGTAAACGATGCAGCTGATGAAACCGGAGCTGTTATTTCTGTTGTTCAGTACTTCCGAGATGATTCAAGTGAGTCCTATGAAGCAAGTGTCTGTCTATTCAATTGAGAGGAATCACTGCATTACATCCCCGTTGAAAACAAGTGGTTGTAATGATGGAGCCCTTGATTTGAAAAACATTTTTGAGAAATTTATAGTTCAATACGCATCGTATAGGCCTATACGATGCATATTAATCGATGAATTTACTGAAATACCCTTGTTTTTCTGATAAATTCAGGGGTATTTTTGAGAAACTTGAAAGTTTAATACGCATCGTATAGGCCTATACGTTTCGTATTAAGCCGATATACGTTAAGACATAGGCCTATATGATTGTATATGGCATTATTTCAAATTTTGTTTTAATGTGTTTCCCTTGGTTCGACGCGTATACGTGTCGTTTTTCGTCGAACTTTCGCATATTTTATCGTTTTATGACGTATACCTTCAACATAAGTCGTTTTGGTGTCGTTCGGTGGTGTACGAATATCGTATTCTATGATTACGTAAAGTTTTGTTTGAAATCCACTTGTACTCCATAGTGCCGTGTTATATGTATACGTGTGTGGAAATATCGTTAGTCGTGTATTATGATGTATTTTTGTGTATTTTGGCGTATTTTGACGTATTCTAACATATTGTTGCGTATTTAATAGTATTTTTGACGCATTTGAGCGTTTTCTAACGTATTTTAGCTTATTTTAACCTATTTTAGGGTATTTTTACGTATTTCGGCGTATTTTTGCGTATTTTAGAGTTTTGTTTCGTATTTTAGAGGTTTTTTTTCGTATTTTAGAGTATTTTAGCGTGTATTGAAGGATAACGCAAACAAGTTCTCCACAGTTTGTTATTCAGATCTCTATTCGGTCATTTTTCAAACTCTAAACACACGATAAGTTTAAACTTTATAGTGTGTGATTTGATCAGGAAAGGATTGGCGGTGATTTATACTTTTAATAAGCTGTCACAGTTGTCAAATTCGTTGCGTGCATTCATATTGTTTAGAGAAACAACAGATAATAAACGGATTGTTGGACTTCTTATTCCAAATGCAAATGTGAATATTGAATGTGCAATGAAGCAATGAAGATTGAATGTGCAAACCACAACCATCCATTTAACTACGAAAACGGTGGCTATGCGAAATACAAACCGCAATCGTTTGTGACTATGGGAAACACTAACAAAAGAAACAAATATTTTTAGAGAAGCATTGGGATTCAAGGGTTTAGTTAGAAACATCTTAACACGATATAATTGCAAGACTGTTTTTCGGGCTTCCAATGCACGCTTCAATTCATCTTTTTTACTCTTTTCTTCGATTTCAACAAATCTTTTCATTAATCAGTACGCAACAAATCTTTGTGTAGTTATTCGGAATGTTTCGGATCATCATAGAAGACGAAACTTCAGCAATTTCGAGAACATTCTCCGTAACATGAAGACATGTTGGGTTCTTCTGCTAGTGGTTTCTGTAACCAACTGGGAACCACATATTTGCTTCAAGATTTATGTATCTGAATCAGGGTCTCAAACAAACACTACTAAACATGAGTTGGAATTGAACCAAGAATGTGAAGATCACAGTGCAGACAGACCGCCTTGTTAATTTTAATGAAGCAATGAAGATTGGATGTGCAAACCGCAACCGTTTTTGACTATGGGAACAGTGGCTATGGGAAATACAAACTGCAATCCTTTGTGACTATGGGAAACATAAGTTTTCTTTTTGAGCTTGATGGATGTCCGTTATCTCAACGCTTCTCCTTACATTACTGATCTGGAATTGGAGAATTGTTGTTAATTTAGTGCTTCTCAATCAGATAATATAATTTATTGAAACATAACTGAAACAGTCGGAAAAAAACTGAAACAATCAGATATTATCTATCTGTGTGTGTCACATCCATCCTGTTGATATACACGTTCTCCGATACCTGATCGTGTTTGGTTTTGTTTGCGATTGAATCATCGATGTCCTTTATGTCGATTTCAACTTCCATTGATCAAATAATAAAAACCCTAAGTGAAAATCGGATTTAAGAAACCCAAAGGAATCAGTTGTATAGCTAAGGAGAGCGAGAGAGAGAGAGAGAGAGAGAGAGAGAGAGAGAGAAAGAGAGAATGTTTGGGTACTTCTTCTAATGACGCTTCATTAGCGCTTTAACTACCAAAAGAATGCATACACAAATAGTTCTAGTGGACGAAGCAAAGATACCGCCTTATTAATTTTAATGAAGCAATGAAGCTTGAATGTGCAAACCGCAACCGTTTTTGACTATGAGAACGGTGGTTGTGGGAAATACAAACCGCAATCGTTTGTGACTATGGGAACACAAGTTTTCTTTTTGAGCTTGATGGATGTCCGTTATCTCAACGCTTCTCCTTACATTACTGACCTGGAATTGGAGTACCGTTGTGTATTTGCTTGCTGATTTGGAATTGGAGAACCGTTGTGTATCTGAATCAGGTTCTCAAACAAACACTACTAAAGATGAGTTGGTATTGAAACAAGAATATGAAGATCACAGTGCAGACACGGGGGTAGAAAGTTAGTGGGCCGCCGCAGATGAAGTCAAATGTGATCAAACATGGACATCAGACGTAAATCTAGAAGTAAATATGTGGTTCCCAATTTGCGGAACATAATCACAGATTGTCTAGAGAAGCGCTTTTATCATGTGTCATATGGTAACAAGAGTATGCTGTTCCAAGATCTATTCCAATTGCAGTTTTTTCAACTCTCCTGTTCCAAATGCAGTTGATGAAACATGAGCTGTTATCTCGGTTGTTCAGTACTTTCGTGATAAATACAATGTTCATCTTCGTTATCCTTTGCTTTGTGCAATTCAAGCAGGCACGGATGCTAAACGTACTGTTATTACATCCGAGACGATTCAAGTGAGTCCTATGAAGCAAGTGTCGGTCTGTTCAATTGAGAGGAATCATTGCATTACATCCCTATTGAAAAACATAATCAATAAATTTAGGGAAAATGGTGTTGAAAGATTATAACCCAACAGTGGAGGATCTCACTCTACAGCTTCGATAAATTCAGGGGTATTCTTAAATAATGTTTCCTAGATGTTTGAAGACCGACAAATGTCCAAAGTGCTGCTTCTTCGTTCGCGTGACAGAAAGCTACCGCGTAACAGGAAGCTACATTGCAAAAGTTAAAAAATTAAATCGACACCTTCAATACGCATCGTATATGCCTATACGTATATATTACTTTTTGGTAAGGGGACATTGGCAGCCTTTGGCAGACATAGAAGTTTGAACCCACCTCAACACGCATCGTATAAGCCTATACGATGCGTATTGAGGGTGTCGATTTAATCCCCCAAGGTGTGCCAATAATACGACCCTATTAAAAGGTCTTTGCATTCATTGGATTTGATACATTGTGATTGTGGGGTTTTGCATCTGTTTCATCAGTTGAGGATTAGATATATAATGTGGCTTTTGTTGATGACTATTATCGCTCTACTTTGTTTTATCCACTAAAAACCAAGTATCGGTTTGCTTATGTTTTATTAGGTTTTATGAACCCAATTCTCTTGTAAGATTATGGTTCCCTAAGGTGACGAGGGAATATTTTGTGTTAATTAAACAGTCAAAAACTTATTTGAAGAAAATGGTATCATGTCTATACACACCACAACAAAATGCTCATGTTGAAAAAAAAAACATTGACATATTGTAGAAACCGGTTTAGCAATACTACTTAATGCCTTCTTATTAGTTAAATGATTTTAGCTTTATGGTTTATATATTGTTGAACCTTTAACCATTCTGACCGGTCGGTTAATTCAAGGGTGTTTAAAAATGGGCCAACCCAACTGCCGGTAGTAGTGATTCCAGATTTGATCAGTTGAACCAGTCGGTTTGATTCGGTTGTCAAAACACCGCTGATGACCACCAGTATTTATTGCTTTGTGTTGATCAATTATCTCATTATATGTTGATCTTTCCTTTAACACACAAAACCAGGGTTAAGTTATTCTACAAAGGCTCCTAATTGTAAGAAGTGTAAGAAGGATTTATAGAGTGATAAGTCTTCAATAACCTAAAACTAAACCCACTACATCACCACTCAAAACCTAAACACCCACCCCACCACCACCCAAAAAACCTAAACACCCCCCCTGCAAAAAAAAAAAAAAAAAAAAAAAAAAAAAAAAAAACTATACCTCACCAAAAAACCTTACACCCCCCCCCCCCTCTCACACACACACCCACCCCCCAAAAACCTAAAAAAAAAAAAAAACCTAAACACCCACCCCCACCCCACCACCCCCCAAAAACCTAAACCCCCACCCCCTCGGAAAAAAAAAAATTGGGGGAGGGGGGTTAGGTTTTTAGGTGGTGGTGAGTGTTTAGGTTTTTTTTTTTTTGTAGTGGGTTTTTTTAGGAGGCTTTGTACCCTTCTTACTATTAAGAGCCTTTGTATTTGATTCTAATCCCACAAAACTAATGTTTGCAACACATTTGTTTCAACATGGTTGAACGCTATTTAACACTAAGGTAAAACAAGTTCAAACGGACTGGGGTGGTGAATCTCGTCTTGAGCTATTTTTTTTACATCCCTTGGAATTATTTAGTGGTTATGATACCCTTACGCGAGTGAGCAAAATGGTTTTGTGAAACGTCGTCATCGCCATTTTGGTGAAACTGGGTTTACCCTTCTTTCCCAATCCTCAATTCCCAAACGTTTTTGGCATTTTGCATTTGATACTTTTGTTTGTCTTATAAATCATATTCCTTCTCACATGTCATCCACATATCTTGTATCTTATCGGTCTCCCCTTTAGCATCTCTTATCGCCACCATGGCATATGCACAACACCTTCGACCACCATCGTGGGCTATATAGTAATCGACATGTCCTCTAACCTATCACCAACTAACGATTACCACTATTAGCAGTGGGTTTTTGCTTCTTTGGTGAAGTTATTAAATTGTTAATGGTTTATGTGGTTATATGATTCAACCTACAAGGAAAGTGGTGATTCTGCCATCTGAGATGGTGGAACTTGTTGGTGGCAAGGCTTGCTACAAAATGTGGCATCCAAGGTGGCAGCGAGTTTCCGGTGAATGTGGACCCGCTACAAGATATGGCAAAACCTGGTGAATTGGCTAGACGCCATGGCACTCTTTGGCTAAGTAGTCGGTTTCATAGAACTTTCTTCGGCCACCACTAAATAAGCTCTGGATTCTAGATTTTTTCTTGGTTTTTACAACCACCAAACTTTTTCTTAATCTTCTTCGATTTTATATGTTCTTACTGAAGCATACGACGCCGTTCGTGAATGCAAAATAGTCGGTTATGTAAAAGTGTGAACTTTGAGTCATGCAATAGACTCTTGGAGAAGTGGGATCATGTAAAAGTGTGAACTTTGAGTCGTTCTCGATTTTCCGACGAGTGTCAGTCATAACTATGGATGGCATGGGACCAAAGAATCCATTTCAGATGGCGCAATCACCATATTCATTTCACAAACAATCGTACACATTATAAACCATTAGATATTTGACAAGTCCACCAAAGAAGCAAAAAAAACTGAACTAGCAGTGGTAGTCTCTTCCTATGTCTACTAAAGAAGGCACAATTTGTATGAGGCGTCAACAACACAGTCACCATCTGTGGCGAAGCTTGACGTTTTCGACGGGGGGTCGAAAACGTATATACCAAAAAATTTATATAGAACCGGGGGGTCGAAAACGTATATACCAAAAAATTTCTATACGAAAACTACATATATAACACTACTGAGCGAAAAGTTCGGGGGGTCGGGCGCGCCCCTCCCGGCCCCTTCAAAGCTGCGCCAATGGTCACCATTACCATCGGGCCTTGGATCGACGTGGTGATCGAATAACCAGTTAAAGTCACATGTTTTGTTTTAAGTTTTTAACCCAATAACCAATTAAAGACCAACTTAAATAAATATAATCGGTAATCTAATAAACAAAAAAGACCGTCGAGGACAATTGGACGAACTGAAGAGCCTTGCGATTTAACACAAGACACTTGAATAATGCTTGTATATACTGAAAATAGTTCTCTCCAAAAGTTGTGATTGAAGACGTTATGAATCGTTTTGAGAACAAATAACCCGTAGGAAGTAACTATGATGTTTTCTTTCCAATCATATCGTACTTTTTTATGATATTGATTTTCAATATGTGATTCCGCATGACCCGACCTGAAAAATTAGACGTCAGGTTTGTTATAAATCCGAGTATTGAAAACAAAATACAACATATAAATTACCCAAACCATTAATGTGAGAGTTATAGGCATGGAATACATTTTTAATATATCGTTATTCATTACATAAATATGACTTATCTAACCAGTACATTGACCCAGACTTAAACTAGAAACAGAAACGAAAAACAAACTAGTAACAACCTTTAGTTATTTTGCCACTACCTCCTAATTAGACCCACACTACGTAAAGACTCGTTCTACTAGATTGACTTCCAATACAAACATGGGTAATATTATGAAGCAGCCATTCATGATCATGGCATCATGACTTCAAACAGTTGTAGTAAAGGTCAAACCTGAACCCTTAAACTTCTCATCAGTGATTCCATCAATACGTTCTTTCATCTCATCGCTCAAATAGTTTTTCCAATCTCCAATCACTCCTTTTCTGAAGAAATCTCGCTTCTCCACATCCAACACCTTGCCAAACTTTTCGACACCCGTCTTGTTCACCTCTAGATTACTCAAATTCTCAAAGCTACACAACTTAACTATCTCCTTCACCACCCCTTTCTCCTCTTCCTCCACCGTTACCGCCTTCCCTAGGAAAGCGGCCAACTTCCTCACCACCATCTCCGGCTCTTTCTTCATCTCCTCGTATTTCAAGAACAAAATCTTGTCCGGATATTCCAAGCTAGCTCTCCAATACGACAAAACATGTTCCCAGAATGGCCCGTACTCTGACGCCCCAACGCAGAATAGCTCAAACGCTTCATCAAACGAAAGGGGAGGCAGATCTTTGGATCTAAGTTTGCTCATGAAAAGCCACTTGGAAACCAATACGTCTTTCGGGTCCCTACAAACGTAGACTAGCTTTGCACAACTCATGCAAGCTGGTAACAAAGGGAGAGGATAGTGGGTAGAGAAGAGTCGAGGAGCTGAGAGGTTGGTGAAGTCAGTGATATGGTAGGATTCAGCATCGATTACCGGAATGATGCTATGTGGACTGTGATTGTGCAAATGGTGGTCTGAGAAGGTGTAGCTGTCGCGGTTAAGGGTAGAGAACACTAGAGCTTTAAGCCAGGTGGTGCCAGACTTCATGAAGGAGGCCAAGACGATGTCGGTGGGTTGTGACTTGAAATAGGCATGTATTATTAGGTTGGCTTTTAGGATCTTGGTGCTTAACCAGTAGCCATTGTAGTTATGAAGGTGTAGGGTCCTCCATCCATTGCATTTGGGTAGTGTTTCTATCAAGTGTTTGTGGTTCTCACAGATGTTTTTGTACTCTGCATCTTCTTCTAATCCTATTGCAATAGACATGTTGATGAAAGATATTGAAAACAATCGGAAGGAACATCCTTTTTAATGAGTAATGCAACTATGACAGGTTGAATATATTGAAATTACACGTTTATTGTTCTGCATTTAAATACGAAAAATATTCATTTTCTTTATAAATAAATTGATACGGTTCATAATTAATAAGATCTATAGAGTGTTCTAATTTGTACTTTACGAAACTTCATCATATAATAAATAAATATCCAACCACTTCACAATATAAAATGATATTAATTTTTGTATAATTAAACGAGGTGACGCTATCCGCACGTTGCGGCGGGAGTTGATTACCAAATAATTCTAGTTGATTACCAAATAATTCTTTTTGCTCGTCTGGGTCCATGAAGTTTGAAAAAAAAAATTCATTTTCGTTCAAATCATAAACTCCGTCTAAAAATAACAATTAACCTAGGGGTAATCTGGTCAGATAACATATAATTTTTTACCATTCTCACAGATCTTTTCGTACTCGATCGACATCTTCTTCTAATGCTATTGCACTAGACATGTTGATATTGATAAAAGATATTGAAAACAACCGGAAGGATCATCCTTTTAATGAGTAATGCAATATGACATATTGGTAGGTAAATGATGGAATATATTCAAATTACACGTTTATTGTTGGTTTATATTTAATAAAATGGGTTAGGATATAATACAAAGAAATGTCTTATTTCTAAAACGCAATAGCATAAAAACACAAAAGAAAGTGTACTTTCTAAAACGCAATGGACTGAAAACACATAAAAATGTGTTTTTACCTAAAACGCAATGCACAAAAAACACAAACAAATGTCTTATTTCTAAAACTCAATGGCCAGAAAACACTTAAAATGTCTGTTTTCTAAAACGCAATGGACTGAAAACACATAAAAATGTGTTTTACCTAAAACGCAATGCACAAAAAACACAAAGAAATGTCTTCTTTTTAAAACGCAATGGCTAGAAAACACTTAAAAATGTCTCATTTATAAAACGCAATGACCTAAAAAAACAAAAGAAAGTGTTCTCTCTAAAACGCAATGGACTGAAAACACCTAAAAATGTGTTTTACCTAAAACGCAATGACTAAAAACACTTCAAAAATGTGTTTTTCTAAAACGCAATAGCCAGAAAACACATAAAAATGTCTTAGTTCTAAAACGCAATGGCCTAAAAACACCAAAGAAAGTGTTCTCTCTAAAACGCATTGAAACAGGACAATAGTTTTGTCTGTGAATTGTCTGAACCAGAAAGTAGGAGATAAAAAATTGTCTACGAATGCAGTTTTCCAGATGCAATTTACAGAAAATTTATTTTTCTGATGCATTTTTATTAAAGCAATTCAACCCCAGTCAGGGGCTGCCGCCCTTTGGACCCTGCTACCAGGGGCGCTGCCCCCGGACCCCCGCCAAGATCGTAAAACGCAATGACTAAATCAAAAACCCAGATTGTAAAAAGGAAATTAAAGAATTTCTTACATGTATCGAAGCCTGTTTCTTCAACGATTGACGAAATTTGAATGATAGAAACACTTATCAGCGATCGAATCGAACGGATCGAGTGATTATCTTCAAAATCACGGGAAAAAACTGGATTTTGTATGAAATTATACTGGGTTTTATTCAAAAAAGCTGAAGAGCACGTTGATCGGTGTTTGAATCATTGATTGTTGACGAAAATCACACTATAATTTAGTGATTATTGAGATAGAAAGTGAAGAAAAGGTTGAAGATGATGGGTTTTGAAAATGGTGGGTTTTGAAGTTACTGGGGAGAAGAAGGAAGAAGAAAGGATACGATTGACTAAAATACTCTTGCTCTTTATTTTAAATGTTGCCACATGTCATAATCCTATTGCTTTCTACACTTTCTAGCCAAAATAAATTTTTTATTTGATCTCACCCTTAATAAGATTTATAGAGTGTTCTAGTTTGTACTTAACAAAACTTCAACCATATAATAAATAAAGATCCACCCACTTCACAATATAACATGATATTTTTTGTTTAATAAAATATGGTTTTTGTTTCATTTGCATGTGTCGGTTTAGACTAAAGAAGATGGTTATATCATTTTAATTTTTCTCTCAATCTCTATACGTCTATATCCTCTCGTATAACCTATTCGACATGTTTTTTTTTTCTTTTACCTTATCTTTATATTAATTTCACTTTTTTCATTCTAAAATATAGCATTTTGTGCTGGATCAAATTTTTCTATCACAATCTCTATCTCCTCTTGCGTAATCTATTGGACATGTTTTTTTATCTGTTAATTATCTTTATCTATATTAGAGTGAATTACAAGTTTTGTCCTTTATTTATATATTAGAGTGAATTACAAGTTTTGTCCTTTATCTATATATTAAATTTCAGGCGGTGTCCTTTATCTTTATAATTGACAAGTTTTATACTTATTGTTTCAAAATCTGCAGGGTATGTCCTTTTAGCCTTAATTTTAAATGTTAAGTGAAGAATAATTTGGTCTTTTTATTTATTTATATACTTAAAACACCATTTTAACAAATAAAACAAAATGAATTATTATTAGATATTATATCATATAAACATATATTATATCATATAAACAGACCCACTCTTTAACACATACTCTCTTTCTAGGGCAAAAACACGCCACCACTCCAATCACCTACTACCAAACACTCTCTACTCTCTCTCGCTGGTGGCGAGATGTGAAACAATGGGTGGTAAATCGGAGCTTGCGGTCGAGATGGTCTGCTCTGTCGTCTGCCGGTTTGACAAACCACAAATTTACAAACGGAAAATTGGCATACGAAAACAGTCTTTCAAGGGAGTTCTTGTATGATTTTATAAATGAGAGTTGAGAATAGGAATAAAGGCACATGTGGTGGTAAGAATTGGGGTCCAGAGGCCATGGTTAGGGCTCAATCAAATACACCTGCTGCTTTTGCTTTTGATAAAAACAAAGGCAGGTGCGCTTTATACTCTATAAATGTTGGTAGGGTTTAGATGTGTTGTCACACCCTAAAATTCCACATGCCAAGTAATAGCGCGAGGCGTGCGACTGAACAGGATCAAGTCACCAATCATATTGAACACATACAATAATAGTAAAACAGTTTCACCGAACCAATACGATTAGTGATAGTTAAGTTTAAGTCCAAAACATCAATTAAGAAAAGTAGCGGAAGCATATGTAAATCGGTTCAACATAAGTTTATAGTTCATGATTATTAAATAACCCAACACACGGGTTAAGACGTCCACTACACAGCCGCAAGCTCCAAAGTCACCGTGTACCTGCAAAGCATGCAGTAGGGTGTCAACATAAAGTTGGCGAGTTCACTAGTTGTCCAATTTTAATTTCCAAAAAACTTGTTTAAGTATTTAAGTTACCCATTTATATCATGCCGTAGGGAGCTACCCCATACGTAAGATACTAAACTGCGTTATACCGAATCCTTGCGACCGTACGTTTCCGTAGTGTGCCCCGTTTGTCAATGTCTATCACTATTGACGGTTTGCCAGAGTCTATTAGTTCACGCCCGTCCTCAAAAGGCACGGTGTGAGGTTGGTGAGACCTAAATAGCGCTATCAACTAATAACCCGTTCGACATGCCCTGGCAACTAATCGGTATATGTAAGTGGGGACTTCCGTGATAGAGTTTCGTCTAGTACACTTATTGCATCTAATATAAATAGTAATTAACTGTGCGTCCCACACAAGGGGAGAAAGTTATGTTTGTATCCCACACAAGGAGATAACGTTGTTTGTTTCGTTTCCCAACCACCGGGAACGCATGCTTTTAATAAAAGTTGTGAACTCGCCTTGGTTTTCTCGGCAGATAGTTTACTTGTTAATACGACTTTGGTCAATCATGTCCTATTATTGTTATCATAACTAGTTAGTTTCATGTCTACATAGCATCACGTATACACACAATCGACACGTAGCACATACTTCCTAATTTCTTCACAAGTGCGCATACAGTCATTAGCATGTCCAAACATTTGCATAGTCATATTTAATAAACACAATTTTCATGGGATATTGTTAGTGCATTAAGTGTCTATCGCCTCCGTCAATCAAAATCGAAGTAGAAACCGAAGAATGCAAGACTTGATGATGTTACTAGTTAGTAAAGGCAAGGTGGCAATTTTGTAAATAATGAGATTTCTCATTATAACCTTGTGCCTATAAATAGGAGCTTTAGTTGTAAAGTTTAAGGCTTTTGGCTCATTTGGAGATTTAGAGATCTAATCCTAGAGAGAGAAAGTCTAGAGAGAGAAAGTCTCTCTACGTGATTCACGGCTTTGTACACGTCATCATATCAATAGAATCACGTTATTTGTACGTTCTTGTGTGTTCGGTCACGCACGTTCACGGATTCCGCACGTCGAACGTTCGTTACGCAATTGTATGGTGTCAAAACCGATCCTACAAGTGGTATCAGAGCTAGGAGCTCGATTGCGCTGACCAAACACATAAATTCGTACTAGATTTCATCGATTTCAGACCTGATTTTCGTCTAATTCTTCAAATTCTACTCATTTTTCACGTTTTTAACGGTGTTTCGTCAAATTGAACGGGATTTTACGATCTGAATTGGCTGAATTTTTTATATGTTGTGCAAAAACACCTGATCTATAACCCTACCAAGTTTCAGATCCAAACTCCTAGCCGTTTAGGAGAAATTTCAGTTTTTGTTCCGATTTCACGTTATCACAGGGGTTTCGCTTTTGTGGCAGGGGTTTCGCTTTTGTGGTTGAGGTTCCGCTCATAGTGCAATCACCTGGTTTCGCTCTTGTGACAATATGTGATTTCGCTCATAGTGACATATTTTGAGGTTTCGCTTTTTCGTCATTGAGTGGTTTCGCTCTTACGTCATTTTAGTGGTTCCGCTCTTAAGGTCATTTAGCGGTTCCGCTCTTAAGGTCATTTCGTGATTTCGCTCATTCGGTCATTACCTGATTTCGCTCATGTGAACCAATCAGTGATTCCGATCAAGTGACTATTTGATTCTGCTTGAACGTGGTTTAATTCTGTGTGACTGTGCTGATTTCACGTGATAGATATCATTGAACTGTGTGTTTTTTACTGACTAATATGTATCGGCCCAATTAATTAATAAAATCAAAAGTAATTGTCAGTTGGTCACGTGAACATTTTGAATCAAGCGATTACATGTGTTTTGTTTGTATGTGTTGTGTGCGGCCAAATTTAAATACACATATTAAAGTGGTGTCGGCTATTAACAATTTTGCATGTGAATTGAATATTAGCCCAATGAGATTGTGTTGATAAACAAATTGTCAGCCACTAGAATTTAATAGGTGTTATCAGCCCATGTGAGTTAATAAAAAACTGCGGCCCAATCATATTCAGTTGGTTCTTTCATTGAATCAGATTTGCAAGCCCAAGAATCACGTGATCATTTCTGTTCAAAATGTTTTGAGGTCAAATCAGATTAGTGTTGGTTGTGGTTGAATTGCATTTTAAATATTCAAACATTTAATAGAATTCAAGTCATTTAACAAATAAGTTGTAATCAAAATGTTTGACGAAAAGGAAAACAAGAATCTTGAAAATCTAAATGATTGGCCGTGTGAATCTTGGTGTGGGAGATTAAGTGATAAGGATGCTTATGTTAAAAGATTCGAAAATTTGTTGTGTATGAAGAATGAATCATTGGAGAAGTTGGTAAAACGGTTTAACGAGTTAGTTTACAAGTTAGAAAGACATGGGATATATTTTTCAAAGGATGAACAAATTTCAAGATTTGTTGATGCATTACCTTTGGAATGGGATAAATTCGTGAATGAACTGAAACAGGATTCTAGTTTATCACACCTTGATTTAAGAAGTTTCATCAATACAATAACAAATCATAGGCTTCATGAAGATTCAAGAAAAAGGAAGTTATTGGATGAAATAAAAGAAGAATCAGAAAAGATAGATTTGGATGTAATCATTGAAATGAGAAAACGAATCACTACGTGTCTTGCAGCAAAAAAATGTTATGAGATACGATATTAAGAGGGTTGTTATATTGATGAAAATATGAATCCTCTTGATTTTGTTAAAATTTTCTGTGCAGGAACATACAAGATGGAAACAAAGAAAGAAGCTGCTGTTGGAGAGATGAATGGAAAAATGCTCCAAATGCGAAAAATCAGAAACAGACAATGTCAAACTTCTGAAGAATGTAGAAAATTTAACATTGGAAATCAAAAGTTTGAAGGATGAGAAAGAATCTGATAATAAACAGATTCTTGAAATGCGAGAAATTTGTGAGAATTTGAAGTCTGAAAATATCAAACTGCTTAGCGATGTGAACAGTTTGACAGCAGAAAACAAAATTTTAAAAGAAAAAATTGAAAATTTTGAACATGAAAAATTAAAATTTGAAAAATATTTTCAAAGTCAAATGAAGATTTTAGAGGATGAAAAATTTGTTATTTTTCAGAATAATCTTGAAAAACAAATTGAAATAAATTCTCATCTTCAGAAAATCATTCGGCTTGAAAATGAAGCTGAATTTGCTCGAAATAAAATTGACGAGCTTGAAAACAAATTGAAAGGTTTTGTGACTTCTACACCTTATGTGTGTCCAAAACCAATCAATGCAGTTCCAATAAGTGACAATGTCACAAATTTTGACAAAGTCAAAATTGAAGATTGTGATGATACATCTGATGATGAAAAAGAAAAAGAAGAAAAAAGAAAAACCTTTTTGAAATTAAATGAAATGTTTAAAAATATTGTTTTACATTCTACTGAGAAAGGTGAATGCTCAACGCAAAAACCTGTAAAGAAGAATGTGGAACAGAAACAAAAAGATAAAAAATCGAAAAATTTTCAAAAAGAAAATAAAAGCTCATCAGATCAATCATCCAATCATTATAACACAATTAAAAAACCACAAAAATCTGAAAATAAAAACGCACAAAAAGTTGGTAATCAGTGGTGCAGGTTTGACCACAGTTCTCAAATGCCAAATCAAGGATACAGGAGAAGGAAAGATTACCACAAGGCAAATCAATGCTTTGATCTAAGTGTGTGGTATGAAGATGGTGTGTGGTATGAAGGTAGTGAAAGGTATGATAACAGAGTGTGTTACACTTGTGGATTTCAAGGACACATTGCTGTTAACTGCCAAAGTCAGAGAATCGAAACAAGCAGATGCTATGAATGTCACATCAGAGGACACATTGTCAGAGATTGTCCAATGAGATCAAAAGGAAGATCGAGGGTTGAATCTTAGAAAATGGGAAAGAAATCAGTCAGTGTCAAGCCTAAAGAACAGAAAGTTCAAGAACAGAAAGTGAAGCTTTCACAAGGGCAGAAAGACAGACTGAGGAAGAAGAGAAAGAAGGCAAGAGAATACTTGGAGAAAATTTTGTCCTCGGATAAAACTGGTAATCCGAGAAAAAGTTCTGATGAATTGCTTTCCCCAACTGCAAAGGCAAGCAAAACGAATCATCAGATACAAACCTGAGGACAAACGGGAAAGAGAAAAGGAAGTTAAAGAAAGAAAAATTAACTAAGCAAAATGATAACCAATCAAAGAAAGTTAATTTTTCAGACAAAATCTTGATCAAGGTTTTCGAATATAAAAGAGACCGTGAAAGTTTATTCATTTCACAGGCTAATAAATTTGGAAAACCTAGATCTAGTAAGAATTGGGTACCAATGAAGGTTGGCAATGAATTTGTTTCTAAGAAAACAAAAGAGCCATTTTCTGGCAATGAATTTGTTTCTTCGGAAATAAAGGAGCCACGTGTTGGCAATGAATCTGACTTTTCAAAGTCAGATAAGCCACATTCAGGAAATGATTCTGGTTCGTCAAAACCAGAAGCGCCATTTGTTGAGGTAAAAACTGTCAAACCCAAGGCTGGTCAGGCTTGGGTGAATCTGTTTAAGTAAAATCCTGACTTGCCGGAGTTCCCAGGTTGGTAAGTGTGGAACAGGTATCGGCATCTTTCTTGAGAAATTCACAGATTGGTAACTGTGATATTTCGAATTACAAAAGACTAATCAAGGACATTAAGTTGTACTTGATTTATCTTTCCAACAAGTGATTAAAGAAGAACAATGTGATGATACCCCGAATTTGTGAAATGACACACAAAACTAATTTTCCGGAAAAACCATTTTGATTAAAACAAACTTAAGTGTTTTGAAATCTAAATGGGAAAATAGTTTGTTGTCAGGGGGAGTTCTGATTGTTAAGCCGAGTGAATGGCGAATTGAAGCGATTCGATATCAGTTTGTCACTTTCCTTGAAAAGTTTGATTTCAAATTTTCCTTGAAAATCAAAATTGAAACATATTTTGATTTTAGGGGGAGAAAAATTAAAAAAAAAAATAAAAAATTTGAATAAAATGAGTTTTGTTGTGAAAAAGAGGAAATGATAGTAAATCAGTGGACTATCACAGCATGCTAAAGAATTGAAATGTCAAATGTGATAAACGATCTTACTAAGGATGTGACGATAGGCTCAGCTAGACTAGTAGATTTGCAATAACGATACAAACTAAAATGAAAAAGCCTAGTTCTAGTGGGAAACATGGTTGATAGCATGTACTTAGTTTTGTCCTTCGTGATTGTGTACCTACTCAGTAATCGCTGAATGTAGAAAGACATAAAACCGGTTAAGTCTGTGAACTTTCACAACTTTGCTGAAAAGTCGTTGTGAATGTGCATTTTATTTTGCAAAGATTTAAACTTGTTTTATTTCTTTATTTTGTTTAAGCATCGGACATCCTCTGCGTATACGTGAGTATCGACCTGGATGTTGTTTAAGATTTAAACTTGTTTTATTTCTTTATTTTGTTTTATTTCTTTATTTCTTTATTTTCTTTGGTGTTTCGTTTAAACTTTGGATCACCTCTGCATATACGGGAGTATCGACCTGGTGGTTAAAGCCTAAACAACTTCAACTTGTTTTATTTTCTTATTTTGTTTAAACATTGGACTTTCTCTGCGTATACGGAAGTATCGACCTGATTGTTAATGTTTAAACATTCTGCTTTATTTTTGCACATATCACAGTTGATGAAAGTTTAAAGGCATTACTTTAGTTAGTGTATTGCATGATGAGGGGATATGCTGAGATCGTGGGGTCCATAAGATTTTAGTGCAAAATTTATATACCTTAAAGTATTGGTAAGCATGTCAAAAGTTTTTAGATTGAGCTTAAGAGGACAAACATATCGTCAATCTACGTGAATCGTTTAAAACTTAAAATGTCAAAAGCTTAACGATGCTTGTGATGTGTCTCATAAACTGATATGATCCTCTTACATAAACTCACAAAAATATTGTTTGTACATATTTCTTTACTGCATTTTTCTAAAACAAAAATCCAAAAAGATTTTTGGAGTGTTTTAGCATAAAATTTTGAAAATTCAAAAAGATTTTCGACAACTGATGTTGAAGAGCTGATATTCAAAATTCGAGTGCTAAATATTATGAACTACTTTGGGATTGGGAGAATATGTTGAAAATTTGAATGTTATATACAAATGTTTTGAAAGATTGTTTGTTTAGTTAATCAAGGTCATTTATTTGAACTTGATGTAACTAGTATGTTTGTTGAATAAATGATGTCTACCAGTAAGTTTCTTAAATCTAACTGTTATAAATTTGTAAAACTTATGTTGAGGTAGAGGATGTGTAGGTTAACCAGGTTTCAAATCCTGAGCAGATGTAGAACAAAGCCAGGAATTGATCCTGAACTTGTGAACCGATGAAAGCCAGACTACGATCCCGACAGCTGAGTCTAAAGGGGAGTCTGAAGACAAGCTCAAAGCAAGAGGAAGCGTGGATTAAAAAAGCCAGATAAATATTTTGAAGGAGCTTGTATACTGAAATCCAGGTGTCGATCCCAAAAGCACGGAAGCTTGACGAAAGGGGGAGCCTGAAGAAAGAGACTACCGAGAGGGGGAGCAACGGAAGCTCGAAGACAGATCCACGGGGATTCTGTTCAAGATAGAGAAAGACAAGATGCTACGAGATTGACTACGACAATATCCAAGGGGGAGTCTGTTAGTGCATTAAGTGTCTATCGCCTCCGTCAATCAAAATCGTAGTAGAAACCGAAGAATGCAAGACTTGATGATGTTACTAGTTAGTAAAGGCAAGGTGGCAATTTTGTAAATAATGAGATTTCTCATTATAACCTTGTGCCTATAAATAGGAGCTTTAGTTGTAAAGTTTAAGGCTTTTGGCTCATTTGGAGATTTAGAGATCTAATCCTAGAGAGAGAAAGTCTAGAGAGAGAAAGTCTCTCTACGTGATTCACGGCTTTGTACACGACATCATATCAATAGAATCACGTTATTTGTACGTTCTTGTGTGTTCGGTCACGCACGTTCACTGATTCCGCACGTCAAACGTTCGTTACGCAATCGTACGGCGTCAAAACCGATCCTACAGATATTACCACCCTAATGTTTGGACTAGAGATTAGATCAAGTATCCTATTAAATTCCTAGATCACATATATGCCCATAGTTAAGTATAAAAAGTAATCAGGTTATTATCAAATTGATAAAAAGTGGAACAGGGTACTACACATTTGTTATGAGAAAAAGTGGAATCGGGTAAGAACCTCCGGGTTTTTTGAACCTGGACCCGGTACTTCTATGTATCGGGTAGGACCTGGAACCGGTTCCGGGCTGGTTCTACGGGTTCGGGTTTGTAACCAGGTATTATGCCCATCTCTATTATCAATGAATGTGCGACCCATAAGTTGGCTGGCCCAAATAGTGTGTGGCCCAAATACATTATGAGCTTAACCTCGGAGTGTGGAGTAGTCTACAGGTGTGCGACCAAGACAATAAATGTTCAGCAGATTAAAAGTGTGCGACAAAAGGAATTTCCCAAAAAGGAGGGGGTGGGGCCTGCTAGTGTGCGATCGTTACTAAGACCATGGGGTATGGAATGGATAGTCTCTTTGGAGACCACCCGCCACGTAGGCGCAACGTCATCACGGGGGGAGGACCATCCCCTTGGGGACTACCCAAGGGTGTGGAGGACTACCCACTTTTAATAAAAAAAATCAATATATTACTAAAGGAGAGAGAGAGAGAGAGAGAGAGAGAGAGAGAGAAAAGAGGTTGTGGGTCATCGCTGCCGTCTTGCAGCCGACGCCGGGGACGCAAGGAGGGGGAGGGGGCGGTGTGGGACGAGGGGGATGAACCGGAGACGAGGGGGGATGTTGGTTCAGGCCCCAAGGTTAAACACACACTACACACAATTTACGTACTCTTTCTGGGTATTGAACTTCAAAAGAAATTACAACTAAAAAATGGGGTATTGAAAATACTAACTCCTGCTACTTAAATAGAAAACAAATATAACTAAAATGAACAAACTTTCCACGTAATCTGTTCCATGCTACCCATTATCTCCTCATGTCAATATGCAATCCCACGATTTTTCCATATTACTCGGTCAACATGGACCAATTCTATTGTTGACACGTTTTATTTGCATGACCTGTAACTGATTTGATCCGTACTCGACTTGAACCGACCCGAAACATCAAGATTATTCCCAACAGACGTGCCCCATACCCGGTGGTCTAAACACAACCATCACTCCTTTCATTTAAATCAAATAGAATAAGACAAAAGTTGTTTATCCTAAATATTTCAAATCATGCAAATCATGTTTGGTGGGTTGTACCCTATTCACCTAAAGTTGTACATTTTATTAAAACACAACATCAGATCTTAATTTGGCATACATATATCGACAACAGAGAATTCTCCATCGCCTTCAAACATATGAATATAAGGAATTCATTGTGAGTTCTTTTTGTTAGGTTCAGGCCCCTCTCAAATGCCCTCACAACACACACTCACAGATATATGTAAAATGTGCAGACTGCAGAGAATGGAAAAGCTTGTTGTATATTTTGAATGAATGGTTTAATATCTCATGAACAAACCAGGCTTTGTATAGTCTTTACATGCATACGTATATAGTAAAAAGAAAACAATAAAATCCTATATTCTAGTTTCTATCCTAAAGAACCGTTACAACCCACTGTACACCTCAACGTTAACTCTTCCACTCCAACGGTAACACTCTTGCAGCCCATGCATTCAACCCGTGTGACCCATTCATGTGAAACCCGGTAACCGGCTTGACCCGTACTCGGTCCGAACTTGACTCGTAAATAACCCGCATCCTTTGCGAACCCGTATCCGTGAACCGGCGACCCGATAACGTGCCGACCCGTGACCCGTATACGAACCGATTAACCCAACATTTTTTGGGATATCCCTGGTTTTAAGGTCTAGCTCCACCACTGTATAAGGTCATCATCATCATCAGTTTCAAACAAAAACCCATATTCCTAAGTGACTTTAAGCGCATGTTTAGAGATCATCGGCTGAGCTGGCGTCACAATTCAAAGAGTACACCGCCATGAAAGAAGTGAAGCACGCGATTGAATTGGAGGCGATTGAATTGAGGAAGAAAAGAGAGTCGGAGGCTCGCGATCTCATAACGGAACAACGCGAGTGTCACGGCCCCAGCCCTGGTTTGACCCGGTCAGGAGCCGCGGGACAGGAACCCGTGGTATTTAATTGATGCGACAGCGGAAGATTTTAACAGGATCTTTTAAAACTTGAAATGCCCGATTATTTTATTTCATAATTCGGGATAAACCCCGTAATTTACAATAGAGGAATTTTACTAGGAAATTCCCTGGTTTATTAAAACATGTTTATTTATTTTTATTGAGCCACCTCTTCAAGCTTGTTAGTGCTCCGTAGCACGTTTCTTTGATTTATTGCAGGTCCCCTGAAACATGTTTTAAAAATATTTTTGTCAGCAGGGAAATACTGGTGAATCATTCATTTTGATAAACTGACACATAGTTATAAATTACAGCATAAGAGCGATTACAATGGCTTTTATCTTATTTTTATCTGGCGCCGTGTCACCTGGTGACGATGGTCATACCACTATTGGGTCTTTCCCCAAGTAGTGACGTTTATCACTGTTATGATTTATTAGCCTAACCGTGAGAAATTAGTAATGTGCACAATACCCCACTAGCCAGTGATTAAGATAACCACGACTTAATCTCTGTAATTATAACATTTGAAAATCGAGTATTGTAAAATATTTGATAAAAAGAGAATGACTCACATTGCAGATTTATACAGGCAGAGTTTAGCCTACTGATAAGCCTGATAACCAAATTTAAACAACAATGCACACGAACTAGGTCAGTAACTAATACAGCATTTACGATAACTCACGAGATTAAACCCTCACGACGAATGACAAAGTGCAATACTTAAACATCCATCGAATTCACGGCGAATGACAAAGCATAACCCTAATTTGAGCAGCACTTAAACATTCATCGGATAGTTTCAATCGATCGGACATTGAATCGTAGCAGCGATCGAGTTAATACCCGGTATCGTAGCAGCACTTCACTAATTTGAGAGTAATATTCGAATTTGGACTTTATATCTTCGTTTTTGAATTGAACTTTCGACACCAGTGGACTGCTGGTAACTCGATCTATTTATAGGTGAAATTTGGGTCTCACGCGGCCCGCGTGAGCCCACCCTTGATCTTTACGCGGCCCGCGAGGGCCAGCTATACGTAGACTAGGGCTACGGTGTCATCAGTAGACTTGCCACGCGTGTGACACGTGGATCCGGACGCTTATCCGGTCAAACCTTACTTTGACGCGGCCCGCGTAAGGATAAGCTAACCTTTACGCAGCCCGCCTGAAAACCTAAAATCTTTATTTCTTGATTTTTCATGCACAGTAGGTTTTCAGGGGTCCGGGTTCGTACTTACGGGTCAATTTGGGACATTTTTGATGGTCCTTACATCCTCCCCACCTTATTTAAAATCTCGTCCTCGAGATTTACTGAAATAAGTGAGGATACTTTCGCTTCATTTCCGATTCCAGCTCCCAAGTGTACTCGGGTCCTCTCTTTGAATCCCACTTGACTTTAACTAGAACCAATCTTTTATGTTTGAGAAACTTGATCTTCTGTCTTCTATTTGAAGTGGTTTCTCAACAAATTTTAACTTTTCGTTTACCTCTACATCTTGAAGAGGTACTACCAGTGATTTGTCAGATAGACATTTCTTAAAGTTAGATACATGAAATACATCATGTATTCCAGCTAGTTCTTCTGGTATTTGTAAACGATAAGCAACTGGTCCTATACGTTGGATCACTGGAAATGGTCCTACGTACCTTGGACTCAGCTTTCCTTTCTTACCGAACCGTACTACTCCTTTCCAAGGAGAAACTTTTACGAGTACCTTATCTCCAACCTGAAATTCTAGTGGCTTGCGCCGATTTGTCGGCATAACTTTTCTGGCGATCTTGAGCCGTTTTCAGTCTTTCCTTAATTTGAGTGATTTTGTCGGTAGTTTCTTGCACAATTTCAGGACCTGACAATTGACTTTCTCCTATTTCTGCCCAGCAAACTGGAGTCCTGCACTTGCGTCCGTACAGTGCTTCGAATGGGGCAGCTTCAATGCTTGCATGATAACTATTATTATAGGAGAATTCAATTAAAGGTAGGTGGTCATCCCAGTTTCCACCAAAATCTATTACACATGCCAGGAGCATGTCTTCCAGGGTTTGTATCGTCCTTTCACTTTGTCCGTCTGTTTGTGGTTGATATGCAGTACTTAAATTTAGTCGGGTTCCCATTGCTTCTTGGAAACTTGTCTAGAAGTGGGAAGTGAAACGACTATCTCTATCCGATACAATGGAGACTGGAACTCCAGGTAAGGATACTACTTCGTCTACGTACAACTTGGCTAACCTTTCCATACTAAAGGTTTCTTTCATGGGTAGAAAATGAGCTGACTTGGTTAATCGATCCACAATTACCCAAATCGCGTCATTACCTTTTTCTGGTTTTGGGTAACTTTGTAACAAAGTCCATTGTTATGAGCTCCCATTTCCATACAGGCATTTCTAATTGTTGTAGTAGTCCCGAAGGTTTCTGGTGTTCTGCCTTAACTTGCGAACAAGTAAGACACTTAGAAACATATCTAGCTATGTCCTTTTTCATTCCTATCCACCAGAAATTATTCCTTAAATTTTGGTACATTTTATTGTTTCCTGGATGCATGGTATACCTAGATTTATGAGCTTCTTCTAAAATTTTGTCTCTTAATTCTCCTTGCTTAGGTACCCAAATCCTTTTCTTGTGGAATCTCCAAATTCCATCGACTCCTTCTTCTAATTCTTTTGTTCTTCCTTTCATTCCTTCAGTATCATCCTTGATTGCTGTTTCCTAAACATTCTTCAGTTGTTTCATTAAATCTAATTGTAGATTTAACCTAAGAGCACGGACTCGTCGTTGTTTCTCATGATACTTACGACTTAAGGCATCTGCGACTACATTTTCCTTTCCTTCGTGATATTGAATATCACAGTTGTATTCACTTAGGATTTCCATCCATCTTCTTTGCCTCATGTTTAATTCTTTTTGCCCAAATATGTACCTTAAACTCTT
The DNA here is from genome assembly GCA_030545235.1 of Helianthus tuberosus. Taxonomy (NCBI): domain Eukaryota; kingdom Viridiplantae; phylum Streptophyta; class Magnoliopsida; order Asterales; family Asteraceae; genus Helianthus; species Helianthus tuberosus. The sequence goes on from CM060415.1 coordinate 10,464,208, forward strand.
GTGATCCGTATAGACAGTAAACTTACTTCCATACAGATAATGTCTCCAAATCTTAAGGGCAAAAATTATGGCTCCTAATTCTAAGTCATGAGTCGTATAATTTTCTTCGTGCTTTTTTAATTGCCTTGAGGCATACGCAATTACCTTCTTGCGTTACATTAGCACACATCCTAATCCTATCTTAGAAGCATCACAGTATACTTCAAAATCTTCTGTTCCTTCTGGTAAGGCTAGAATTGGAGCATTGGTTAACTTTTGCTTTAAAATCTTAAAGGCTTCTTCTTGCTTAGGTCCCCATTCAAACTTAACTGCTTTACAGGTTAGCTTAGTTCACGGTACTGCTATTTTAGAAAAATCCTTAATAAAACGCCTATAGTATCCGGCTAATCCTAGAAAACTTCTAATTTCCATGGCTGATTGCGGGACCTTCCATTTGGTGATCGCTTCTATTTTAGAAGGATCTACGTGAATACCCTCGTGGTTTACCATGTGTCCTAAGAATTGCACTTCCTGTAGTCAAAATTCACACTTCGAGAATTTGGCGTAAAGTTTCTCCTTCCTTAACAAGGTTAAGAGTACATGCAGGTGCTCATAATGTTCCTCTTGACTTTTGGAATAAATAAGTATATCGTCGATGAAGACAATTATAAATTTATCCAAATACGGTTTATAGATTCTATTCATCATGTCCATGAATGCCGCAGGAGCATTTGTTAACCCAAAGGGCATAACTGTAAACTCGTAATGACCATACCTAGTTCTAAAAGCAGTTTTAGGTATGTCTTCTTCTTGTACCTTCAATTGATGGTATCCTGAGCGTAAGTCGATCTTAGAAAAGTATCTAGCTCCCTAGAGTTGATCAAAAAGATCATCAATCCTGGGTAAAGGGTATCGATTTTTAATTGTAACCTTATTTAATTCCCTATAATCGATACACATTCGCATTGACCCATCTTTCTTTTTCACAAACAATACTGGTGCTCCCCACGGGGATGAACTAGGTTGTATAAATCCTTTACTTAGTAATTCATCTAACTGCTTCTTTAGTTCTAACATTTCGGTGGGTGCTAACCGATAAGGTGCCTTGGCTATCGGTGTAGTTCCAGGAATTAGATGAATTCTAAATTCAACTTCGCTATTGGGCGGTAATCCCGGGAGTTCTTCTGGGTATTCTGCTACTACAGGAATTTCTTTAAGTTCCTTACCTTTCGTGTTAATGATTACTGAAATCATATACACTACTTCTTGTTTTCTTGAATAACTGGCCAATTTCATTACTGAAATAAATTTCAGTGGCTTTCGTGGCTTATCTCCTGTAATCACCACTAATTCTCCTGTAGGTGTATGAATTTCTATAGAATTTTTATCACAAAGAATTCGAGCATGGTTGGCTACTAACCAATCCATTCCTAATACCACGTCGAATCCTGCTAAATTCATAGGTAACAGGTTTACAGAAAATTTATGGCCTAAGAGTTCTATCTTCCCTTCTTGCACAACCTTATATATGTTAACAGAATTTCCATCTGCCGTTTCGACTGTAAAAATCTGCCTAAGGTTGGTTAAGGGTAAATTAAGAGCTTGGCAGAATGAAGTATTTATAAAACTTTGGTTTGCACCAGAGTCAAATAATACTTTGGCATAAACGTTGTGAACTAGGAACGTACCAGCTATCACATCAGGAATTAGTTCTGCTTCCTGAGTAGTCAACTGGAAGGCTCTTGCGTTTCTCTTGGTAGCTCCTTCTACAGGTTTGGCTTTGTTATCAGCTGGTTTGACCAATTTCGGGCAATCTGGCCTAAAATGTCCAGCTTCTCCGCAATTGTAGCAGATTGTGGATTTTTTCCTCCTGCAATCTTCTTCTTGATGCCCTGGAATTTTGAAGAAATTGCAATATCCTTTGCATCTTCCCAAATGCTTTCTTTTGCAGGTATTGCAAAATGGAGCAGTGGGAGATTGCCTGTTCCCCCTTTTCTTGAAGTTGATACTATTACCCACACGGAATCCTTGGGTAATCTTTTGGGCTACTTCCTGATTCCGGCTTTCTTCTCTTGTGCGTACCAGCTCGTCAGTTAGGGTGTTAGCTAATTCCACAGCATCGTCAACAGTGCGAGGTCTCACAGCTTTAACGATATTACGGATTTCGCCAATCAATCCCAAATATAGCAGGAAATAAGCATTGGTTCTGGCGAAGCCAGGGTTGGTACCACTCTCGCATACTCGAAGAATGTCGAAGTATACCCTCGACAGTCTACTCCTACCATTCGATGGTTCAGGAACTTATTCTCCATTTGTTCCTTTTCATATTCGGGACAGAATTTTCTTTCCATTAGCTGCTTAAATTCTTCCCAACTCATGGCATAGGCCATATTTCTTCCTTTGGCTTGAAGTACCGTATTCCACCATTCTAGCGCCCCTTCTTTAAAAAGATGCGACGCATACATGACCTTGTCTTCCTCAGCACATTTACTTATCCTAATTACTGCTTCGGTTTTCGCCAACCAACGCAGTGCCGCGGTCGCCCCTTCATTGCCTACAAATTCAGCTGGTTTACAATCAAGAAATTCTTTGTAAGTGCAACCAGGCGTTGCAACTTTCATTTTCTTAGGGCGTGGGGCTTGCCATATATCATTATCGTTGTTAGTATGATTACCACCTCCATTTACGCTATTACTGAAGTTATCTTCATGTGTACGTTTGCTAGGAATAATTTGTTGAGGTTCAACAGGTTTCTGGGCAGCAGCAAGGATTGCTGGAATAGCATTGGCTATTCCTTGAGCAACGATATTCTCGATATCTTGCCTAGTCATAAATTGATCTTCTTGGTTTTGCTCTGATCGGTTAACTTCGTTAACTGGTTCATTACTAGCTTGTTCCATTGGTAGTTAATATATATAGATTATTAGCATAAAATAAATAACAACTATATGTAAAATAATTGCACAATTTCACAACACATGTATAGCCAAAATTGTTAATTTCTCGACTTCCATTTTTATATATTATATTATGCGTCCGTACACATTGTTATCTTACAAAAGTTTTATTTTTAGGTTATTTTATAAGATTATATTTTACTACTATTATTATTATACAATCACAACTATGCCGTCACACCATTCCCGTCTGCTGGCATTTCAGAAGCGACGTTTCCTCTCGTCGTACTTCAAGGAGATCTGTTCTCCCATCTCCCGAATTCTATTCCCTGCATCCACCAACTCCTCGCCAAAGTGGCGGAGTTCAGCTAAGTTTTCATTGCTCATTGGTGGGTTTGGTATAGGTTCTGGGTCGAACTGAGGGAAAAAGATATAAGGGTTATTTAGGAGGTTTTGAAACTGCCAGTCGTTGGTCCACCACTCGTCCATTTCTCCTAAAGGTTGGGTGTGGATCAAAGGGTCTGGAATGGCTGGTTCTAAGTTTATTGGGAGTTGAGTTTCGGCAGGATAGGGAAAAAGGTTATTATTGATAGGCCTAAGGATATCACAGCTTGCCAATACGCGATCCAATTCTTCCTGTAGTGGCAATTCCTCGGCTTGTCTAGAACTTTCCCCTATTTCCATTTCTACTTGCCTAGCATTTTCCTCAGTCTTGATCCCTTTTCATTTATCAATGGGATTTTCTATTTTGGGAACTTTCCTAGTTGCTGGTTTCCTCCAGCGTACCCGCCTCCAGCCTACAAATCTTTTCCTTTTCTTAGGCTTTGGTTTCTCCGGAGGTGGAGCTCGAAATTCCATAGGTTCCTCCACATCGGCCAAGTAACCAGTAAAGTCTCTGGAAACTTCCACTTTCTCAGGATAGTAGGGGTGTGCACGGTTCGGTTCGGTTCGGTTTTGAGCCGTAACCGTAACCAAAACCGATTTGATCGGTTATTACATATCCTTAACCGATTGGTTGGGTTATTTCGGTTTCGGATAATTCGGTTAATTTTTGGTTAATGTTCGGTTACGTTTCGGTTACGGTTAAATAACCGTTTTTTTATTTTTTTTATTTTTCAATTTTTTTGTTTTATAGTTTGTGTAAGCTGTTGACTTGTTGGGAAACTGTGGATGATACAAATACAATTCAAAAAAAACTAACAGCCCACATGAAATAATTAACAATTAAAGCATAAAGTCATAAACAAAATGCAACTTAAACCATTGCAAGATAGCAGCTAACTAGACAAGCAAATGTTATACAACCCAACATAAGGGTTTAAATCCAACAAAATAACATCATAATGTTAACCCGAAAATCTAAAGTAGGCACGTGTTACGTGAAGCCACAACAATACAAAAAAGTGGCTAGAGTTTTAAAGTTAACAAAGTTTTAAAACAAAAACGCTAAAAGTTCTACTTCTAGACGTTAGTCCCAATCTTCATCTTCATCATCTTCAGCAATCGAGTCTTTGGGCGTTTTCTTTCCGGGTATGCAATCTACAAAAGCGCACATAAATAATTAATATCTAAGTAAAAATAAGAACATGTAAATTAAAAATGTTATTACCAATTTCCATTTTCTCCAAAGCATCAACCAACACCTCTAGTTGTTCACCATGCACGTAAAGATCTTGCAAATCTTTTGGTGTAGTCCGTAACCAATCTTGGGCACAAATCAATCCCTCTGCAGTTTTAGGAGTAAGAGAGCTCCTATATTTATCAATCACCCTACCACCGGTGCTAAAAGCCGACTCGGATGCAACAGTTGAGATCGGCATTCCTAAAACATGCTTAGCAATTTCAGAGAGGACAGGGAACTTAATCTTATTTGCCTTCCACCAAACTAAAACATCAAATGTTTCCTCTCTTTTTTCCGTTCCATCCCGTAAATAAATTTCTACTTCATGATCATCAAGAACTTCTTCACCTTCCTCCTCTAAATACTTCTTGTAACCATCTTCTAAGTCAACATACCCAACATCATCAACCAAATTACGCGAGGATGATGAAGTACTTTGTCGCTCCTTTATAATGATCAAACAACTCCATTAATGTTTCTTTCACTAGCTCCTTGATTAGCTTGATTTTTATGGAACCTTTGCCATGTATCAAACTTAAAGAATAACCAAGATAAGACATCTTATTCCGTGGGTCTAAAACAAGTGCCACATACAACAAATGGTTAATATTGTCTAAATTATCCCAATACTTCTCAAACTTTGTGTTCATAGACAAACCCATGGCTCGCTTCTTCTCATCAATACTTAAACACATACTTGCTATACTTGAGTGCATTTTGGAAAGCTCAACAAAAAACCAATTTGCGGTCACATATTTAGACCCCGATATCTTCTTGGTCACATCAAAAAATATCCTCAAAAATTCCATGAATAGCCTAAAACAATAACATCTCAACTATATTATAATACATATATAATAATAAAAGGAGCATTAGGTTAAAAGATAATGTACCTCGCATTTTCCCAATCTTCTTCATCGGGTGCCCCCAAAACTCTATCACTTTTTTTTTCTTTTCCTTGTACTCGTCTCTTCATCGGCGACTTCACTATGAAAATATGTTCTATAATTGATATCCACATCTTGAAGCCTATTAACAAAAAAACATATAGCATCATAAGATATTAGATAATTAGTATCAGGCAAAGCAAATAAAATTTTGCGACAAAATATTAAAAAATACCTATCAAATGCTTTTGAAAACTTAAGTGCCGTTTCCAACATTAAGAAAGTTGAATTCCATCGAGTATCCACATCAAGACATGGTTTCCTTTTAGAATCAATCTTTTCGTTCTCAACACAATCTTTGAAGGTTAGAAACCTAGAAGGAGATGATCTTATATATCTTACAGCATTTTGAATCCTAGCTATGGAATCAACTTGTTCTTCTAAACCATCCTTGACAACAAGATTTATGATATGAGCATTGCATCTCAAATGCATATATTTTCCATCTAACACGGAATGAGGACCTTTAAGCATTCTTTTTAAAAACTTAATTGCTCCATCATTTGATGAAGCATTATCAACGGTTACCGTAAAAACCCTATCAATGCCCCAATCTTGTAAGCAACGATAAACAAGTTTTCCTATTGTCTCACCCTTATGATTTGCTATTTGACAAAAGTTTAGAATTTTCTTCCTCAAAACCCAATCTTCATCAACCCAATGTGCGGTAAGACACATGTAATTAAAGTTTTGAACGGATGTCCATGTGTCGGTTGTAAGAGATACAGTCTGACCTCTTAAAACTTGTGTTAGTTTCTTTTTCTCTTCTTGGTACACCGACAAGCAAACCCTAGCTATTGTCCATCTAGAAGGAAACTTAAACATAGGATTTAAATCCCATACAAATTCTCTAAATCCCTCATCATCAACTATACTAAACGGTTGATTATCTTTTATGCACATACGAGCAAGAGAGATTTTACATTTTTCTTGGCTAAAAGAATGAGAAGCCAAGCTACCAATGCCTTCCCCCGAACTTTTTGGCTTAAAGCTCAATTTAGATTGTTTTAAATCAGCCTTCTTATAAAGTGGTGACTTGGGGCATACTCTCAACAGATGATACCGCAAGGGACTCGTACCATTTGTTTTAGAACCGGCTGCCATCCATTTTAAACAATAACTACATTTTGCTTTCTGAGAAACTTTATCAAATGTAAAATGATCCCACACGAATGATCTTTTACTACCACCTTCATTGTTCTCTTGTTCCGTGTTTTGCTCATCAACACTATCAACTGGTTCGTTCGATGTTTCTTTAGTTACATCAACATCAGGTGTCGCGCTACTCGATTCTTCCATCTACGTTTACACAGATTTACAAAACCTACTGTTAACTTCAAATTTGCATAAGTACAAATAATACAAGAAACTTCAAAAAGCATCCACATCTACAGCAGTTCTACTATCGTAAGTACAAATAATACAAGAAACTTCAAAAGCAACAGTTTTAACTTCTACAAAAATCTAGATGAAAATGAAACTTAACAAACTTCAAAAAGCATCCACATCTACAGCAGTTCTACTACCGTAAGTACAAATAATACAAGAAACTTCAAAAGCAACAGTTTTAACTTCTACAAAAATCTAGATGAAAATGAAACTTAACAAGTCATTCGAACTACCTAATTATCACGACATTACACATTCGATCGGTACACTAAATTCTCCACTTCCGGTTCAACTTGCCGGTTTTAAACTGCTTATTACTACATACCCATCTTCTGATTCTGGTATAACATCCACATCTACAACAGTTCTACTATCGTAACCGTATATAAGTTTCAATCGACCTGTTAACCATTTTTATAAGAACAGAACATATATTTACAGAGAGAAGCGACGTCGAGCAGAGAAGCGACGTCGAGCAGAACCGGAAAGTTGAAGCGTCGTCTTCTTTGAGCGGGAGAACCAGAGCGTTGTATTATGATCAGATTTAGGGTTTGAATTGGTTTTCACTTTCATTTGTTTATTAGTGTAATGTAATGGACCTGACATTTGTATTTTATTAATGTAAATGGGCTTAGTAACTTGGGCTTCTTAAAAACTTAGGACTATATATAAATATAATCACAAAAATATGCATTGGGCCAATCGGTTCGGTTATGCATAAATCGGTTCGGTAAAATGGGCTTAACCGTAACCGACCCGATTTTTTCGGTTATTATAAAACGGATAACCGAACCGTCGGTTAAGGCTCGGTTCGGTAATTTCGGTTATTTCGGTTTCGGTTCGGTTATTTCGGTTATACGCTCACCCCTACAGGATAGAGATTGAGATTCTGAAGAGCTTCGGATAACTCATTCATGCTGTTTAGCATATATGCAAAAATGCACACAAAATGCTAAGTTAAAATTTTATAATAAAATTTCACAGATAAACATTCAAGTATTATTGCATACCGTGTAATTAGTTTTAATACAAAAGATTACTGAAATTTAAAACATACTAGTGTTTATTGTAAACTTATTTATTTATTGGGTAAAATTTTCTTTAGAGTTTCTGGCTTGTAGAAGATATGGGTGCTAGTACTAGGTCAGGGTATTTAAACGTTAGCATTGATTGCTATAGTGGCTAACATATAATTTCATCTAATCCGTCTTCCCATGGTGGGTTAATGCCTATTTCCTGAGTTTTCTTAGGAACCTTCACTTCCCTTGGTTGGGATTTCTTTATTTTCTCTTGACTTTTTCTAAAAATCCGACTTCTTTTCTTAGGAGAAAGTGGTTCTTCAAATTGTGCTTTACGAACAAATATTCCTTCCTCAGTATCTGCTGGGTATTTTGAGGATGAAGTTCCTTTTTCTTTTGATGAACTATCTATTTTATGATAAATGTCCGAAAGTCTTTGTTTACCCATACTGTAAACCAATATTCAAATAATAAAACATGTAATCACAAAATGACAATCAGTAAAATTAAGTATTTTCTAAATACTTAATTGGCTTAAATCAGTGGCTCTGATACCACCTTTTCCTGTCACGGCCGCAGCCCCGGTTTGACCCGGTCAGGAGCCGCGGGACAGGAACCCGTGGTATTTAATTGATGCGACAACGGAAGATTTTAACAGGATCTTTTAAAACTTGAAATGCCCGATTATTTTATTTCATAATTTGGGATAAACCCCGTAATTTACAATAGTGGAATTTTACTAGGAAATTCCCTGATTTATTAAAACATGTTTATTTATTTTTATTGAGCCACCTCTTCAAGCTTGTTAGTGCTCCGTAGCACGTTTCCTTGATTTATTGCAGGTCGCCTGAAACATGTTTTAAAAATATTTTTGTCAGCAGGGAAATACTGGTGAATCATTCATTTTGATAAACTGACACATAGTTATAAATTACACCATAAGAGCGATTACAATGGCTTTTATCTTATTTTTATCTGGCGCTGTGTCACCTGATGACGATGGTCATACCACTATTGGGTCTTTCCCCAAGTAGTGACGTTTATCACTGCTAGGATTTATTAGCCTAAGCGTGAGAAATTAGTAACGTGCACAATACCCCACTAGCCAGTGATTAAGATAACCACGGCCTAATCCCTGTAATTATAACATTTGAAAATGGAGTATTGTAAAATATTTGATAAAAAGAGAATGACTCACATTGCAGATTTATACGGGCAGAGTTTAGCCTACTGATAAGCCTGATAACCTAATTTAAATAACAATGCACACGAACTAGGTCAGTAACTAATACAACATTTACGATAACTCACGAGATTAAACCCTCACGCAGCCCGCCTGAAAACCTAAAATCTTTATTTCTTGATTTTTCATGCACAGTAGGTTTTCAGGGGTCCGGGTTCGTACTTACGGGTCAATTTGGGACATTTTTGATGGTCCTTACATCCTCCCCACCTTATTTAAAATCTCATCCTCGAGATTTACTGAAATAAGTGAGGATACTTTCGCTTCATTTCCGATTCCAGCTCCCAAGTGTACTCGGGTCCTCTCTTTGAATCCCACTTGACTTTAACTAGAACCAATCTTTTATGTTTGAGAAACTTGATCTTTCTGTCTTCTATTTGAAGTGGTTTCTCAACAAATTTTAACTTTTCGTTTACCTCTACATCTTGAAGAGGTACTACCAGTGATTTGTCAGATAGACATTTCTTAAAGTTAGATACATGAAATACATCATGTATTCCAGCTAGTTCTTCTGGTAGTTGTAAACGATAAGCAACTGGTCCTATACGTTGGATCACTGGAAATGGTCCTACGTACCTTGGACTCAGCTTTCCTTTCTTACCGAACCGTACTACTCCTTTCCAAGGAGAAACTTTTACGAGTACCTTATCTCCAACCTGAAATTCTAGTGGCTTGCGCCGATTTGTCGGCATAACTTTTCTGGCGATCTTGAGCCATTTTCAATCTTTCCTTAATTTGAGTGATTTTGTCGGTAGTTTCTTGCACAATTTCAGGACCTGACAATTGACTTTCTCCTATTTCTGCCCAGCAAACTGGAGTCCTGCACTTGCATCCGTACAGTGCTTCGAATGGGGCAGCTTCAATGCTTGCATGATAACTATTATTATAGGAGAATTCAATTAAAGGTAGGTGGTCATCCCAGTTTCCACCAAAATCTATTACACATGCCAGGAGCATGTCTTCCAGGGTTTGTATCGTCCTTTCACTTTGTCCGTCTGTTTGTGGTTGATATGCAGTACTTAAATTTAGTCGGGTTCCCATTGCTTCTTGGAAACTTGTCTAGAAGTGGGAAGTGAAACGACTATCTCTATCCGATACAATGGAGACTGGAACTCCAGGTAAGGATACTACTTCGTCTACGTACAACTTGGCTAACCTTTCCATACTAAAGGTTTCTTTCATGGGTAGAAAATGAGCTGACTTGGTTAATCGATCCACAATTACCCAAATCGCGTCATTACCTTTTCTGGTTTTGGGTAACTTTGTAACAAAGTCCATTGTTATGAGCTCCCATTTCCATACAGGCATTTCTAATTGTTGTAGTAGTCCCGAAGGTTTCTGGTGTTCTGCCTTAACTTGCGAACAAGTAAGACACTTAGAAACATATCTAGCTATGTCCTTTTTCATTCCTATCCACCAGAAATTATTCCTTAAATTTTGGTACATTTTATTGTTTCCTGGATGCATGGTATACCTAGATTTATGAGCTTCTTCTAAAATTTTGTCTCTTAATTCTCCTTGCTTAGGTACCCAAATCCTTTTCTTGTGGAATCTCCAAATTCCATCGACTCCTTCTTCTAATTCTTTTGTTCTTCCTTTCATTCCTTCAGTATCATCCTTGATTGCTGTTTCCTAAACATTCTTCAGTTGTTTCATTAAATCTAATTGTAGATTTAACCTAAGAGCACGGACTCGTCGTTGTTTCTCATGATACTTACGACTTAAGGCATCTGCGACTACATTTGCCTTTCCTTCGTGATATTGAATATCACAGTTGTATTCACTTAGGATTTCCATCCATCTTCTTTGCCTCATGTTTAATTCTTTTTGCCCAAATATGTACCTTAAACTCTTGTGATCCGTATAGACAGTAAACTTACTTCCATACAGATAATGTCTCCAAATCTTAAGGGCAAAAATTATGGCTCCTAATTCTAAGTCATGAGTCGTATAATTTTCTTCGTGCTTTTTTAATTGCCTTGAGGCATACGCAATTACCTTCTTGCGTTACATTAGCACACATCCTAATCCTATCTTAGAAGCATCACAGTATACTTCAAAATCTTCTGTTCCTTCTGGTAAGGCTAGAATTGGAGCATTGGTTAACTTTTGCTTTAAAATCTTAAAGGCTTCTTCTTGCTTAGGTCCCCATTCAAACTTAACTGCTTTACAGGTTAGCTTAGTTCACGGTACTGCTATTTTAGAAAAATCCTTAATAAAACGCCTATAGTATCCGGCTAATCCTAGAAAACTTCTAATTTCCATGGCTGATTGCGGGACCTTCCATTTGGTGATCGCTTCTAATTTATAAGGATCTACGTGAATACCCTCGTGGTTCACCATGTGTCCTAAGAATTGCACTTCCTGTAGTCAAAATTCACACTTCGAGAATTTGGCGTAAAGTTTCTCCTTCCTTAACAAGGTTAAGAGTACATGCAGGTGCTCATAATGTTCCTCTTGTCTTTTGGAATAAATAAGTATATCGTCGATGAAGACAATTACAAATTTATCCAAATACGGTTTACAGATTCTATTCATCATGTCCATGAATGCCGCAGGAGCATTTGTTAACCCAAAGGGCATAACTGTAAACTCGTAATGACCATACCTAGTTCTAAAAGCAGTTTTAGGTATGTCTTCTTCTTGTACCTTCAATTGATGGTATCCTGAGCGTAAGTCGATCTTAGAAAAGTATCTAGCTCCCTAGAGTTGATCAAAAAGATCATCAATCCTGAATAAAGGGTATCGATTTTTAATTGTAACCTTAATTAATTCCCTATAATCGATACACATTCGCATTGACCCATCTTTCTTTTTCACAAACAATACTGGTGCTCCCCACGGGGATGAACTAGGTTGTATAAATCCTTTACTTAGTAATTCATCTAACTGCTTCTTTAGTTCTAACATTTCGGTGGGTGCTAACCGATAAGGTGCCGTGGCTATCGGTGTAGTTCCAGGAATTAGATGAATTCTAAATTCAACTTCGCTATTGGGCGGTAATCCCGGGAGTTTTTCTAGGTATTCTGCTACTACAGGAATTTCTTTAAGTTCCTTACCTTTCGTGTTAATGATTACTGAAATCATATACACTACTTCTTGTTTTCTTGAATAACTGGCCAATTTCATTACTGAAATAAATTTCAGTGGCTTTCGTGGCTTATCTCCTGTAATCACCACTAATTCTCCTGTAGGTGTATGAATTTCTATAGAATTTTTATCACAAAGAATTCGAGCATGGTTGGCTACTAACCAATCCATTCCTAATACCACGTCGAATCCTGCTAAATTCATAGGTAACAGGTTTACAGAAAATTTATGGCCTAAGAGTTCTATCTTCCCTTCTTGCACAACCTTATATATGTTAACAAAATTTCCATCTGCCGTTTCAACTGTAAAAATCTGCCTAAGGTTGGTTAAGGGTAAATTAAGAGCTTGGCAGAATGAAGTATTTATAAAACTTTGGTTTGCAACAGAGTCAAATAATACTTTGGCATAAACGTTGTGAACTAGGAACGTACCAGCTATCACATCAGGAATTAGTTCTGCTTCCTGAGTAGTCAACTGGAAGGCTCTTGCGTTTCTCTTGGTAGCTCCTTCTACAGGTTTGGCTTTGTTATCAGCTGGTTTGACCAATTTCGGGCAATCTGGCCTAAAATGTCCAGCTTCTCCGCAATTGTAGCAGATTGTGGATTTTTTCCTCCTGCAATATCCTTTGCATCTTCCCAAATGCTTTCTTTTGCAGGTATTGCAAAATGGAGCAGTGGGAGATTGCCTGTTCCCCCTTTTCTTGAAGTTGATACTATTACCCACACGGAATCCTTGGGTAATCTTTTGGGCTACTTCCTGATTCCGGCTTTCTTCTCTTGTGCGTACCAGCTCGTCAGTTAGGGTGTTAGCTAATTCCACAGCATCGTCAATAGTGCGAGGTCTCGCAGCTTTAACGATATTACGGATTTCGCCAATCAATCCCAAATATAGCAGGAAATAAGCATTGGTTCTGGCGAAGCCAGGGTTGGTACCACTCTCGCATACTCGAAGAATGTCGAAGTATACCCTCGACAGTCTACTCCTACCATTCGATGGTTCAGGAACTTATTCGCCATTTGTTCCTTTTCATATTCGGGACAGAATTTTCTTTCCATTAGCTGCTTAAATTCTTCCCAACTCATGGCATAGGCCATATTTCTTCCTTTGGCTTGAAGTACCGCATTCCACCATTCTAGCGCCCCTTCTTTAAAAAGATGCGACGCATACATGACCTTGTCTACCTCAGCACATTTACTTATCCTAATTACTGCTTCGGTTTTCTCCAACCAACGCAGTGCCGCGGTCGCCCCTTCATTGCCTGCAAATTCAGCTGGTTTACAATCAAGAAATTCTTTGTAAGTGCAACCAGGCGTTGCAACTTTCATTTTCTTAGGGCGTGGGGCTTGCCATATATCATTATCGTTGTTAGTATGATTACCGCCTCTATTTACGCTATTACTGAAGTTATGTTCATGTGTACGTTTGCTAGGAATAATTTGTTGAGGTTCAACAGGTTTCTGGGCAGCAGCAAGGATTGCTGGAATAGCATTGGCTATTCCTTGAGCAACGATAGTCTCGATATCTTGCCTAGTCATAAATTGATCTTCTTGGTTTTGCTCTGATTGGTTAACTTCGTTAACTGGTTCATTACTAGCTTGTTCCATTGGTAGTTAATATATATAGATTATTAGCATAAAATAAATAACAACTATATGTAAAATAATTGCACAATTTCACAACACATGTATAGCCAAAATTGTTAATTTCTCGACTTCCATTTTTATATATTATATTATGCGTCCGTACACACTGTTATCTTACAAAAGTTTTATTTTTAGGTTATTTTATAAGATTATATTTTACTACTGTTATTATTATACAATCACAACTATGCCGTCACACCATTCCCGTCTGCTGGCATTTCAGAAGCGACGTTTCCTCTCGTCGTACTTCAAGGAGATCTGTTCTCCCATCTCCCGAATTGTATTCCCTGCATCCACCAACTCCTCGCCAAAGTGGTGGAGTTCAGCTAAGTTTTCATTGCTCATTGGTGGGTTTGGTATAGGTTCTGGGTCGAACTGAGGGAAAAAGGTATAAGGGTTATTTAGGAGGTTTTGAAACTGCCAGTCGTTGGTCCACCACTCGTCCATTTCTCCTAAAGGTTGGGTGTGGATCAAAGGGTCTGGAATGGCTGGTTCTAAGTTTATTGGGAGTTGAGTTTCGGCAGGATAGGGAAAAAGGTTATTATTGATAGGCCTAAGGATATCACAGCTTGCCAATACGCGATCCAATTCCTCCTATAGTGGCAATTCCTCGGCTTGTCTAGAACTTTCCCCTATTTCCATTTCTACTTGCCTAGCATTTTCCTCAGTCTTGATCCCTTTTCATTTATCAATGGGATTTTCTATTTTGGGAACTTTCCTAGTTGCTGGTTTCCTCCAGCGTACCCGCCTCCAGCCTACAAATCTTCTCCTTTTCTTAGGCTTTGGTTTCTCCGGAGGTGGAGCTCGAAATTTCATAGGTTCCTCCACGTCGGCCAAGTAACCAGTAAAGTCTCTGGAAACTTCCACTTTCACAGGATAGAGATTGAGATTCTGAAGAGCTTCAGATAACTCATTCATGCTGTTTAGCATATATGCAAAAATGCACACAAAATGCTAAGTTAAAATTTTATAATAAAATTTCACAGATAAACATTCAAGTATTATTGCATACCGTGTAATTAGTTTTAATACAAAAGATTACTGAAATTTAAAACATACTAGTGTTTATTGTAAACTTATTTATTTACTGGGTAAAATTTTCTTTAGAGTTTCTGGCTTGTAGATGATATGGGTGCTAGTACTGGGTCAGGGTATTTAAACGTTAGCATTGACTGCTATAGTGGCTAACATATAATTTCATCTAATCCGTCTTCCCATGGTGGGTTAATGCCTATTTCCTGAGTTTTCTTAGGAAGCTTCAGTTCCCTTGGTTGGGATTTCTTTATTTTCTCTTGACTTTTTCTAAAAATCCGACTTCTTTTCTTAGGAGAAAGTGGTTCTTCAAATTGTGCTTTACGAACAAATATTCCTTCCTCAGTGTCTGGGTATTTTGAGGATGAAGTTCCTTTTTCTTTTGATGAACTATCTATTTTATGATAAATGTCCGAAAGTCTTTGTTTACCCATACTGTAAACCAATATTCAAATAATAAAACATGTAATCACAAAATGACAATCAGTAAAATTAAGCATTTTCTAAATACTTAATTGGCTTAAATCAGTGGCTCTGATACCACCTTTTCCTGTCACGGCCGCAGCCCCGGTTTGACCCGGTCAGGAGCCGCGGGACAGGAACCCGTGGTATTTAATTGATGCGACAACGGAAGATTTTAACAGGATCTTTTAAAACTTGAAATGCCCGATTATTTTATTTCATAATTTGGGATAAACCCCGTAATTTACAATAGTGGAATTTTACTAGGAAATTCCCTGATTTATTAAAACATGTTTATTTATTTTTATTGAGCCACCTCTTCAAGCTTGTTAGTGCTCCGTAGCACGTTTCCTTGATTTATTGCAGGTCGCCTGAAACATGTTTTAAAAATATTTTTGTCAGCAGGGAAATACTGGTGAATCATTCATTTTGATAAACTGACACATAGTTATAAATTACACCATAAGAGCGATTACAATGGCTTTTATCTTATTTTTATCTGGCGCCGTGTCACCTGATGACGATGGTCATACCACTATTGGGTCTTTCCCCAAGTAGTGACGTTTATCACTGCTAGGATTTATTAGCCTAAGCGTGAGAAATTAGTAACGTGCACAATACCCCACTAGCCAGTGATTAAGATAACCACGGCCTAATCCCTGTAATTATAACATTTGAAAATGGAGTATTGTAAAATATTTGATAAAAAGAGAATGACTCACATTGCAGATTTATACGGGCAGAGTTTAGCCTACTGATAAGCCTGATAACCTAATTTAAATAACAATGCACACGAACTAGGTCAGTAACCAATACAACATTTACGATAACCAATACAACATTTACGATTTGTCGGCATAACTTTTCTGGCGATCTTGAGCCGTTTTCAGTCTTTCCTTAATTTGAGTGATTTTGTCGGTAGTTTCTTGCACAATTTCAGGACCTGACAATTGACTTTCTCCTATTTCTGCCCAGTAAACTGGAGTCCTGCACTTGCGTCCGTACAGTGCTTCGAATGGGGCAGCTTCAATGCTTGCATGATAACTATTATTATAGGAGAATTCAATTAAAGGTAGGTGGTCATCCCAGTTTCCACCAAAATCTATTACACATACCCGGAGCATGTCTTCCAGGGTTTGTATCGTCCTTTCACTTTGTCCGTCTGTTTGTGGATGATATGCAGTACTTAAATTTAGTCGGGTTCCCATTGCTTCTTGGAAACTTGTCTAGAAGTGGGAAGTGAAACGACTATCTCTATCCGATACAATGGAGAGTGGAACTCCATGTAAGGATACTACTTCGTCTACGTACAACTTGGCTAACCTTTCCATACTAAAGGTTTCTTTCATGGGTAGAAAATGAGCTGACTTGGTTAATCGATCCACAATTACCCAAATCGCGTCATTACCTTTTCTGGTTTTGGGTAACTTTTTAACAAAGTCCATTGTTATGAGCTCCCATTTCCATACAGGCATTTCTAATTGTTGTAGTAGTCCCGAAGGTTTCTGGTGTTCTGCCTTAACTTGCGAACAAGTAAGACACTTAGAAACATATCTAGCTATGTCCTTTTTCATTCCTATCCACCAGAAATTATTCTTTAAATCTTGGTACATTTTATTGTTTCCTGGATGCATGGTATACGTAGATTTATGAGCTTCTTCTAAAATTTTGTCTCTTAATTCTCCTTGCTTAGGTACCCAAATCCTTTTCTTGTGGAATCTCCAAATTCCATGGACTCCTTGTTCTAATTCTTTTGTTCTTCCTTTCATTCCTTCAGTATCATCCTTGATTGCTGTTTCCTAGGTAAAATTTTCTTTAGAGTTTCTGGCTTGTAGATGATATGGGTGCTAGTACTGGGCCAGGGTATTTAAACGTTAGCATTGACTGCTATAGTGGCTAACATATAATTTCATCTAATCCGTCTTCCCATGGTGGGTTAATGCCTATTTCCTGAGTTTTCTTAGGAACCTTCACTTCCCTTGGTTGGGATTTCTTTATCTTCTCTTGACTTTTTCTAATAATCCGACTTCTTTTCTTAGGAGAAATGGGTTTTTCAAATTGTGCTTTACGAACAAATATTCCTTCCTCAGTATCTGCTGGGTATTTTGAGGATGAAGTTCCTTTTTCTTTTGATGAACTATCTATTTTATGATAGATGTCCGAAAGTCTTTGTTTACCCATACTGTAACCAAATATTCAAATAATAAAACATGTAATCACAAAATGACAATCAGTAAAATTAAGTATTTTCTAAATACTTAATTGGCTTAAATCAGTGGCTCCGATACCACCTTTTCCTGTCACGGCCCCAGCCCCGGTTTGACCCGGTCAGGAGCCACGGGACAGGAACCCGTGGTATTTAATTGATGCGACAGCGGAAGATTTTAACAGGATCTTTTAAAACTTGAAATGCCCGATTATTTTATTTCATAATTTGGGATAAACCCCGTAATTTACAATAGAGGAATTTTACTAGAAAATTCCCTGATTTATTAAAACATGTTTATTTATTTTTATTGAGCCACCTCTTCAAGCTTGTTAGTGCTCCGTAGCACGTTTCCTTGATTTATTGCAGGTCGCCTGAAACATGTTTTAAAAATATTTTTGTCAGCAGGGAAATACTGGTGAATCATTCATTTTGATAAACTGACACATAGTTATAAATTACAACATAAGAGCGATTACAATGGCTTTTATCTTATTTTTATCTGGCGCCGTGTCACCTGGTGACGATGGTCATACCACTATTGGGTCTTTCCCCAAGTAGTGACGTTTATCACTGTTAGGATTTATTAGCCTAAGCGTGAGAAATTAGTAACGTGCACAATACCCCACTAGCCAGTGATTAAGATAACCACGACTTAATCCCTGTAATTATAACATTTGAAAATGGAGTATTGTAAAATATTTGATAAAAAGAGAATGACTCACATTGCAGATTTATACGGGCAGAGTTTAGCCTACTGATAAGCCTGATAACCTAATTTAAACAACAATGCACACGAACTAGGTCAGTAACTAATACAGCATTTACGATAACTCACGAGATTAAACCCTCACGACGAATGACAAAGTGCAATACTTAAACATCCATCGAATTCACGACGAATGACAAAGCATAACCCTAATTTGAGCAGCACTTAAACATTCATCGGATAGTTTCAATCGATCGGACGTTGAATCGTAGCAGCGATCGAGTTAATACCCGGTATCGTAGCAGCACTTCACTAATTTGAGAGTAATATTCGAATTTGGACAGTATAACTTCGTTTTTGAATTGAACTTTCGACACCAGTGGACTGCTCGTAACTCGATCTATTTATAGGTGAAATTTGGGTCTCACGCGACCCGCGTGAGCCCACCCTTGATCTTTACGCGGCCCGAGAGGGCCAGTTATACGTAGACTAGCGCTACGGTGTCATCAGTAGACTTGCCACGCTTGTGACACGTGGATCCGGACGCTTATCCGGTCAAACCTTACTTTGACGCGGCCCGCGTAAGGATAAGCTAACCTTTACACGGCCCGCCTGAAAACCTAAAATCTTTATTTCTTGATTTTTCATGCACAGTAGGTTTTCCTCAAGCCGCACGACGATGCTCCGCCGGAAATGTTGCCGTTCATCCTCGCCCGAAAGCGCGAGATCACTAACAAGTACGGGTGGCCGTGCAATTTCTAAAATTTTTATGTAGTATTGCGATGTCATTTTTATTTTATTAAATGAAATGTAATTTTTTATTTTATGTAAATTATGTTTTACTTTTTATAAAAAATATTTTCTTAATTAAAAAAATAAAAAACAAGTCCCCCAAGAGAGGAGTGCCGCCATCAAATTGAGGGTGTGGAGGGGGTTAAGTGGGGAGTTGACGTGGCGCGTGCTGATTGGCTGTGGGTAAGAGAGGTCACTCCCCACTTAGAGGAGTGCGCCTTACACCCTCATTCTTATCATCTAGAAATAAATCATCATCGTCATCATTATTCCAACAATCAACAGACATGAGCATTCAACATGTAAGAGAAATCACCTCTTTATTCTTAAGCTTTTAAATATGCATGACCAGGTTGTACATTGGGCACATATGGTTGTACATTTCAAAGAAAACCCAGCAAATACAAGCATCAACATGATTCATTATCATCTTTCTTAATAGCAAACATCACCTCTTATCACTCAAAACAGATTCATACATCTTCATCTTTATCATTCAAACAGATAGCAGAATTAAACATCAAGCATTGAGTGTTCATTTATCAAGCAACAAGTCTCTTGTTTCATTTAACGAGAATCACGATCCACATTTAAACTGCGTAACAGTAATTATCGTTTATAAGCGCAACTAACTTGAATCCGATGTCGTAAAAGAATGTGTTAAGAAAAGAGATTAACAGAGTTCCGAGTCGGAGAGTCGTGAGCTGCCGGAGTTTGAACGAAGAGCACTAGCGTCGCCGGAGATTTAATCGGAGGAGTAGAGTATGTTAAGAAAGAGATGTCACCGGCGTCGGATAATCCGGAGGTGATGATATTATGTTTGCATGTTACTAGAGAGAGAGAAGCTAGTGTGAGAGATGAAGACTCAAGAACCAGTTGGTACGAGCTGGACTGGGAAGAGCCTCAGAAGACCTTAGCAGAGACCTGTAAGATCACAAGAAAGAAAGCACACCGTTATCCTTGTCACAGGGAGGGGGGACTCTCAGTGACCAAGCTCAGGCGTGAGAATAAGTATTTGGAGAGGAGAAATAAGTCAGTGAGAGAGAGTGGAGAGTTTAGAGAGAGAAAGTATTGATTACCCTTTACTGGAAGCCTTGGAGGGGTATTTATACCTTTTGGATGTGCTGATGTGGCGAGTTAGTTAGGGTCGGACCAGTCACCATCAGGCAGTTAAAGTTGTGGGTCCCAAGTTAGTTAGGAAAGATTCCATTGGCTGATCATTTCGTCTTAGATCGCTCGGTCCGTTCTAACCTTCGTAGCTCTTGGTCCAGCTTAGGACCGACGAACGGTCGGTCCGGGGGTATGCGGTGTTCAGTCCGATCCAGGACATATCCTCATCAAAGGATGATGGAGATGTTTGTGGAATTTGATGATTTGTGATTTCAACAACATTCCTTAATTGTCGGCTGAGGTGTGCTTAAAATACCTGGCCAATCAATCGCACACTCCCACATGTACATTAAGGTCTGAGTGTGCGAGCATATTAGGGTTAGTGGTTATGATTTGGGCCACCACGAAGGGGTGTGCGACCTATGATAAGTCCGGGTACGTAGCCCAAACGATTGTCACTTAATCAGATCCTAATATGAACAATTTGTAATTAAAATAAGCAATTCAGTAGTAAGAAAAGAGCTATAATTCATATTTTTAATTTGATAAGTTTGCGTAATTGTTTCGTACAATAAGTTTGTGCGGGAGGAACGAAGTGTCACATGTGACCACTTGAAATTAAATCTTTCGGTGTTGTTTAAGATCTTGCAGAATCAAGTGGAAGATGAAGTTCGTTAATGCATTGGTGTACAATATATATGAAAAGCTTTGTAACCAAATCCCCTGTTTAGAAAAGTCAGATCCATAAAGTGGTAGCAGAATATGGGTCTTGCAAATTTCTATCATTTGGCTAAATTGGTGGTGTGGGGGTGGGAGTGGGTGGTGGCAGGTGGTGGTAGTGGTAGTGGTGGTGGGGGTTTGCGTTAGAGAGAGAGAGAGAGTATGTATTTTAAGAGAGTGTGTGTTTATATATAATAATTTATTTTGTTTTATTTATTAAAATAGTGCTTTAAATAAATTAGTAAAACGACCAAATTACCCTTCACTTAACATATAAAATTAACTGGGTTAGGGTTAAAGGACATACCATACAAAATTTTGAAACAGTAAGGATAAAACTCATCAATTTTAAAGACAAATGACACAACCTGAAATTTAGTATATAGATAGAGGACAAAAATTAGAATTCACTCTGTATATTAATATCATCCTTTTCAATTTTTTTTTATAGTTATCTATTTTTTTTTATATTTCTAGGCTAGCATTACGTGACAGATCAAATGTTTGAATATTTTATTTACTCATAAATGTTACTTGCTAGTTTGAAAACAAGATTTAACCATTTAATTAGCAGTGAGAAAACGGCCCCCAGAATTTCGTTAAAAAACTTACACATAATACCAATTTGCAAACTGAAAATCTTTAAGATATTATCTAAATGTTACTATACAATTCTTTCCTTGTAGATGGTGTTTATAAGCTACTTAATGAATCATCCATCCGTGTTTGACTCGTACAATCAAATCTTCAGACACAATCTTCAATCATTAAATTGACTTCGAGACTTGTGTACTAGGGGAGATCGATTATCATAACCTGAATTAGCAAAGCTAAGTGATGGTTTTCAATGCTCTAAACATTTCAATTTTTCTTGAATATTTGACTGTAGGTCCCTAGAGGAGGATCTAGAACAACCTTATCCTTATTATTTAACACACCCGCAAGTGTGAAATCCAAGTGGGTATGCAACCAAGCAAAGAACACACAAAATACAAGAAGAAGATTCAAAGGTTAATCTCAAATGTATTTATCCAGAACAGTTGAGTTACAAAGATAATACAAGACAAATACTCTCTAACTTTCTGGAGTATTCTCTCATATCTGTATTATGTGTACTGCAAGTCTTTATATAGCCAACACAACTGATATCCCACGAAAGATATCACTGGGCTTCAAGATAAGGCCCAAGAAGGATGCAAGCCCACGAATAATGTGGTTATTCGTCCAAACCCACGAAACATCAACAGGTGAACAATGTTCTTCGTCAGTTATTATTTGCATGGTTCTTCGTCATGATAATTCTTCGTGAGGATTAATAACATCGAACAACATATCCACGAAAGATGGGATCTTTCATGGACTTCCAGATAGGGTCATGATCTTTTGTGATGTATATTGGGCCTCAATCTATCGTGGCCCATAAGGACTTTTGTGGATTTGCAGCAAACATACAAGACTTGCAGACTATAAAACAAACAGCAGCAACACAGTTCACTACCATCTAACAGTTTGCACTCTCGCAACTGTTTTACATCACGTACAAAGTTAAGTCGTTCCGAGTCAAGAAGGGGGAAATCTATCTTCGGTCTTCACCTCGTAACGTTGTCGAACCGAACGAGCCGTATCCACAATATGCATTAACAAACTCCCCCATGTATGCTGCTCGTGATGGTTCGCTGTTCACGTTGTTGGATCTTCAGATGTCTTCACTAGGAACAGACAGGAGGTGTATCAGCAAACTCCCCCTTGAACGTTGCTCGTGAGACGTTGATCTTCAAATCTTTAGATCCTTGTGGTATTGATGAGTGGTCAGCGGCAACTCGATCATCTTGATCTTTTGAATGCATCACTATCGTGTCTTCATTCCAAAGCTTGTCATCTAACACGTTCTCTTCGCCTTTAGCTGGTTCGGATGCCACATCTGCACACGCAACAGAGCTAAACGCGTAATGAGAACAACTGCTTGGAATATAGTCAATATAAACAAACGACACACACATGTGACCAACTCTCAATCAACCACCGACCAACAACAGTTTGAAAGTTTAAAAATTTGATCAATTTTAGTTTTAACTTTCAAAACTTGTTAACTTCGACCGTTTATGAAGATGTAATTTTTTTTAGGTTTCGATCAGGTTTCAGGTGGTAAAGACTCGAGATCCAACATCGGGCAATCAAAAATAAAATAGAAATAAAATCTTTTTGGTTTTTGTAAGGTTTATATTAAAACACACCTAAAATCTTTTTGGTATTTTTGAATATTTCAAATGTAAAGACAGAAAGCAGTAAATAAATATATACAGAGATGCAGAAACGGAAAGCAGTAAATAAATATTTACAGACATTCTTTTTGCGAGTTTCGAGGGTAAGAGAATCATATAAGTGTACGGTCATGCCAAAACGCTCTTGTTGTTCAATTAGTTAACATTTAGTTAAGTATCCTATAACGATTATCGGTATTGTTGTCCACTTAATCTCAACTTATCAGATGTACTCGCGATTAGGGGATACGTTAAGGTATGATTTATACTTACCGACTGGTGTTCATCCACACACGACACATTCCCATATCAAGGTATGCACGAGAGTTCATCTTACTGGTGAGTATACCATTTATCATATGTTTTCAACGTATATGATGTGAGATACTCACTTATTTTAGGATGAATAAAAGCCCTATGTGATAAAATCACTTATTAATGAGGAACTTGATATTCGATGCATGCAGGGCATGAGAGCAAGTCCATGAACAGGTTAGTACCATCGTACTGACAAAGAGATGAACTTGACTCTCGGATGATAAATGTGATATAGAATCACTTATTCGGGGGTGAATGTGGTATTTTATCACTTATTGATGGTCGTATGCTTCATGTATTATATACATATTTGTATGATATGTACACTTATGTATGGTATCATGGAAGTTCTAGACTTGCGTCCCCGTTGTTTTCGGTAAAAGAAACAACTATGATACCCAGATGATAAACAGCATAAAGACCACGTATCTCAGAACCTCGGCAATCTATCAAACGGAATTTCGGTACCAAGAACATATGCCAATGAGCGGTTCCCACATGGTCTTTAGTCGATTTAGGTTTATATCACCCTGCACACTTTAAAATGATTGTGAGCCTACCGATACATCTTATATAGAGCTACTTATCGTTTATCATTTTAAATTTAAAGAGTTTTTGACAGACCACTGATGTACTATCATTTTCTCTTTTGCTTACCAGGAAACTCATTTTTGTTTTTCTATTGTTTTTGTGTTTTTGAAATTTTTCGATGTTTTTGTATTTTTGAAAATTTTCAATGTTTTTGTATTTTTCTTTTTGAAATTACTCCCCCTAAAATGCAAAAAGTACGATAAATTAAAAACACAAATAAATATTTACAAAAATGATTTTCGGATGTCGGTTTTACTCTTGCTTGACCATAATGCCATTTACCATAAGTAAAATGTCAAATCGTGATTTGTCAAAAGCTTTGGTAAAATGGTCGGCACGTTGGTCATCTAAACTTTTTATGTAAACTTTTTCCTACATTTTTGAAATAATTTTAATGGATATTACATCTAAACTAATACATATTTTAATTATGGACGTTTTGTAAGTCTAGTGTTTAGTTTTATGTGAATTTAAGTTATTAACTAGTATTAATTATAAATCATTAAATGTAATTAATATTTTTATGATCATGTGTAGGAATTATCATGCAATTGGAATTCAAGAGGGCTGCATTACATTATCTCTCAACAATTAAAATATACGAACATATGGTGATTTCAAAGTGGGAATTGTTTTGGACGTGAAGTCCATGCTAGTGGGTCTGGCTGATTTCGTGGGTGGGCTGACAAGACAAAGACATCAACAGAAAGTAGGGCGGCAATTATAGAGAGAAGGATAGACGGCAGCAAGCATAGTTCGAGAGGACGATCACAGGAGTAGAGTCGATCAAGATAGAAGGAGAAGAAAAAAAAAAAGATTATTGGTTCGAGCTTCAAGCTGTGATACAAGCTTCGGGTTTGGTTTGCAATTTATTTTTTATTTTTATGGTTAGACTTTGTGTTTTACAAACTATTAAACATGATTTGCTTATCGTTTGAGACTCGTTTTTTTAGCGACTATGATTCTTGGCTAAACTTTTCATGCTACCTAGGCCTAGATGAACTATGATTTAATGTTTTGACTATTCGGTTTTTGACTAATGATTAAATTGAGATGATTTACATATTCCTGTTTTATGATTGTTTATGAATTTGTGTGCTTGTCTTGGTGGTGATTGGTTGTTTTGTTAGGTGATCTTGTTAGTCTGGTCTGGAACGATTTAGATCATTCTAGGTTCGTTAATATATTAGGTTTTCAATCTAGAGCTTGAGATTAGAGATAATTCAAGTTTAACTAAATTAATTAAAATCAACTGAGTATAGTGTGCATCCTTTTCTGGCAACTCTAGGGACGAGTCAGGATTGCTAGGTTATTAGCTAGGCGTTGTTTGGTAGTTTGGGTGAACGATAGCTCGGATCCGGCTACTTATTCGCGTTTAGGGTTTCCTAGGTTTTCAGTTATTTAGCAGGTTTAGCTTCATGATTGGAGGATTTTAGCACCATAGTTGTTTTTAATCTGATAGTCGTGGGATTCGGTATCGATAGCTCGAGTCGTTTCCAATCTAGCACTTCATCACTTTGTTCCATCTTCTATTTTGGTTGATCATCCTTAGCGGGAGGTTTTCTGGGTAGATTCGGAGCTTTAGCCATTGGTTAGGACTAGAGGTCATGAGTTGGTCATAGGGATTTGAAGCCTGGGTAGTTCTTTCTCATCATTGTCTGCTTTCCGTCACTTCACCGTCTTGCTTGCTTTCTCTGTTCTCGTGTTTACTCATTTTAGTAGAGTTAGGAAAAAATCCCAAAAACACAAATTAATCCAATTAAGTATTTAGTTTAGTCGGAGTCTAGTTTAGCGTCGCTAGTGTCTCGTGGGTTCGATACTCGGACTTCATTAGGCTTTACTACGCACGATAGGTACACTTGCCTGTCAGTTGTCTAGCATTTAGAGAGTCTTAGTTTATAAATTTAAAACTAGGGTGTCTAGATTAGGTTAGTTTTTATAAACCATAATTTGCACATCAGAAGGACCAATCATTCTGCAAACCCGATTCTCTAATCGCTGCACACAAGCCAGCATTGTTGTTGTTTCTCCACTGATTTCTCGTCTGCACGCCACTTTGAACATTACCAATGATGTTTTGTTGAGGATGGGTATTATGGATTCTCGTTTCTGGATTATCCGGAACTGGAATATTGATACCCAGATTGTTGAAATTGAGATCAACAACCAAATCAATACCCTAAACTGGCGAAGAGGATGATGCACTAGCTTCAGCTATTTTAGGGCAATCCACTGGGGGTATAGCCTCAGAAGTACCATGCACAACTGTTGCAGG
This sequence comes from Helianthus tuberosus, assembly GCA_030545235.1. Taxonomy (NCBI): domain Eukaryota; kingdom Viridiplantae; phylum Streptophyta; class Magnoliopsida; order Asterales; family Asteraceae; genus Helianthus; species Helianthus tuberosus. The sequence continues at coordinate 10,490,512 of CM060415.1, forward strand.
AACTTCTTGGTCTGCATCGAGAAATTCATCATCCTCTGAAGATTCGTTCTGTGCAGTAGCATCGTGAAAATCCTCATTCTCGAGAGCATTATTGTTAACTGAAGATGATTCTTGATTGTTGACAATAATTGGACGAACCAACAGTGAATCTGTTGCGTTGTCACTCTCGAATAACATATGTGCCGCAACATCTACTACTTCTTCTTCAATATTGATCGAATTGAGAAAGTTATCGTACTCAAACATCCATGGCTGACCTAGACATCTGACAGGCAAAGTGTGCCTTTGTACTCTGACTTCTGACCATTCCTCAATCCTTTTTTTCTTGAGATTCCAAACTCTTAAATTCGGGGTGGTATACCCAAGAAAGTATCCCTCAATTGCTTTTGCCCCAAACTTTCCATCCAGATCGATTATTGTGCAAGGAGCTCCAAACGGTTCAAGAAATTGTAAGTCTGGTTTTCGCTTGTGTAGAAGCTCAAAGTAGGTCTTGTTATGTCTTTTTACTGTAAGGACTCGGTTCAATGTGTAACATGCAGAGGCCACAGCTTTCCTCTAGAATGGAATGGGCAACTGTGACTCTACGAACATAGTCCTTGCAGTTTCGATCAATGTTCTGTTCTTACGCTCAGCGACGCCATTTTGTTGAGGAGTGTATCTAGCACTGAATTAGTGAAGAATACCTTTGGATCTACAGAACTCCTCCATAGCATGATTCTTAAACTCAGTTCCATTGTCGATGCGTATGCGTCTGTCGCAACCCCCGTCCCCTAACTACCCGGGAACGGGCGGCCGCAGCCAGTTTTGGTGGTATCTGGGTTTGTCAATTTGGCAGCGGAATTTACATCAGGACCGTAGTTAGGAAATATTTTATCAGAGTAAAATACCACGCTTTTCATATATTAAACACATGGGAAAAACCCAAGTTTCAAGTACACATATTTTCATAGGGATAAACCTTATTTTATTTAATAAAAACATCTATTTATTTTAGGTAACTTTATAGCCACTTTTCCAAGCCTTCAGTGCTATCCAACTGGCTTCTATTTTGCTTTCACATTTTGTTACCTGAAACGCGTTTAAAAACATTTGTCAGTGGGAAATACTGGTGAGTGAATCCCAGTTTAATCAAGTTTAGTAAAAACCATTGTACAGTATTGAGGGCGGTCGCGCAATTACATTTGTTTCCATCTACTTAATTACCACCCACGGTACTGTCAAACCCGACTTGTGGTCATGGTACTCCTCGCAAGGTAGTAACAAATTTTGTATACAAAACCCCAACATACCGACGATAATTGTAGAATACAAATACTCAATCACTGTTTAATATATCATTAATTAAGTGAGGTTTTGTAAAAACAATTTGCAAAAAGGAGATTACTCACATTGCTGTCTTAGGTTTTGCCTGTAGGGTTTCCTGGTGATTTATCTATAAATTACACAAATGCACACGCGTTAGTATAATAACCCATATTTACATTAGTAATACTCTCCCCGAGATGGCGTTCCAACGACTACGTCGGGCAGAACCACGACAGCCGTTACGGAACCCTAGATCAATCGGTCAGCGTATATAATACGTAACCGGGGTTATAATACTTACAACGGAGTAGAACTTTATTATTTAGGGGGATATTATACCCGAGTATAGCTTATACTTTATAGAAATTCGAGAGAGAGAAAGGGATTTGAACGACGAAGACTGAAGCCTCTCGATCCAATTTATAGGGCTGCTCAGGGGGTCTCACGCGCCCCGTGTAAACAGTAGCCAAGGGCTACGCGGCCCGCGAGAAGGTCTAGGGTAGGCCCTAGCTTGGCTGAGTCGACTTGTAGCCTCCACACGTGTCCTGACACATGGCGCAACCGGGTGCGGCCCTGGTGACTTGCTGTCGCGTCTCGCATAAGACCAAGGGGTGGTCTTCGCGGATAAAATTTGTTTTTATTTTATTTTTAATTATATAGCATAATTTGGGCTCGTTTTCGCATACGGGGTGCATTTTAAGACATATAGGGACAACGTAAATAGATTAGGATGTCGGAAAATATTTAGGAGGGTTGTTATATTCTCCCCACCTTGTTTTAGAGCTCGTCCTAGAGATCTACTGGAATAGGTGCGGATATTTCCTTTGCATTTCTGATTCAAGCTCCCATGTGTATTCTGGTGTTTGAGGTTTTGGAATTTCATGTCTTCATCTGTAGAGGCTTTTTCACAAACTTGAGCTTTTCATTTACCTCTATGTCCTTAAGAGGCACTAATAATGATTCATCAGCTAGGCATTTCTTAAGATTAGATACATGAAATACATCATGTATTCCTGCCATTTCCTCTGGCAGTTGTAGCTGATAGGCTACAGGTCCTATTCTTCTAACAATTTCAAAAGGTCTAACATACCTGGGACTTATCTTTCCCCTCTTGATGAATCTTACTACTCCTTTCCAAGGAGAGACTTTTAATAACATCTTGTCACCTACCTGAAATTCCAATGGCTTTCGCCTGTTATAAGCATAACTCTTTTGTCGATCACGTGCTGCTTTCAGTCGTTCCTTGACTTGAATGATCTTGTCTATTGTTTCTTGCACTATCTCAGGTCCAGATAACTGTTTTTTCCCAATTTCTGCCCAACAGACTTGGGTTCGGCACTTTCGTCCATAAAGTGCTTCGAATGGTGCAGTATTGATACTCGTGTGATAGCTGTTATTATAAGAAAATTCTATTAATGGTAAATGATCGTCCCAATTACCTCCGAAATCAATTACACAAGCTCTAAGCATGTCTTCCTTGGTCTGAATTGTCCTCTCGCTTTGTCCGTCCGTTTGAGGATGATAGGCTGTGCTTAGATTTAGCTTGGTTCCTATGGCTTTTTGAAAACTTGTCCAAAAATGAGAGGTAAAACGGCTATCTCTGTCAGAAACAATTGATAAAGGAATTCCATGTAATGAAACTATTTCATTTACATACAACATAGCTAATTGTTCCATACTGAAAGTTTCTTTCATTGGTAGAAAATGAGCTGACTTGGTTAGCCTGTCTACAATTACCCAGATTGTATCATTACCTTTCCTTGTTTTTGGTAACTTGGTAACAAAATCCATTGTTATCAATTCCCATTTCCATACTGGCATCTCTAATTGCTGCAATAAACCTGAGGGTTTCTGATGTTCAGTTTTAACTTGTGAACAGGTTAAACATTTAGAAACATAAGTTGCTATATCCTTTTTCATTCCTATCCACCAAAAATTCCTTCTTAAGTCCTGATACATCTTGTCATTTTCCAGGATGCATCGTATACTTAGACTTATGAGCTTCTTCTAATATATGGTGACGTAGGTTTCCTAATTTAGGTATCCACATTCTTTTCTTATGGAATATCAAAATTCCATCTGTTCCTTGTTCTAATTTCTTAATCATTCCTTTTAACTTTTCAGTATCATCCTTGATTACTGATTCTTGTGCTTTTCTAATCTGTTAATTTAAATCTAATTGTAGATTTAATTTAAGAGAACGTACTCTTTTTGGCTTTTCATGATACTTTCGACTTAAAGCGTCAGCCATTACATTTGCCTTTCCTGCATGATACTAGATATTACAATCATAATCACTAAGTAATTCCATCTAGCGTCTTTGCCTCATATTCAATTCCTTTTGCTTGAAAACATATCTTAAACTCTTATGATCTGTGAAAATGGTAAACTTACTACCGTAAAGGTAATGTCTCCAAATTTTCAGGGCAAAAATTATAGCTCCTAATTCCAAATCATGGGTTGAATAATTCTCTTCATGATTCTTAAGTTGTCTAGATGCGTAGGCTATAACCTTTTGACGTTGCATCAATACACATCCATAACCTAATTTAGAAGCGTCACAATAGACTGTAAAGTCTTCGGTTCCTTCTGGTAACGCTAGTATGGGTGCATTGGTTAGTCTTTGCTTAAAGATTCTAAATGCTTCTTCCTGTTTTGGTCCCCATTCAAACTTAATGGATTTACAGGTTAACTTAGTTAAGGGAATGGTTATTCTAGAAAAATCTCGAATGAATCTTCTATAATAACCGGCCTGTCCTAAGAAACTTCTAACATCGGTTGGTGATTCAGGGGTTTTCCATTTAGTAATTGCCTCAATTTTTGTGGGATCCACATGAATTCCTTCATGATTGACTAGGTGTCCAAGAAATTGTACATGTTCTAACCAGAATTCACACTTTGAAAACTTGGCATATAGCTTTTGCTTTCTTAACAAACTTAGGAGTGCGTGGAAATGTTTTGCATGTTCCTCTTTACTCTTAGAGTAAATGAGAATATCATCTATAAAGACAATTATGAATTTATCCAAATATGGCTTACATATTCGGTTCATCATCTCCATAAATGCAGCTGGGGTATTGGTTAAACCAAATGGCATGATAGTATATTCATAATGGCCATACCTTGTTCGAAAAGCGGTCTTAGGAATGTCCTCTTCCTAGACCTTTAATTGATGATATCCTGAGCGTAAATCGATTTTAAAGAAAAATAAAACTCCTTGCAATTGATCGAACAGATCATCGATTCTTGGTAATGGATACCGATTCTTAATTGTGACTTTGTTCAATTCACGGTAATCAAAGCACATACGCATCGATCCGTCCTTCTTGTTAACGAATAAAATTGGTGCTCCCCATGGCGATGAACTTGGTTGTAAGAATTCTTTCTCCAATAATTCGTCTAACTGTTTCTTCAGTTCCTGCATTTCTGCGGGTGCCAAACGGTAAGGTGCTTTGGCAATTGGTGTTGTTCCTAGTAGCAGGTGAATTCTGAATTCAACTTCCCTGTCGGGCGGTAGTCCTGGCAACTCTTTCAGAAATACATCTGAAAACTGAGACACTACTGGAATATCTTTTAGTTCTTTTCCTTTAGTGTTAGTGATTATAGAAATCAAATACACTAATGATCCTTTTCTTATATAACTTGTTGTTTTCATCACATAGATGAATTTTGTGGATCTAGATGGTTTATCTCCTTTAATTGTGATCTTTTCACCTTTTGGTGAATTTACTTGGATTGACTTTTGATCACATAAAAAACTGGCTTTATTGGCTATTAACCAATCTATTCCTAATACAATATCAAATACTGCCAGATTCATTGGGTAAAGGAATGCAATAAACTTTTGATTTAAAAATTCTATTCTTACTCCCTGCAAGATTTCAGAAATCATAACGGTTTCCCCATTCGTTGTTTCTACTAGACATTCTTGTGGGAGTTTAGTTAATGGTTGATTGAGAAGTTTGCAAAACGAAGTATTAATAAAACTTTGGTTCGCACCAGAGTCAAATAATACTTTAGCAAAAACATCATTAACTAAAAACGTACCGGCTATCACATCCGGAATCATCTTGGCTTCATCTGCAGTCAGGACAAATGCTCTAGCATTTTTAGTAGCCTTGTTGTTCATGCCTGGAGCTAGTTTCGGACAGCTGGGCTTGATGTGACCTTTTTCTCCACAGTTGAAGCACATTCCATTATTAGGCTTCCTTCTGCAATCTTCCTCCTTGTGTCCTGGTATCTTGCAGTAATTGCATTAAGTGGAGCATTTTCCCGAATGCTTCTTTTTGCAGGCCTTGCAGTAGGGTGCCGAGGTAGAACCTACATTTTTTCCCACGGTTAGAATTACCGTAGCGAAATTCCTGGGTAAGCCTTTGAGCTAGGTTTCTCCTCTGGTCTTCTTCTCGTGTACGCACTAACTCATATGTCAAGGTATTTGCTAGTTCTACAGCTTCTTCTATAGTTTGAGGTCTAGCCGCCTTGACTACATGCCTTTTCTCACTGATTAATCCCCAGATGTAACGAGAGATTAATACTAGTTCGGGTGATGCAAGGGTTGGTACTATTATAGCATATTCAAAGAATAACGTAGTGTACCCCTTACTATCCACTCCCGTCATCCTAAGGTTTAGGAATTTATTTGCTATCTGTTCCTTTTTATTGGGAGGGCAAAATTTCCTTTCTACCATGTCCTTAAATTCCTCCCATTCCATATTGTAAACCCTGTCACTTCCCATAGACTGGAGGATAGTGTTCCACCATTCTAAGGCTGAATTCTTAAACAAATTTGAAGTAAACATTATTTTATCCTCCTCTGCACACTTGCTTATTTTCAAGACTGCCTCAGTCTTTTCTATCCAGCGTAAGGCTGCAACGGCCCCTTCATTGCTTGAGAATTCCATTGGTTTACAAGGCCATAATTCCTTATAAGAACAACCATAAGATATGGTTCTTCTTCTTTTGGGAATGGGCACTTGAAGTATGGGTCCATTGTTTACGCTGTGTTCAGGTTCAGTTGGTCGTTTACTGCTATGGTTACTTTTATTTTCCGCTTCCCTAATTGTTTGGATAATAAATGGCATTGCATCTATAATCCCTTGTGCCACTATGTGTTGGATGGCACTATTATCCACTTGGTTCCCATTGTTATCATTGTTCAGGTTATCATTATTCGGGTTATTGTCATTCTGGTTTTCATTATTCTGGTTTCCCTGGTTCACTTGGTCAGCCATCTGAATTATAAATAATTTCCACATATTAATATCACAAAATAATATTTAACACAATCCATCACACGACACGCATATTGATCAAAAACGTCGACATTGCGACTTACGCTTTCTTATATTATGCATCTAATACACACTGGAACTGGAATTTAAAATTACAATACAACTGAAATAAAAATTACACTACTAGTAGGCATCCGTAGCTATGATATTTTTTTCATACACACATATTATATATTATATTATTATTATTATTATTATTATTACTACCTCCATCATCATTTTTACGGATATGGATTCAACCAGAAATCCATATTACGCTCGTCATCCTTCCAAATGAGTCGTTCTCCTACCTGCCTCATTCTCTCGCTACTTTCTAAAATCTCTTCTCTGAAAGTTCGGAGCTCTTGCACATTTTCTGCACTCATTGGGGGTGCAGGTACGGGGACTGGGTTTGGAAACTGGGGCATGGGTTCTGGGTAAGGATTCTCTAGAATTTCTCTGATATACTGGTCATTATCATAATAGGGATCTAGAGGGTCCAAGTTTGGGTAAGCTGCTAGATTTGGCATTGGTATGTTTTCTGGTATTGGGTAATGTTGCTGGTAATCCCTATGATCATCTAACCACGGATCGTAGTCTGGGTCTAAGGGATTAGGTGCTGGTAGCCTAGGTATCTCCATTGGGTCAAAGTCATGCATTTGGATTTGGTTTTCTGGGTTGTTTTCTATTTCCATGGGCTGAAATGGTTGAGGTGCTATCAGTTGCCCCAGATTAGGATCGGCAGCAGTGGTTGCTAGGATATGAAAATTTGCTAAACCCCTATTAAGCATATCATGGGCGTGGGCATCTGTCTCTCTTTTAGCGGCTGCTAAGGCTCGCTATTCTTGCAACTTTTTCATTTGTTTCCTACGTTCATGTGCTCCCCTACTGAACCATCCTCTCTTTTTAGGAGGGAATGGCTCTTCGACTGAGCCATAAACACGAATATCTCATCTTCATTATCAGCTGAATACCCTGAGAGGGCAGGCTGTGAAAAGGTGCCTTCGCTCCTAGGTGAGCTGGACAACTGACGGTAAGCGTCCGAAGGTCCTTGGTTGCTCATACTGTAAACTAACAAATAGTCAAATAACACATAACAATAAAATACAGATATGCACATATTTCCATAGTTTTATTTCCTAACACTTTGAATAATATCTTGGTGTCAGCAGAACACTAATGTGGCTGAATCAGTGGCTTAGCTCTGATACCACCTTCTGTCGCAACCCCCGTCCCCTAACTACCCGGGAACGGGCGGCCGCGACCAGTTTTGGTGGCATCTGGGTTTGGCAATTTGGCAGCGGAATTTACATCAGGACCGTAGTTAGGAAATATTTTATCAGAGTAAAATACCATGCTTTTCATATATTAAACACATGGGAAAAACCCAAGTTTCAAGTACACATATTTTCATAGGGATAAACCCTATTTTATTTAATAAAAACATCTATTTATTTTAGGTAACTTTATAGCCACTTTTCCAAGCCTTCAGCGCTGTCCAGCTAGCTTCTATTTAGCTTTCACATTTTGTTACCTGAAACGCGTTTAAAAACATTTGTCAGTGAGAAACACTGGTGAGTGAATCCCAGTTTAATCAAGTTTAGTAAAAACCATTGTACAGTATTGAGGGCGGTCGCGCAATTACATTTGTTTCCATCTACTTAATTACCACCCACGGTACTGTCAACCCAACTTGTGGTCATGCTACTCCTCGCAAGGTAGTAACAAATTTTGTATACAAAACCCCAACATACTGACGATAATTGTAGAATACAAATACTCAATCACTGTTTAATATGTCATTAATTAAGTGAGGTTTTGTAAAAACAATTTGCAAAAAGGAGATTACTCACATTGCTGTCTTAGGTTTTCCTGTAGGGTTTCCTGGTGATTTATCTATAAATTACACAAATGCACACGCGTTAGTATAATAACCCATATTTACATTAGTAATACTCTCCCCGAGACGGCATTCCAATGACTACGTCGGGCAGAACCACGACAGCCGTTACGGAACCCTAGATCAATCGGGCAGCGTATCTAATTCGTAACCGGGGTTATAATACTTACAACGGAGCAGAACTTCGTTATTTAGGGGGATATTATACCCGAGTATAGCTTATACTTTATAGAAATTCGAGAGAGAGAAAGAGATTTGAACGACGAAGACTGAAGCCTCTCGATCCAATTTATAGGGTTGCTCAGGGGGTCTCTCGCGCCCCACGTAGAGAGTAGCCAAGGGCTACACGGCCCGCGAGAAGGTCTAGGGTAGGCCATAGCTTGGCTGAGTCGACCTGTAGCCTCCACACGCGTCCTGACACGTGGCGCAACCGGGTGCGGCCCTAGTGACTTGCTGTCGCGTCCCGCGTAAGACCAAGGGGTGGTCTTCGCGGCCCGCCAAGAACAAATAATTTTTTTTTATTTTTTTTAATTATATAACGTAATTTGGGCTCTGTTTTCGCATACGGGGTGCATTTTAAGACATATAGGGACAATGTAAATAGATTAGGATGTCGGAAAATATTTAGGAGGGTCGTTATAGCGTCTCACTTTCAAAGTATACAAATTCTCAATCGTAGTGATCAAGTTTTTGATAATTTCGAAAGTTTCATTCTTGTGTGCCATAAATGCCACCCAAGAAAATCTGGAATAATCATCTATTACAACGAGGCAGTACGAGTCATTACTAACGCTTTTATTCTTGACAAGACCGAACAAATCCATGTGCAGGCGTTCAAGCGACACTTCTACCTTCTTGATCTTCTTTATCGGGTGCGATTTCTTACTTTGCTTTCCTTTTTGGCAAGAAACACAGACTTCTTGCAGATGAAAGTTTTTAATAGGAACACCATTCACTAACTCATTCTACACTAAATGATTCATTTTCCTTAAGTGAATGTGTCCCATCTGCCTGTGCCAAGAGATTGATTTCTTTTCTATGGCTTTAGAAACAAAACATGTTACTTGAGCAGACGTTATAATTGCTTGGCTCATATCAAGGACATACAAATCATTAATCCTTGGTGCAGGTAAGAGAACCCAGTCTTTGGGAATCTTGAAACCGGGCTTCGGCACATAACATCCATTTGCATCAAAGTGCACCGAAAACTTCTTATCACATATTTGAGAAACACTGAGAAGATTGTGATCAAGTTGTTGCACAAAGGTGATCTTATCAAAACTCACAACCCCGTTGGATAGCATTCCTTCACCAGTAATATATCCGTCTTTATCTCTAGAAAAAGCAACATAACCCCTATAATAGATTTAACGTCGTAGAGAAGTCTCATATCGCCGGTCATGTGCCTGGATGCCCCACTATCAACAATCCAAAGACTACTGATAGTTCCTCCTGGAACACCCTGCACATGAACTCAAATGATCCGTTGGAGATGGGGACCCAAGCCTTCGTGGACTTGGGTTTTCCATTTTCATCGACAAAAGTTATTTCAACTTTGCGATGGTTTGGAAATAGTGATGCCCCCCCCCCCCTGAATTTGTGACCAATTTAGATTTCCAAGTCTGTTGAGTTTTACTAGTTTGCTTGTTTGAAATTTTAACTTCATGATTGTTTGAAGTTTTTGAAATCTCTGGTTTGACTGAAACAGGTTATTTTTGAACCACATAGGTTTTAAGAGCCTTTTCAATTACCTTGATTTTTTTTGCGTTTTTGTTTCTTCTCACGTTCTTTCACAAGACGTGGATCTTGTTTTCGAGAAACATATAGCTTTTGGTAACTTTGCTCACAGGGAACGTCAGCTTTAGCCTTTAACTTATGAAGATATGGACAATTTCGAATGATATGTCCACATTCACCACACTCGAAGCATGATCTTCGTTCAACAAACCCCGAAGTATCATGTTGATGTCTCGTTGAGGAACTTTGTGATTTCGAAGTACTTGGTCCTGAATTGTTTTGACCATCTCTTTTCAAAATTTTAATTTGATTAACATAATCCACGTTAGATTTGTTTTCAAATGTTTCAAGTTTATCAGTTCCCTTCGACTTCACAAAGTTCATCTTTTTGTTCTTTCTCTGGTTTTGTTCCTTTCGACCTTGAGTCATTGATTTTCGTTTTGGTTTAGTGTGGTTTTGCTGATTTTTCTCTGTTGGTAATTTCTGATTGCCATATTACTTTCAAACTTCAGCTTTTCGAATCGGAGGACATTGTGTTACCACAACTCGTGAACTCGACTCTTCCAAAAACTTACTTGTCGAATCCTCAAAAACTTTACTGATTAAAGATTGATTTACTTTCTTAATCGGAAAATCTTTGTTTGAATAAACTTTATCATCACCAACCAGAGTATACATCAAGTTCACACTCTCAGAGTCTTGTGTAGAAATGGACTCAACCAGAACAGTCTTAGCAGGTTTTGCGGGAGGATCACATAGAATATGATTCTCGAAAGGTATGTCCTCCTCTTTGGTCACTGCATCAGACTATGCTGATTTAGTATCCTCGGATTCATCATCTGAAGAATCAGCATCCTCAACAATGACTGGAGGATCCTGATTTTGTTCAGCAGTTGGCACTTTCGTATCTACTGTCTCATCCGAATTTGAGGATACTTCCTTTTTGTAACTGAGCCTAGCTGCAAATTCATCAAGGTCCAATGGGACATATGGCTCAAAGTGAGGCTTATCTTCCTCATCAGGCATCGCGGTATAATTGTGTGATACCCTAGGAAAAACGCTCAACACAACCAGCTTCTCCAGTGACTGTGTACTAAATTTCGGGACGAAATTTCTTTCAACTTGGGGATGATGTGACAACTTGCATAAATTCATGTACATTGTGAATTCATGTTACGCGTGCTTTGTGAAATTCATGTATGATATGTGATGTGTATGTGGTGTGTGATTTGTGTCTTCAATCGATTGTGTGCTTAGTGACGTGTAAAGTGAAATTCATGAAACCAGAAACCAACACCGAAGTATTGTGATACATCAATTTTGTGAAACGAGATATTGTAGTAGGTTAATTTGGACACGGAACGTTTCATTGGGTTATGATAGGAAACTCGTGAAGGATGCACTCTATAAGTTTCGCGAAACCGACACTTTATGGATTTTCCACTCGTCTTGTATGTTAACAATCGGCCCAAACCCTCACCCAAAACCCTTTGCGCAAACAACAAGCCCAACCCGCCATCCCTTATCCCTTTTTGCGTAAACCTGGCCCAACCCTCATCACCCAACCCTTCCTTGCGGCCCACTCCACCCAAATCGCCCCAAACCCCACCTATTTTGTTAAATACGTATCTTGCCTGAGAAAAATTAAAACCCTATATCCCCTTGGTGATTACTTGTGCGACCGCAGGTGAAGGAACTCCCCCCCCCCCCCCATTCGCAATCAGCTTCAAGAGGAGCACAGGGTTCGTTCGTTCAGCTTCGAGGTAATTAGTTGTGTTTCTTTTAGTGCTTTATGTGTTTCAAATGGATTTACATGGCTGCGATTTTTAGCATGGTTTACGGTGATGTTTATGTGAATGATTACAAGTTAGGGTTACTAGAAAATTGGTGTTTTCTTGAGTGGTTTTGGTCATCAAAGTGATTAGTTAGTAACTAGGGTTTTTGTTTGCGGTTTGAAACTTGTGAGACTGATGGTTCTAATCTTCAAACACGATTTATATGAAGTAATCATGGCTGGGATTATGTTTAAATAATAAGATTGGGGTATTAAGATGACAAGGTGTATCTAGGGTTCATGAGAATCAAGAATCGTGCATGGTGTTATAAATAATATGTGTAGTCATGTGTTCATGGATTAGGGTTTAGGATCTTAATGCCCGAGCATGTTAAATTTGATAAGAGTCTGCTGTAAATGAATTATTATCAGATGTTAATCGTTATTAGAAGGTGTTGTGATCATATGTGCGCGTTTTAGTAACGTTTAAGCGATAAACAACATGCTGATTAACTAAAACAGCCAACTTCAGTTGGCTGTAAACGGACCGTTATAAATCGAAAAATTGATTTTCTGAAGTCTAAATTATATGTTTTCGAAAAAAAAATCAAATGGCACTGGAATCATATTTTTTCGAGGTGGTTTTCTATTTTTAAAGGTCCGTTTTGTACAGCAGCAAAAGCTACGTTTTTTCTGCAGAAAATGTGTGTAATGTTTTTCATCATAACTTGAAATCTGGATAGAGTCAGGTCACGAAATTTGTACTGCAGATGGCCACTGATGTCTTTGAAATTCTCCAATTGGAATTTCATCAATCGGACTTACGATGAATTTTAAATGAATTTTTCTGTGGACTGCAGTTAGAAAGTGACGACTCTGATTGCAGCCCCGTAAATGATTTTTATAAAATAATTGGTAATGAATTGGATCCCGAGATATTTACACATTAATATTTGGATTGTTAGAACATTCTGTAAAAGTTTGGGAATTTTTGGAATAAGTTAACTATTTTATTAAAATACCTGAAAATAGTCCAGTTTTGGATGTTTAAGCTGAAACAATATAACTAGTGATTTGCATGTCTAAATGTCGGTTATGTTATCCGATAATGATCTAACGTGTTATATGTCAATGAAAGTGTTATGTGCAATATTGTATGCTTGCTCTTGAGTAGTTATAGGCATAATGTTTATATGGGCATGAACTGTTAAAGTGAGTGCATGTTATGTAGTAGATACGTGTCGGAACTTTGTGCTCTATTTGAAACCACTAAATGACTAACTGGTAATCATATTAGGACGTGATTGACCGACCTTGACTGTTAGCTATTTTTAAGGGTCAAACCGAGCAACCAAAGGTGAGTTCACACTTTCTACAAGGCATGGGATTCCCGGTGGTTTGGGAATGGGTTAAACTAAGGAAACCTGCGTATTATCCTTGGGTAGAATACGTACTCCCACCCTCTTTTTTGAAGGGTGACAACATTGAAACCTGCGTGTTCTTCTTGACATGTACTCCCACCCTCTTAACTGAAGGGTGACAACATTGACACTAGACAAAAACTCTATCATTAAGTCCCTCATTTTATATCGACTTAATCGTCGGGTCATTGGCGAACGGGTCGTTAGTTAAATAGCGCTATTAGGTTTGACAAGCCTCACACCGTGCACTAGTCAATGATGATAGACATTGAAGCAGGGCACATAAACATAACTACATTCAGTAGTCGATATGGTAACGGGTCTAGTGGGATACATGGGGATGCCCCCACTGAGTATGGTTTGGGAAACAAGGAACTGGTTAACTCGTGGTATTCGAAACATAACTATGGTTTTTGGAACAATGTTAAAGTGGACAACCAACTATGAACTCGCTCAACTTTGTTGTTGATTCGTTATTATATGCCTTGCAGGTCGTTAGATGCTTAGATGGAGCTTGCACAGGAGGAAGAGGTTGTTGTTGGACATGGACTGTTGAGTTCCATGTTAAACTTATGAACTTTTATACTTTATTATGGTTTTGAACTTAATGCTTCCGCTGATAACTTAAACTTTGTTGAATTGTTTTGACACCAATTATATTGTTTGGTTTGGACTTTTATTTATTTAATTATATCGTTCAATATGATTGGTGGCTGGATCCTGGCCAGTCACGCACCCTGCGGTGATACTCCGCTTGTGGATTTTGGGGGTGTGACAAATTGTGTCTAACAGGTGGAGGACACTTATTATATCCGATGCACGTGACATCATTCTTCTTTTTTCTGTATGTCAATGATGTGATCCAGCACATACCTAGAGTTTGAATAACTATCTAACTTAAGCTGGATTGCCTCACTTTCACACTTAACACAGGCTAATTATATTTGTGTTTCCTCGAGCATATTGATATAACTGTTTATTGCAGTTTGTTTTCTTGAAACTGTTTTCTTTAGCTCGGAATTATCTTCTCTTAATGTGTCAATTAACTTTTTAAACTCCTTTTCATGATTTTTGTGAAACACATTCGCCTCTGTGCATTTTGAAAGATCCATAATCAAATTTTGATTATCGATAAATGTCACGTCATATTTCCTTTGCAAGTCATCATATTTTCTTTGCAAATCATATAATTTAGCACCTAAATAAACACAACTATCACATTTATCAGATTTTGGTTCATCGACACATACCAGACTTGACGAACTGCCAACATTAGCCATGAAGGCTGAATGATGAGAAGAAGAAAAATAAGCAGCTTGATCCACCAAAATTGATCTTCTGTCATTTCCTGCGTTAGCTTTTCCCAAAAACTTCTCAACATCAGCATCAATGGTCTCATGTAACACTTCATCCGTACCGTCTTAACCTAAACTTGAGGTTTCCTCATCTAAGCTTACACTATAACCAAAACTGTCTTCATCTTCTGAAGATTCTCCAACACCAGCGTGTTTTAGATCCTTGAAAACCTTAGCAAAACAAGCTGTTCCACCTTGATCACCGCTACCCAGTTGAATCGACCAGTCACAAACTTCATCAACTTGTACCACAAGAGCTCGGTTCTTGTTTGATGATCCTGCTTGATTAGAATTGTTTACAGGCATCAAGGCATGCTCATTATTCCTGGTTTGATTCTAGTTCAGTTGATTGCCTTGATTTCTGAAAGGATTCTGGTTCCCATGCTGAGTTAGCTTCGTGCATTCCCGTTTGAAATGACCTCATTCACCACAGTTGAAACACTTGACTGCTTGCTTATCGAACCCATACTTGGTGTCCTTATTGCTTTCCAAGCTGGTTCTACCCGTTCTTTCCATGAAGTCTTTCGCTCGCCTCATTGCACTAGCAAATGCCCACTTGATATCCATCAAATCCATTTCATCATTATCTATTTGCTGATAATCTCCCTGAGTCAAATTGATGTTTCCAATTTGCCCTGCTACCATCCCACAGTACGCGCTCACCAAAGTGTTTAGTAGCTCCATATGTTTCTTTGCCACCTCAACACTCACCTTTGAGAAACTTGAATTATTTAGCCGAACTGTGTTTTGATTAGTTGACTGACCAGCATTGACTGTTGATGAAGTGTTTCCATAACAAGCTTGTTGTTCACCTTTATAGTTTGGATCAAGAAATGATGGTACTCCAGTTAGACCAATAGCTTTGCTCTGAGGCAACTGGTTATGGTGTTCCATACATATCGGAGCTTGAGACAAAAGCTGTTTGTAGTTGAGCATGTTGAGCGGGTCTTGCAACAGTGCTGGTACCTCTATAATTTCCATAATACATCTCAGGATTTTGTGACCCCGAAACTCTTTTTGCCATCATGATTTCTTCTTGATTTTTGTTCTCCAAAAGCTGAATGAAATCATGGATGTTGGTCGTAGCCAAGGTGCCATTATACTTAAGAATTTCCAAGAATCCATTCCATTGAACTGGCAACGCATCGACAAACTTTGTGATAACCACTTCTGGAGTTACCACAACCCCATAATTACCCAACTCAGTTAACAAGTGATAAAATAGACTTGTCAAATCTCCCAGCGACTCCCTTTCCATACACATGAAGCCGTCGAATTCCTTTTTTAGGAAATCATGTCGCAGTTTGTGTGACGCCGCATTTCCTTGACCTCTCGTCTTTAACGCATCCCATAAACTTTTTGTCGTTTTGAAACTCACAAACTGATGAAAAATGTCTTTGTTTAAGGCTTGAGTTAGAATTGAGAACGCCTTCTTCTCTAAATCATATTTCTTTTTCTCATCAGCAGTAAGATCCGCAAATAACGCATCATTTGAACCGGATTCTTCAAGTGCTTGATCGAATTCCGAGGTAAAACACAACCACAACTCCGTGTTTTGCCCAAGAATATACGTATGAAATCTATCTTGCCATTCGGGATACTCATTCATATGCATGAGCTTTGGTGGACGGTTGTTACTTCCGGTTTTATTTTTGCTCAAAAGAAGACTTTGAATACTTTGATTTTGGTTAGTAACAAATGCCCACTGATTTGCCATAATTGAGCTCGCTTGTGATGAGGACGAGGGTGTGGGAGACTAAGCCCATGAAGGCACAAAGCCCTTACTCGTGTAAATATTATCCGTATTAAGATCAGGTTTCCAACCCCACCAGTCTGAACTCATAATGGATTGAAAACAAGCAAATTAACACCTCTTGTGATCCATCTGTGAAAATTAGTGACCACGAAAAAACAGTTGTTTACGAAGAATAGAAACAGGGCCAAATCACCACGAAAAATAATTGTGAGCCCACTAAGAACTTGTAGTGTTTCGTGAGAAAGTTTCGTGAGGTGGGATTTTCGCTGAATAAGACAATAAGGTGTATATTTGATTCTTCTTAGAATAAGACAAAACAAGGTTTTTCTTAGAATAAGACAAAACAATGTTTTTCTTAGAATAAAATACAGGATACTTCGTTGAATTTTGAGAATGACAAACTGGGAAATGGTGAAGAATATTTTTCTTAGGATTAGACAAAAGCCAAGGTGAAGAATGTTTTTCACTAAATAAGACAAATGAAATGGTTCTTCATTGACTTATATATTTCGCAGGTATGGAGATTTGAAAAAGTTGGTGAAAAGCTAGATTTGGATATGTGACATATATTCACAAAATCACCTTTTCGTTAAAATTTTGAATCTTATCTTCTCAACAATGAAATTCCGGTTACTTTTCCGGTTAAAACACTTCACCGGAAAATATATCGACCAAGATTTTTGCCAAAATTTTAAGAAAAACCAAATTTTAACATGTCTCCATGTGTTTGAACAAGGTTTTTATGAAAATTTTTAACAAACAACAAGTTTTCCAAAGTTTTTAACCCATTTTTCTTTCAGAAACTTGAAAATCTTGTTTTAAACACAAGTAAATTTTTAGAAAACCTTCAAAGATTTGTTCGAAAACACGACACAAAGCTCGGTTTTAACAAGGAAGAGAGCCAAAGCTCTGATACCACTTGTAGGTCCCTGGAGGAGGATCTAGAACAACCTTATCCTTGTTATTTAACACACCCGCAAGTGCAGAATCCAAGTGGGTATGCAACCAAGCAAAGAACACACAAAATACAAGAAGAAGATTCAAAGGTTAAGCTCAGATGTATTTATCCAGAACAGTTGAGTTACAAAGATAATACAAGACAAATACTCTCTAACTTTCTGGAGTGTTCTCTCATATCTATATTCTGTGTACTGCAAGTCTTTATATAGCCAACACAACTGATATCCCACGAAAGATATCACTGGGCTTCAAGATAAGGCCCAAGAAGGATGCAAGCCCCCGAATAATGTGGTTATTCGTCCAAACCCATGAAACATCAGCAGGTGAACAATGTTCTTCGTCAGTTATTATTTGCATGGTTCTTCGACATGATGATTCTTCGTGAGGATTAATAACAGCGAACAACATGTCCATGAAAGATGGGATCTTTCGTGGACTTCAAGATAGGGTCATGATCTTTTGTGATGTATATTGGGCCTCAATATTTCTTGGCCCATAAGGACTTTCGTGGATTTGCAGTAAACATACAAGACTTGCATACTATAAAACAAACAGCAGCAACACAGTTCACTACCATCTAACAGTTTGCACTCTCGCAACTGTTTTACATCACGTACAAAGTTAAATCGTTCCGAGTCAAGAAGGAGGAAATCTAGCTTCGTTTTTCACTTCGTAACGTTGTTGAACTGAACAAGCCGTATCCACAATATGCATCAACATTGACCTATATGTCCAGTGAATTACTACATACATACGTATGTACCTACATACCTACATACACGTGTGTGTAAATAGTTAACTTTATCCAGTTTACGTTCGTCTTTGTCAATCGAATTTGTGTTCTTCATCTTTATCTTCATCAAGAGTCTTCTTCGTCTTCGTTGTATGATTTTGAGTTTTGACATTCCATTGTTAAACCAAAGGGTGATAATATTTGTTATTTTTTTGGAAGAAGAAAATAATTAGAAAGATAATAAGATATTTGAATAAGTTATGTTCTCGTGTCTAATAACACAACCTTTTTATGAGAAAATAACATTTACTAAGCATGTTTTTTATAGGAGTGAGTATATCTTTTACATACGCAATTTAATGCACAGCGGAAGCAAAAAGATAAATATATTACAAACCGAATAAGAATATCAAAGTATTACAAACGGTGTGTAAAGGATCCACAGGCGGATCAATTAAAAGAAAACTGTTCAACAGACTTTAGGCATCCAGAACTTGCAAGATTCTCTATTAATGGCTTGAGCTCCCAGCCAATTATGTACAGTACTTGTCACTTAACCTTTTTAGAAAATACGTCAGTTTACACTGGTAAATACAATTTAACTGACTCATTTTGAAAATGTTTAAGAAAATTGATTTGAATGCACAAGGCACAAAAATTCCTTTTATATCTTGGGACAATTTTATTAATAAAAATCTTGTATCCGATTTACATGTTTGTCTAACATTTAGGGCCGGTGATTATACAAACCGATCAAGATTAATAGACACACCACAAATATAATCTCACAAGAAGACACCCTTACGAGTGAGTATATCTTTTACATACGCAACAGGAGGTGTTATGCCTACACCTTGTGCTTAAGTTGTGGCCATTCACTTTTTAAATAAGCCAACGATATCCAGGACACGGTCATTAACCCTTAATGTTATTTGTTATCAATCAATACAGATTAAAACGGGGTTATGCAATTTAATCATCTTCGATTATAAGGTTTCTACACCCGACCAAGCGGTATTTTTATAATACCGTATCCCAAGCCCGTATAAGGGAAAATAAGTTAAAAGTATTTACCTGAGCTAGCAATGCAATTTATACTCAGCCGTATATTCTAATCAGCAAGCACAAGTACTTCTACTGGGCTCTTAATCTGGAACGAAGGTTTTATTAACCTATTAGATTCCTAACGGGTCTTATTTAAGTCGTAACTTAGACCGGTTAGTTTTAAGGAAAGGTTTACGGTTCAAAACGCATGATTAAGCGAAGACCGGAATAGAATGTGATTTAGTCCCGAGAAGTTTGGATACTTGTATAATATGGGTAAACTAAACACATTCTGGATTTTGAGGCAAAAATGATAAGGTTTGACCTGTTTTGATCAATTTATGCGAACTAGTTACATAAACCGATCCGAACGCGAAATATGTGTAACGGGTAACCATAAGAGTCATATACATGTTTCCTAAGTTTATATGCCTTAAACATATTGTGATATCAGTAAGATACCTTCCCTTATGCCCAAAACGAATTTAAAACCAATTGATGCCCCAGAGGGGTATTTTGGTCATTTTAAAGGTTATAAAAGAGGTTAAACATTAATCTTAGATTCGGGTCTGATTTGATCAGTAAAAATACTTAATTTACTAAGTTATATCAGTAGGGTATAACCTATATGTGAAATTTATCATTTCTAACCATACTATGCACCGAAAGGGCATTTTGGTAATTTCAGCTAAGGTTTAAAGGTCAAATCTGGAATTTGACTTCAAAAACTTTTACTTACTGCTAAAGTATAGAAATTTATTTAAAACATTAGTAGGTATCAAGTCTTATATATCTAAAATGGTTTTAATACATACTATGCGCTTAAAACGCGTAAAAATGCTTAAAAAGGCGATTTTGAGCTATTTCCGGGTTCTTAAAGGAAAGCTGATATTTTTATTATTCCAGAAGGCTTAAAATATTCTATTTATCATATTAGATCAGTAGAAAAAGGTTTGGTATCAAAAGGTTTGGTAAAACTCATTTTATAGCTTAAAAGGGTAAAACCGACAATTACCGAATTAAGCTTAGAACTCTAGGTTATGTTCAGCCTAAAAATAAATAAAAATCTCCAAAAATCTCAAAATATTATTTTACATCAGTGGGTATAAGGTTTGGTATCAAAAATCGGGTTAAGATAGGCTATAGGCTAATTACGCCATTTAATTGCTAAAAAGCTTTCTAATTACGCTATTGAGCGTTACTCTTAATCTAGACCTTAAACTGATGTCAAATTTTAGGTACAAGCTTATAAATCAGTAACTAAGATTTCTACTCTTTTACATTTTCAAAATTCATGTTTTAAGGTCATATGGGCATAATAGTCAACATTTAGGCATTTAACGGAAATATGCATATGAATCGGATAATTAATGAACCAAGTCGTATAATCACAGAGGGTTATACTTATATGAAACCTGGTCCTAAATAAGCTCTAAGGCATTTCTAAACTATGCTCTAATGGGTCAGAACTAAAAGTCAAAGCAGAAGTCAAAGTATGCGACTTTCGGTTCCAATCCGAGCTTAAACTGAAAATTGTCGAGTTGAACATGTTTAGACATGTTCTTACATTAATTACCAAGTTATATTAATGATAAAACAGGTTGCATAGCTTCTACATTGCTAATTATGCATTAATTTGAAAATAAGCTTTCTGTTGACTTTTTAAGATCAAGTTTGACTCGACAATTGACCAAGTTAGAGTGGGAATCAGAGGGTGCACTTTTAAGGTTTTATTGCCCACATAATTACCAACTCATAGGTACTTTCAATTTGAAATTTGACTGGACAAATTAAGATTAATGATGAAGTCAAATCTTAATTATGACGGTTTGACTTTACGCTAATTAACTAAGCTAAACTGAATTAAGGAAGGTTAAGGACACTTACAAGCGTCCTAAGCATGACTAGAGATCCTAAGAAAGCTTGTTGCTGATCAGGGGAGCTCCAGAAATGAAGTTGTGAACTTTGCAAATGAATGAGTTCAATGTTGCACCATTGGAGTTCTTTATATACCCATTTTGATGCAACGAGATCATGACAAAGAAGTCTATGGGATGATTCCTGATCATCCCAAGTGTCCCTAGG
This sequence comes from Helianthus tuberosus, assembly GCA_030545235.1. Lineage (NCBI taxonomy): Eukaryota > Viridiplantae > Streptophyta > Magnoliopsida > Asterales > Asteraceae > Helianthus > Helianthus tuberosus. The sequence goes on from CM060415.1 coordinate 10,511,852, forward strand.
GTAGTAAAACCATCAAAAGAAGCCCATAGAATCGAAAACAAGCTCCCTAAGTCGGTTAAACCAACTGAACAAGCAGCTGTGATGATTTTTCTGCATCTGGGCACCTTAGGCGGGCCGCGTAAGGTTCTGGGCAACCCTTACGCGCCCCGTGTGAAGGTCTAGTCCGGTCAACAAGTTTCCCATATTTGCAATTTTGGTCCCTGGTCATTCCAAACTCGTTTTTAACATGGTTTCTTGCACTTTTAACCCCCAAACTTGACTTTTAAGGACCCCAAGTCATAAACCAACTTTGTTAAGTCCCCGGTTATTCATACGATCACCGAAAAGTCTTAAATTTCAATGTTGACGCTTTTAAACCCTCGTATACGAATATTGTCATAACTTTCTCATACTTTATCGAAACCTTGTGAAATTTTTATCACTTATTCTTGTGAGTATAATTAATCATTACAAAGCTTCGAGTTCACTAAAAGGTCACTCAGAGGTATATTTTAAACATGTTGACACATTTAACCCCTGTAGTTTGTAATTCCTCACTTTCTTTCACAATTAGCTTCATATGATCCATGATTTATTCGTTTAAGGGTATAAACATCATGTAGGGTTATTGTAAAGATATATTTATTCATTGTTGACACTTTGAATCCTTTACATACATAGATTCCTTGTTTGTCAACTTTAGTCCCTCTAAATCAATCCTTTACACGGTTTAAGTCCATGACACGTGTCGATATAATATTGGACATGAATTTTCAAGGTGTTACATCCTCACCCTCTTAAAAGAAATCTCGACCTCGAGATTTGCTAAAATAAAGGAAGTACTTTCTGTCTTATATTGGACTTAATCTTTCCCAGTACATTTGGGCCTCTAAGGCACCCTAGTTGACCTCTTTAATAGGTACATGTATCCTTTTGGAGCTTCTTAATTTGCCGATCCTTAATCGACACGGGTTTCTTGTCCAATCATAAAGTTTCATTAATCTGCCTTTCATTACGTGATAATGTGTTTCGATTTATTGGCGAAACTTATCCTTAAATTATCAGTGTGGGTCGCATTGCGAGCTCCACTAAGCTCCTTATATAGGTTTTAGCTTATAGGCTATTGACCTTTGTTGCATTCGATTTCCCGAATGTTCCTATATATCTAGGACTTAACTTACCCTGAGGAATTTAAAATTTAGCACACCCTTCTTAGGGCGATACCTTCGATTGAACCTTATTCCTTATTAAGGACTTAAGAAGGTTGCGACTTTCATAAATCCTCAATTTTCTGCCGTTTACTGGCAACTTTCAGATGATTACGAATTCTGTTGAATCTTAGTTGTTGTTTCCAAAGAAACCTTCAGCTCCTGATAATTGGACTTACAAATCTATTGTTCTAACAATAGATGCTTAACATTCCATCTACACAAGGTCTCCCAACGAGCAACCTTGATACTTACATAACAACTATTATAGAAAAGCTTATCTTAAGGTGAGATGGTTATTCCAACCACCGCTTAAAACTAATCTTAAGGAATAGCTAATCCTCACAGCTAGTCGAACAAATCGACGATCCTGGGCACCTAATGGCGATTCTTAATTGTTGTCTAAATAGGGTTGCGGTAATGAATGCATAAGCAAAATGAACCGTCTTTCTTATTTAACAATATCAACTCTCAGAGCATTGAGTTAGGCTATATGAATCTCTGTCTTAAAATTTTACTTAATCAGGGTTCCGATTATTCCATAATCAACATGGAGTTTTTACAACACTCCAACCCAAAGTGGTATGTTAATCTTAACTCTACTTGCCTCTTAGGAGGTAAACAGGGTAATCTTTGGAGAAGATAATCAAGACATACGGAGTTTACTGAGATTTTCCAAATCTCAGGCTCCAGTTCATTTATCTTTGCATGTGTCAGATAAGTGGCACATTTACGTTACGAGTCCACAGATTTCTTAATCAGAGACACTTACTTGGGAAATTCCATTCTGGATATCTTCTTTGAATACTATTAGCTGGCTTTAGTACCATATGATCATTGGGATACCTTTGTGGTTCCATGCATTAAACCTCCATACTGATCAGGCATGGAAGCAATCTATGAAACTTATTAAGATACACCAACCCTCATATGGCTCTTTTGTCATACCATCTGGTACTCTTAATCGATAGAGATCAAGAGATATCAATTACATATGCTGACGCACTTCATCCGGAGAGAGAGTATACTAGAATTACGAATGTAGATCGCTGACAGGAACAGAAGAAATGGTTCCTGTTGGTGCATCTAGTGTCTGTTAACTTCGTCTTAATCAAGTCTTATGTCTAGAGAGGATGAACGAGCACACAATAGTATAGAATTTAGGGTTTGTATGTGTTTAAGTTAGTGAGTTCGCTTGAAAGGGTTTGTATGCAGTTCAAGCGAAATCAACATATAGGATCTCGCTTGAAACAACATGTTGCACATTCAAGCGAGATCTCATCACCATATATATGTGTGTGCTGGCTCATTTGAAGCAAACAAGGAAGAAGTCATTGTGTGTGAGTCGAGGTGCTGTAGAATTTTCATCAGAAATCATTGTAAAGACTCAGAAATCAGTAATAGAAAAGAAAGTTAAAAGGAACAAGCTGTGTGACGTTGTTTACTTTGATTCCGCCTTAGTAAATGATGATGAACTGCCTTTACTGACTGTTTAGGGTCACGGAACCGATCCAACAAGTGGTATCAGAGCTCAGGACGAGGAGTTCATACCGTTGCAGCTTGAAATCATCGGATTTTCCTACTTCTACTCATTCTTTTCTGATTTGGACATAGTTTTACGGTTGAAATGGCCTAAAACTCACATATATTGAGCAAAACGTAGTGTTAACTAATCCCTGAGTGGATTGGACTTAAAATCGATCAAATTCATATAAAAACTTGATATTTCGCTTGAAAACCGGTTCGAAAAAAATGACATCATCATATTTCGCTTGAAAATTTCAAGCGAAACCTCTTTAAAATCGTGTTTTCGCATGAAATACCATGTTGGTTTCGCTTGAAAAATACATTTAATCAGCTTTCGCTTGAAAATCAGCTTTCGCTTGAATGTTCAAGCGAACTAGGAAATCTTGATCTCGCTTGAACTGTTTGAACTTGATTAGCTATTTCGCTTGAAAAGTTATATTGCTCAAAAGCTGATTTCGCTTATACAGATTCCGCTTGAATCTGACATTTTTCAAAACCAAAAATTTTGCTAAGTGTTTGTTGATTGTTTCAGGTAAAAGATGGATGATTTTAATCCGTTCTGTGATATTTTTGCCTTTGCTGGAAATGGTGGAGATGATTCTTCAAATGACACTACAAACAACACGAATGATAAAGCTTCAAATGTGAAAAAGACTTTATCGGATGCTTTAGGTGTTGAAAGTGCATACGGAACATAAAACAAACCCCCAAAGTTGATGGCGATCGAAGAGTACAGTCGGTGGGCCAAGAAATTTGAAGAATGGTTAAAAGCATTTGCATATACCAGCTGGAAAAGTCTAAAGAATGGATACAGTGTTGGAGGCAAAGATGGTGAAAGCTTGACATCAGCTAAAGAAATAGAATCGTTTGTTGCTGAGCAAAAATGCATCGCACTATTGTTTCAGTCTGTCCGAGAAGATATAATATCCTTGATCGAGTACAAAAATTCTACAGATCTCTGGAACAAGTTGAAAGTTAAATGTTTGGGAAGTGCAGAAATAGTGAAAAACAAAAAGAAACTGCTAAGAAAAGAGTTTGATTTATTTGGGTGTTTAAAGAATGAATCAGTTTGTAAAATGATTGAGAGGTTTGGGCATCTGAAGCTGGAACTGGCAAGACATGAAATTTTCTATTCTCAAGAAGAGCTAATTGACAAATTGTTTGATTCATTGCCAAATGAGATTGATTGGCAATATTATGCTTTGATGTTGAAGAATACGATCAAGTCTGAGGAGCTTACAGTGGATTTGTTAATTGAAAGACTAGAGAGTCATGAGCTGGAGATAAAGAAAACACACAAAGTCAATCACTCGTCATATCAACAGAACTTGGATTTGTATTATCCAAAAAGCATGATGCCAAAGAATACACCTGCCAAGATAGCTTTTTCCGCTGAGAATTCCAACACTTCTAGCAAAGAGAGTCAAAGCAGTGGATTTCACAGTGGTTCTTCTTCACGTTCAAGTCAATCAAATGCAAAGAATTTATTTCAATGCAATATCGCTGTAGACTTAAAGAACGCTCAAAACTTCAGCGAGGAGTCGGCAAAGCAACAGATGGTTTTCTTAACATCTGTGCTAGAATTATATGAAAGCCTTGTAGCAGGGAAGATAGGCAACACCAACCTCACAAAAGAAGACTACGATCAGATTGATCCTGAGGAGATGGAATTGGTAGACATAAGGTGGTGTATGGCCAGTGCAGTTCATCGGGCACAGCGTTTCATGGAGATAACTGGAAGAAAGTCTATTGGTGGACCATCTACCAAGTTGGGCTTTGATAAGTCTAAAGTGACGTGTTTCAAGTGTAAACAGAAAGGTCACTTTAAGCGTGAATGCCGAAATGCTTATGCTGATGAGTCTGAAAACCCGTTCAGAGAAGATTACTACAAGAAAGCGATCTATCATCAGAACAAATCGGAGCCGCCAAGAATGAAGCAGCTTGAGGATAACAAAGAGAAATCTAGAGCTCTTGCTGTAATTCACAACGATGAAGGTTTCGACTGGAGCGAGTTGTTACCTGAGGAGGATGCGGTTGGATATGCTTTCGTGGCAAAATCTGCTGAGCCTGTTCCTTGGAAAGACAACAGAACTGAAGAACAGAAGTATAGTTACAGAAAGATGATAGCTCAGCAAAGAATGATCAGAATATCTGGTATCTATCTTGAAGCAAAAAGAGTGAGGAGATGGGATCCAGACAGAGAATGTTATCTTGACCCCATGGGAAACATTGCTATTGATGATAAGACTCTTGATCTTGAAACCATAATTAAAGAAATGGCTGAAGAAGATGAGTATTGGCAAAGGAAATGGTGGGGAAGTGGAGAAGAGAAAGAAGAGAAAGCGAAAGAAAAAGAGGAGAAGCCAAAGAAGGTTAATAATGGGATCATTGACACGACTCAAGAGTTGAATGCTGAAAACATGGGAAAGATGGCTGACAAAGTGCTGGCTGCTAAGGAACTTGAGGTAGACTCTAAGTCCGTATCTGAGTCTAAAAGCCAGGTCAGTTCAAATGCGTCAACGAGTGCATCAGGTAAGAAAGTTAATGAGGACATTGACTGCAAAAATTGCATGAAAGAGTGCAAAGTTTGTAGTACAATCACTTATCTCAATGGTTGAGGATCTGACAAACAGAGTCAGAGAGGTTGAGGATCAGATCTTGAACCGTGACAAAATGCTAAAAGCTTCGAATGACAGATTAAAAGAATTAACTGACAAAATTGAAAATGATAAAATTGATAAAGAAAAAGTTAGGAAAGAAAATGAGAAGTTAGTTCTTGAAAATCGTCAGATTTCTGAAAGTTTTGAGAAGCTAAAATGAACGGTGAAAGATTCTGATGATAGAAACGGTAAGACATACAAAGAAAATTGTCACCTGTCGGGAGTTCTTCGGGTAAAAGAAGAATTAATCAACCAGCAACTGGATGAAATCGCAAAGTTGAAGCTTAAATTTCAAGAAGTTGAAATTGAAAATGAACGAATCCAGTTGAAACTAAAAAGTTACAACTCCGCAAGCTTTGTTTTGCAACACATTGTTCCTAAACCCATCGGGAAAAACAAAGCTGGTGAAGATGTCTTTTCGGATGGAACTGGGGTCGGGTTTCATCAAGTTCCACCACCAGTTCTAGACAATTATTCGAAAAAACAATCTGGGTTGGTTAATCTTGAAGATGAAAATGAAGTGAAACTTCCTGATTCAATTGATGTTACATTTTCTTCATCATCATCTGATGATAGTGTTCAGACAGAGATTGTTAAAAGCACAACTAAAGGACAAATACATTCCGAAACAAAAGTCCAAAAACAACTTAAATGATGAATCTAATCTTGTCATGTACAAGATGTCGGGATCTGATAAGTTGTATTCGGATTCTGAGTTTCCTCTGGAGAATGTAAATGTTTCAAAATTGACAAATGTATTCAAAATGGTTGAAATCGATTTATCTGAAGTAAAAAGTTTAAAACAAACAAAAAGGCAAATGAATTTTGAGAAAGATAAAGCTTACTACAAGAAACCTGTAGTTCCACCGCATTTTTATAACAACAATCGAAACAATTGGTTGGATGGTTATCAGGGTGGTAAGAGATATCAAAGGAGAAATGTTCAAAACAAGAAATTTGTTGAGAAAAAAGTGTTTGTGAACAGTTCAAGTTCACTTTCTGATGAAGAGAAAAAGATTTTTTCGAAAACCAATGAAGAGTTCTTTGAGAAGAAAGCCTCACAAACTCAGTATGAAGGCACAAGTCGAGTAGTTGATACTCGTACATGTTTTAGATGCAACAAAGTTGGTCACATTGCAAGAAATTGCACCAACTTCAAGCCTAAGACTGAAGTTGTTGAGAATCAAAAGAAGAAGGTTGATGCACAAGGAAAGCTCCAATGGTTGTTGAGAAAATTTTGAAAAATGAGAAAACAAAAGTCAAAATTGAACCTGTTAAGAGTATAGTAACTAAAAATGACAAATTTTATAAACGGGTTGCTTCATCTCAACAAACATGGAAGCCAAAAGTGGTTGACAAGAAAGAAAGTTCATCTAAACCAAAGGTTTCTGAGTCAGAAAAACAATCGTCTTTTACCATTCCGGTAAAGATGGATGTTCCTTTGGATTATTATGAAAAGTTGGAGAAACAATCTTCTACTCCACCAGAGAAGAAGAATGTTCAAAAGAAAGATCAACCGACTGGTCAACTTAAGATAGATGAGTTTTTCTTATATAAAAAGGTTGAGGTTGGATCAGAAGAAAGCTTAAAGATGAATGACAAAAATTTTCCGCCACTTTACACTACTAAAACTCACATTAAAGTCAAGTTACCCGAGTCAAAAAAGACTTGGGTGGCAACAAAATCTCATTAAATGTTTGTGATATGTGCAGGAGCTTCCAAGATCCGTTTCACGATGGATTATGGATAGTGGAGCTTCTCGGCACATGACAGGGAAGACAGCGTTGCTGTATGATGTTAGAAATTTCAATGGAGGTTATGTAGGTTTTGCGGGTAAACAAGGTGGTAGAATTGTTGGTGAAGGAACGTTATCCAATGGGATTGTTACGTTTGAAAGAGTTAACTACATTGCTGAGCTGGAGAATAATCTACTGAGTATCTCGCAGATTTGTGACAGGATGTATACCACTCAGTTTACTGACAAAGAGTGTTTGATATTAAAGCCAGGATTTGTTATCCCTGAAGAATGGATTATCATTAGGGCACCTAGAGTGAATGATCTGTACGTGTTGGACATGAGCGTAGCTACTACAACCACAGGTCAAACACACTGTTTTGTGTCCAAAGCAACTGAGAAAGAATCGCGATTGTGGCACCGGAAGATGGATCATATACATCTTAGAAAAATGAATCATTTGGTGTACAATGATTTAGTTCTTGGTGTTAATACCAAAGGCTTTCATCTTGAAGGAGAATGTATTAGATGCATCAAGGGCAAGCAGAAGAAGAAATCACACCCTAAAAAGCAAGTCAATTCAGTTTCCAGACCGTTAGAGAGACTACATATGGATCTTTTTGGTCCAGTAAACGTCAAAAGTATTACAGGAGATCTCTACTGTCTTGTGGTTACTGATGATTATTCCAGATTTTCGTGGGTATCATTCTTGAAGTCGAATGATGAGACGTTTGATAGTTTGATGGCGTTGTTCAGAAAAATTGAAAATTTGTACCAAAGGCGTATCAAAAGAATTAGAAGTGACAATGGTACTGAATTTAAGAACAACAAGATGGAAGAATTTTGTGATGAAAGAGGTATATTGCATGAGTTTAGTGCTCCGTACACTCCGCAGCAGAATGGAGTCGCTGAAAGAAAGAATAGGACACTAATCGAAACAGCCAGAACAATGCTTGCTGATTCAAAGCTTCCGATAAATTTTTGGGCAAAAGCAGTTTCCGCCGCATGCTATACGCTCAACAGAGTTCTCACTGTAAAGAAATTCAACAAAACATGCTTTGAGTTGATCAATAACCACAAACCAAATCTGAAGTATCTTGAACCGTTTGGGTCACCCTGCACTGTTCTAGAGCCTTTTGGAAAGTTTGGTCCGAAGAGTATTGAAGGGATATTCATAGGTTATGCAAGTCCATTACGACGAGTCTTCGTTCCAAGTCTGAAGCGGATTATTGAAGCTCCTAATGTTGAATGTCAAGGTTATACAATGCCGCCGCATGAAAGGTTCCCAACTGAGTATTCAAGAAGACCGCGACAAACCTCAAATGACGATGAAGCAGGTCCGAGTAATGCTGGAGAACATGATGATATTCAACAAAATGAAGTTGCTCATGATAATCAGACGACACAGAATGATAATCAAGAATCTGAGAACATGCCAGTATTTGATTGTGGTGATTCAGATTCTGAGGGGGATCTAATTCAGATTTCAAGTCAAACAAACCTAGTCAGTGAACAAGGTGCAAACCAGAATGTTACTAATCTGGAAGGCGATGTAGATGTTCCAGGCGAAGTGATGCCACGAACTCTTTCATACCATCCAGAGGATTTGATCATTGAAGAATTGCAATCAGGCGTTCTCACTAGACGTCAAATTGACCAAGGCCTTACTTGTTTTTATTATACAGTAGCACCTTTACAAACTGAGTTTTCACTTAGTTGTTTTATTTCACAGGTCGAACCACGTACATACCAAGAGGCGCTAACTGAAGATTCTTGGGTCAATGCCATGCAAGAAGAGTTGAGTCAGTTTGAGAAGTTAGGTGTGTGGAAGTTAGTAGACTTGCCTGATGGTCAGGGGAAGATAAACACCAAATGGGTGTTCAAGTACAAGAGAGACGATAGAGGAGTTGTTGTTCGTAACAAAGCTCGACTCGTTGTCCAGGGATTCAGTTAGCAGGAGGGTATAGATTTCACTGAAGTGTATGCTCCTGTAGCTCGACTAGAAGCGATCAGAATCTTTCTAGCATTTGCATCTTGGAAAAACTTCAAAGTTTATCAGTTAGATGTTAAATCGGCGTTTCTCTATGGGAAGGTAAAAGAGGAGGTATATGTCGGTCAGCCACCGGGCTTTACCGATCCACACCACAAAGACAAGGTCTATTTGCTAGATAAAGCGTTGTATGGTTTACACCAGGCCCCGAGAGCTTGGTATGAGACATTGTCTCAACACCTGCTAGCCAACAGCTTCATTCGTGGAAAAGTGGATGCCACTCTCTTCACCACAGATATCAACGGACATTTTCTGATAGTTCAAATTTATGTGGACGACATCATATTTGGGTCAACAAATGAGAATCTGTGCAAAGATTTTGAACAGGTTATGAAGCAGAAATTCGAAATGTCATCAATGGGTGAGATGAAATTCTTTTTGGGACTTCAGGTTGATCAATTACCCAAAGGAATTTTCATACATCAAACGAAGTACGTTCATGATATCTTGGAGAAATTCGGGATGTCAGGATCTACTCCAGCTTCCACCCCATTAGCAACGAATCATGGGATAAACCCTGATCTCACCGGAGAGAAGGTAGATGAAATGATGTATCGTTCCATGATCGAATCGCTGATGTATTTGACAGCTTCGAGACCAGATATTATGTACCCAACCTGCCTCGCAGCAAGATTTCAATCTAACCCAATAGCTTCGCATATGGTGATTGTGAAAAGGATATTACGCTACCTGAAAGGAACTCCATCGTTGGGGTTGTGGTATCCTAGGAAAGGCGATTTCACGCTCGAAGGGTATTCTGATTCTGATTTCGGATGCTGCAAAGTTAATGCTAAATCAACAACGGCGGGGTGCCAGTTTTCGGACCACGATTGGTCACCTGGCAATGCAAAAAGCAAAGCTCTGTGGCTTTATCCACATGTGAAGCGGAGTACGTATCTGCAAGCAGTTGCTGCTCTCAGATCTTGTGGATCCAGTAACAGATGCGCGACTACGGTTTGCAAATTCTAAACACCCCTATCTTTGTTGATAATGAGGCAGCGATTAACATTACTAAAAATCCTGTTCATCATGCTAAAACGAAACACATTGAAATTCGTCATCACTTCATTCGCGATTATTTCGAGAAGAAGTTTATACGAATTGAGAAAATCCACACTGACAATCAAAAAGCTGATTTACATACCAAAGCATTTGACAAAACTCGTTTTCAATATTTGCTAAAACTGAATGGTATGAAGCTTTTATCGGTGTTGGAGGAGATTATTGGTGTTGATGAAGGAGACATTGTAGATGATGTTGAGAAGCAATCTGCAATGGTTTGTTGATTTTTTACCTGTTTTGGTATTTAGGGGGAGGTATAGGGTAATATTTTCAGAAAATACAAAAACAGTAAAAAATTTCAAAAATACAAAAACATGAGATATTTTCAAAATCCAAAAACAATATAAAACCAGAAAAGAGCTTGTGTAAAAAGGGAAAATGATAGTACATCGGCTTGACAGTTACGGTATGCTAAAGAAAAGGAAAGTTTAAACGCATTAAACAGTCTCGCTGATGATGTGCCGATAGGTTTTTACACATTTAGTAGGTTTGTTCGGGATATAAACCTAAAATCTTTACTTACTTATTTCGTGGGGAACACTACTTGGATATATAGGTAACCCCTGAAATCTTGTTTGAAAGATTCCTTTTTCTGAGATACTAGGTCTTTATACTCAGTGATATCTGGGGTATTATTCCGGGACTTCTGCTGAATGGAAGTTCTAACCAAGTCCCCGAATAATACTTTCCGCATTGCTTGAAACATAGCATCACCCTCAGCATAAATGATAAGACAATAAAATTGCTAATCAATGCTGTTGTAACAAAAGATCCTCTAAAGGGGACACACCCAAGTCGATTCGTGATCTCTCTGCTGAACGGTAGTTCTGACCTGAGCTCTCACGGTTTCGATCGTAATTTATTCCCTTACAGATATCATCTGTGGTATACTCACTAGTAAGACTGAATATTGGGATCTGGATACGGGAGTATATTCAAGAGGTGGGACACATGAATAAGTTTAAGTCTCTAAAACACTAAATCCGTATCCTGGACAGATTGAAATGTGTGTGAAAATTTAAGTGGATCAGTATATCGACAATCTACAATCTACGTGAATTATTTAATTCTGAGTATGTAATTAAGCTTAACGATACTGGTGACGTGTCGAATAGCTGATATGATTCCCTAACACGCTCGCCAAAAATATGTTTGTAAATAGTTTACTTTCACTGCATTTTATTTCTGTATTTCATTTCTAGTTTAGAAACTTTATTAAAAATTTCCAAAAAGATTTTACACTTCTGCTTTATTTTCTGACAAACCAAAGTGGAGAGTTGATCTTCAGATTCGAATTGAAGCAGATGCAGGAAGTTTCTGGGCTGGAGGATGAGTTTGGAGCTAAACATGATAAGTTTATGAAAGTTGGAAAGTCAAAAGCAAGTTCATTAATTTGAAACTTGTAAATTTTCAGAAAATGATTGAACTAAATGTCAGTGTGATTTATCTCAGATCAACCAAGGTCATTTAGTTGGACTTGGTAGATTAATTGAGTAATCAGGGTCATTAACTTGGACCTGAGTACTTAAGTGGATTTCTAACACTGAAGGTTAAAATGTCATATATCTTATATTTAGGTAGAGATTGTGCAGGTAACAGGTATCCCCATGGCGATGAAGATGACAAAGTTTGAACCAGAATTTAAGCCCTAGCTTATCGAGAGGGGGAGTCTGCGAAAGGGGGAGTCAGAATTCTGGATCAACAATCAAAGGGGAGATTAAAGATTATAGTTTGAAGATAAAGATTGAAGAGATCTTTTACAATGATAAATTAATTTGGAGAAAGACAAAGACTAAAGACTCGACGCCGAAGACTTCGTCAACATCCAAGGGGGAGTCTGTTGGTGCATCTAGTGTCTATTAACTTCGTCTTAATCAAGTCTTATGTCTAGAGAGGATGAACGAGCACACAATAGGATAGAATTTAGGGTTTGTATGTGTTTAAGTGAGTAAGTTTGCTTGAAAGGGTTTGTATGCAGTTCAAGCGAAATCAACATATAGGATCTCGCTTGAAACAACATGTTGCACATTCAAGCGAGATCTCATCACTATATATATGTGTGTGCTGGCTCATTTGAAGTGAACAAGGAAGAAGTCATTGTGTGTGAGTCGAGGTGTTGTCGAATTTTCATCAGAAATCATTGTAAAGACTCAGAAATCACTAATAGAAAAGAAAGTTAAAAGGAACAAGCTGTGTGACGTTGTTTACTTTGATTCCGCCTTAGTAAATGATGATGAACTGCCTTTACTGACTGTTTAGGGTCACGAAACCGATCCAACAGTTCCTATGATTTTGTCTGTAAGTTTTACCTTACACTTAATATCTAGGGTTCTTAAGAGAGATTTTAAAAGTTTGCTATACTTATAGTTTATGAAGGATTTATTGGTATCCGAACCAAAATAAAAAATCTTAGCATTTATATCATTGATAAATGTCAAGGAATGTACCTGATGCCATTATTTATGAACTAGCTCAAGCATTTTAGGCGCTTTCATTCTTAGGCTTTCCTTCCTTAGCCGCATTTCCTTTGACAGATTTAGGGCACGTAGTCTTGATGTGGCCTTTCTCATTACAGCCGAAGCAGACTGCATTCTTCATGTCCTTGCAGTCCAATGTTTTATGTCCTTTAGACTTGCAGATCCCACAATGTAGAGATTGAGACTCAAATCTGCATTTTCCGTAATGGCGCTTCTTGCAAGTCTTGCATACAGGTTTCTGGTTGGACTTTTGTTTGTTCTTTTTCTTAGAACTCTGGGAGTTATCTTCCTCCCTTTTCCTTTTTAGTTCATCCTTTGCATTAGAGGCATGAACGAGATCCTTCTTGTGAGTAAGGAAGTGTGGTCTTGGATGAGATTCAGAGCAAGTAGCATTGGGCTCCTTGAACTTTTTCACGGCCTTCTTCACAGCTTTTCCAACAGCTGCGACTATCATAGTTTGAAGAACATCATTGGAAATTCTAAGGTTAACAATCATCGCATCTTTGGCATGTGTCGCATCATCCATAACACGATCCACGGCTGTCTTATCTGAGTTTGCCATACTCGATATTGGTTCCTAACACCAATAAAACAATTACTTAGTTGCAATCCAACAACCGCTATTCATCATCCTGATGACTCAACATATACTATCCATGGTACCATTAAACCATATAGGCCAATATAGTACGGACATTCTTAATGAACGTTATTTAGATATGTATTCATATTAATTATACTTAGCCTAGGCCATAAAAGACCATCAATGGCAATTAGGGTTTGGATCTAGTCCGTCACCCTTTTGACAGGGAATCAAACGTCACATCTGTCTTGAGCATATTGATGATTTTGGATAGCTTGAAAGCTTGACATAAGGATGTTTGATAAGAGTGATTCCTAGTATAAAATTTCTATCTAAGGTTGTTGAAGCAGTCTCTAGAGTATCATCGGCCAATTCCACCTTGCGTTAAATGCCTAAGGTCCTACTAAGCAGATACAACCACTTACAACATTTATTGTCCACAATAGACTTATCTGTGCCAGAGTCAAATAAATTTCTGCATAAACGCTTGATAAGGAAAGGTACCTGCTATATTGTCGTCATTCTGCACCATCTCCTGGGCGTTCCTCTGGAAGACTCACGCGTTTGTTTCCCTGGCCTCTCCATGCTTCTTTATAACTTTTGGGCAGTTGGTTTTGATGTGCCCCTCCTCGTTACAATTGTAACATGTCGCGTTCTTCAACTCCTTGCAATCTAAAGTCTTGTGACCCTTGGTCTTGCAAATTCCACACAGTTTAGCACGTGGGTCAATCGTACATTTTCCAGAATGTTTCTTTCTGCAGTTACTGCATTTGGGTCTGTTATTAGACTGACTCGAGTTTTTCCTAAACTCGGAATCTTTCTTGCGCTTAAAACTTCCCTTTTTCTTCTTGTCAGATGGTGAGAGTTCTCCTCCTCTCTTTCCCTTTTTCCCTCGCCAGAAGCCTTAACAGACTTATTTCTGATTGCATCTAAGGTGAGAGATAAGGATAAGTCCACCACGAACCTATATGTGGTTGGCCTAGATGCTTTAACATTTCCCTTTATCTCAGGTGCTAGGCCTCCAATAAAACGCGCTATGCGTTTAGGTTCAGGGGTGACTAAATAAGGAACTAGGCGGGACATAGTGTTAAAACTTGTCACGTATGCCTGGAAATCTAAATCCTTCATGACCAGAGTCAAGAAGTCTGTTTCTATCTTTTCTACCTCATTCTGAGGGCAAATGTTTTCCTTGATTAATGCAACGAATTGATCCCAAGATAAGTTGTAAAGTAGGACCTTTCCCGTGGCTTGGAGCAATGATCTCCACCATGCCAACGCTGCTCCTTTAAATGATTGTGAAACAAATTTCACAACATCTTGCTCCGCACAACCGCTGATGTCGACAACGGTGTCCATCTCATCGAGCCATGTCACGCAATCGATGGCCCCTTTTTCTCCTATAAAGTCTCTGGGCTTGCAGGAGACAAAATATTTATATGAGCAGGTCTTCACTGGTGCCTCTTGATGAAGCACAACCTGTCTAGACGGAACACTCCTTTGATTTGATGAGTTATGAACATCGTCTTCCTTTGACTCATGTGATTTAGAAGGGGGCTTACTACGAGCCACAGATAGAGTCTTAGGGTGTGTATCACTTGATTCATTATATTGTCTGTCAAGAGCTCTAGTAACAGCATCATCTATTAATGCCTGCAGTTCTGCAACAGTTATAATAATTCTGGTAGTATCATTGTTCTCCTTCAAGTGGTTGTTAACTTCATCTGATCCCGCCATGTAGCTTGATTGCTACATAAACATTGACAATGATTTATTCAGAGGTTATTATGAAATTATCATTTTTGATGATTTATTAACCATGGTAATATAAACCATATGGGTTAATTTGTTAATTCTATTAGTATTTTCATTATAATTTATCCTAGTATATAAAACATTAAGGATATTAAAGTGGCACAACAGGCCTTGTCACGAGGACAGTTTTGAATTTATAAGCCATGATCGTTTGGGATCGAGGCATTTAATGTTTGAGCATAGTTGGTTACTTTTCTTGACAGAGAGTCGAAGACTACAACTGTCTTTTGTCTTTTAGGACAATAGATATAGCCCGTGGGCATTTCCCTTCTGAGGGATGTTTATGATATGATCATCTTTTCAGATGCTATTAGTCGAGATCATATGGATTATACCGACTATTATGCTTGGACATGGTCCAACATTTTTAGACAGGAGTTCAAAGACCACCACTGCCGTTGTCTTATCGGACAACAAGTTTAGCCTGTAGGCACTTCATCACTAATGGATGTTTATAATATGATCATCTTATAGGATGATATAAGCCATGATTTCTAGATCATTAGGCCAAATCAGGAAATTTGAAAAATTCCAATATAGGGATGACTATTGTGATTTTCTCAGATCACTTTTGTCAAGAGTGCTAACATGTTCTTAGGTGTTAACAATATGATCATCTTTATTTGATGATTTAAGCCATGATTTCTAAATCACTAGGCTAGATAAGAAAATTGGAAGAATCCAATATAAGGATGACTGTTGTGACTTTCTCGAATCACATTTGTCAAGAGTGCTAACACGTTCTTAGGTGTTAACAAGGATCTGAATCTCTTGAATAGGTCTTACCATCTTGGCCATGTCTAAAATGACATGTAGGCTAGGTTTTACCTTTAAGATTCTTTTTAATATTAAGCGTAGAACAATCCTAAATTGAGATGTTTAATAAGGATCTGAATCTAATTAAGGAACTACCATCTTGGCCCTGTCTTAAAATAACACGTGGCTAGGTCTTGTCGTTTTTAGAATTTGCCATTTTATTATAATGGTAGATCTTATAAAACGAATGTTATTTTTCATTTATTTCATTTTTCATGTTTAGAATGAAAATCTAAATTTAATCATTCCACTATATAAAAATAAAAGTACAGATGTGCCCTAGACGGGACTTGAAAGGAATAATGTTGTCCTCGAAGGGAGTGAAAGATAAACATGTCCTTATAAGGACTATTAAAGAAATGATCTTTAGCAAAAGGAGTTTTCTTCTTCACTTTACTTTTGAATGTTCTCTCCCTGGATGCTCGTTTCATTCTAGCCGCGGCATGAAACTCAGCATTTCAAGGCTCTGGATGTGGAGAATTTCTAATACAGCCTCTTCGCTTGGCGAGATATCCAATATATAAAAATTTGAAAGCAATAATTTACAGATTAGGATTGAGAGTATTCCTATGTTAAGTCTAGACTCAGAAGGTCAATGAATGTGCTACTGTGTCATTGAGATTAAACACAAAAGGCTAGTGTTTAATTCACTCAATGTTGGCTCTGATACCAACCTGTCACACCCCGATATTTCCACGTATTACCGGTGGGTAGTATCGTGACGTAGTTGATATCATCATAGTCAAACAACACAATTTAATGCACAGCGGAAGCAAAAAGATAATTATATTACAAACCGAATGAGAATATCAAAGTATTACAAATGGTGTGTAAAGGATCCACATGCAGATCAATTAAAAGAAAACTGTTCAACAGACTTTAGGCATCCAGAACTTGCAAGATTCCCTATTAACGCCTTGAGCTCCCAGCCAATTACGTACAGTACCTGTCACTTAACCTTTTTGGAAAATACGTCAGTTTACACTGGTAAATACAATTTAACTGACTCATTTTGAAAATGTTTAAGAAAATTGATTTGAATGCACAAGGCACAAAAATTCCTTTTATAACTTGGGACAATTTTATTAATAAAAATCTTGTATCCGATTTACATGTTTGTCCAACATTTAGGGCCGATGATTATACAAACCGATCAAGATTAATAGACACACCACAAATATAATCTCACAAGAAGACACCCTTACGAGTGAGTATATCTTTTACATACGCAACAGGAGGTGTTATGCCTACACCTTGTGCTTAAGTTGTGGCCATTCACTTTTTAAATGAGCCAAGGATATCCAGGACATGGTCATTAACCCCTAATGTTATTTGTTATCAATCAATACAGATTAAAACAAGATTATGCAATTTAATCATCTCCGATTAAAAGGTTTCCACACCCGACCAAGCGGTATTTTTATAATACCGTATCCCAAGTCCGTATAAGGGAAAATAAGTTAAAAGTATTTACCTGAGCTAGCAATGCAATTTATACTCAGCCATATATTCTAATCAGCAAGCACAAGTACTTCTACTGGGGCTCTTAATCTGGAACCAAGGTTTTATTAACCTATTAGATTCCTAATGGGTCTTATTTAAGTCGTAACTTAGACCGGTTAGTTTTAAGGAAAGGTTTACGGTTCAAAACGCATGATTAAGCGAAGACCGGAATAGAATGTGATTTAGACCCGACAAGTTTGGAGACTTGTATAATATGGGTAAACTAAACACATTCTGGATTTTGAGGCAAAAATGATAAGGTTTGACCCGTTTTGGTCAATTTATGCGAACTAGTTACATAAACCGATCCGAACGCGAAATATGCGTAACGGGTAACCATAAGAGTCATATAGATGTTTCTTAAGTTAATATGCCTTAAACATATTGTGATATCAGTCAGATACCTTCCCTTATGCCCAAAACGAATTTAAAACCAATTTATGCCCCAGAGGGGTATTTTGGTCATTTTAAAGGTTATAAAAGAGGTTAAACATTAATCTTAGATTCAGGTCTGATTTGATCAGTAAAAATACTTAATTCACTAAGTTATATCAATAGGGTATAACCTATATGTGAAATTTATCATTTCTAACCATACTATGCACCGAAAGGGCATTTTGGTAATTTCACCTAAGGTTTAAAGGTCAAATCTGGAATTTGACTTCAAAAACTTTTACTTACTACTAAAGTATAGAAATTTATTTAAAACATTAGTAGGTATCAAGTCTTAAATATCTAAAATGGTTTTAATACATACTATGCGCTTAAAACGCGTAAAAATGCTTAAAAAGGCGATTTTGAGCTATTTCCGGGTTCTTAAAGGAAAGCTGATATTTTTATTATTCCAGAAGGCTTAAAATATTCTATTTATCGTATTAGATCAGTAGAAAAAGGTTTGGTATCAAAAGGTTTGGTAAAACTCATTTTATAACTTAAAAGGGTAAAACCGACAACTACCGAATTAAGCTTAGAACTCTAGGTTATGTTCAGCCTAAAAATAAATAAAAATATCTAAAAATCCCAAAATATTATTTTACATCAGTGGGTATAAGGTTTGGAATCAAAAATCAGGTTTAGATAGGCTATATGCTAATTACGCCATTTAATTGCTAAAAAGCTTTCTAATTACGCTATTGAGCGTAACTCTTAATCTAGACCTCAAACTGATGTCAAATTTTAGGTACAAGCTTATAAATCAGTAACTAAGATTTCTACTCTTTTACATTTTCAAAATTCATGTTTTAAGGTCATATGGGCATAATAGTCAACATTTAGGCATTTAACGGAAATATGCATATGAATCGGATAACTAATGAACCAAGTCGTATAATCATAGAGGGTTATACTTATATGAAACCTGGTCCTAAATAAGCTCTAAGGCATTTCTAAACTATGCTCTAATGGGTCAGAACTGAAAGTCAAAGCAGAAGTCAAAATATGCGACTTTCGGTTCCAATCCGAGCTTAAACTGAAAATTGTCGAGTTGAACATGTTTAGACATGTTCTTACATTAATTACCAAGTTATATTAATGATAAAACAGGTTGCATAGCTTCTACATTGCTAATTATGCATTAATTTGAAAATAAGCTTTCTGTTGACTTTTTAAGATCAAGTTTGACTCGACAATTGACCTAGTTAGAGTGGGAATCAGAGGGTGCCCTTTTAAGGGTTTATTGCCCACATAATTACCAACTCATAGGTACTTTCAATTTGAAATTTGACTGGACAAATTAAGATTAATGACGAAGTCAAATCTTAATTACGACGGTTTGAATTTACGCTAATTAACTAAGCTAAACTGAATTAAGGAAGGTTAAGGACACTTACAAGAGTACTAAGCACGACTAGGGATCCTAAGAAAACTTGTTGCTGATCAGGGGAGCTCCAAAAATGAAGTTGTGAACTTTGCAAATGAATGAGTTCAATGTTGCAACATTGGAGTTCTTTATATACCCATTTTGATGCAACAAGATCATGACAAAGAAGTCTATGGGATGATTCCTGATCATCCCAAGTGTCCCTAGGGTAGTAATACCCTCAAAACAAGCCCATAGAATTGAAAACAAGCTCCCTAAGTCGGTTAAACCGGCTGAGCAGGCAGTTGTGATGATTTTTTTGCATCTGGGCACCTTAGGCGGGCCGCGTAAGGTTCTGGGCAACCCTTACGTGCCCCGTGTGAAGGTCTAGTCCGGTCAACAAGTTTCCCATATTTGCAATTTTGGTCCCTGGTCCTTCCAAACTCGTTTTTAACATGGTTTCTTGCACTTTTAACCCCGAAACTTGACTTTTAAGGACCCCAAGTCATAAACCAACTTTGTTAAGTCCCCGGTTATTCATACGATCACCGAAAAGTCTTAAATTTCAACGTTAACGCTTTTAACCCCTCGTATACGAATATTGTCATAACTTTCTCATACTTTATCGAAACCTTGTGAAATTTTTATCACTTATTCTCGTGAGTATAATTAATCATTACAAAGCTTCGAGTTCGCTAAAAGGTCACTCAGAGGTATATTTTAAACTTGTTGACACATTTAACCCCTGTAGTTTGTAATTCCTAACTTTCTTTCACAATTAGCTTCGTATGATCCATGATTTATTCGTTTATGGGTATAAACATCATGTAGGGTTACTGTAAAGATATATTTATTCATTGTTGACACTTTGAATCCTTTTACACACATAGATTCCTTGTTTGTTAACTTTAGTCCCTCTAAATCAATTTTTTACACGGTTTAAGTGCATGACACGTGTCGATGTAATATTGGACATGAATTTTTGAGTTGTTACATACAAGGTATACGTCGCATTTTTGGAAAAGCTTTCAGCAATCCCTAGGCACTCGATTAAATTTCGGCACTACATATCATCCTCAGACGGATGGTCAAAGTGAACGTACTATACAGACACTCGAGGATATGCTACGAGCTTGTGTTATTGACTTAGGAGGAAGCTGGGATGATCATCTTCCATTTGTCGAATTTTCATACAATAATAGTGTAACGCCCTAACACGTTCTAACCGAATTTAACGCAGCGGAAAATGCATATTTAAAGTCTCTTTCATGATATTCTTTCTCTCACTTAAATACATTAATCCCATTTTGCAAATTAACCAAAAACTGACAAACTTATATCAAATTAAGTGACCACCTAAACACCCATGTACAATCCATGTCTTGACTCGATCTTCAACCGTGTACACTTCCTGATGAAACATCCATGAACCTGTACAATCTGCAGTCACCACATCCAATTACTTCATTAGCAACCGGTGACATAATACATATACTTTAAAACGTGCATAATCAAACATCAACATCTCTTATTCTCGTTAATATAACTCCATTCATCCATCCATTCGGACACTCTCGTCTGACTTCCATACTTAACCTTCATTCTCCATTATTAGTATACCTGCACTTCCATTTCATTCTTAACAGAAAACAATTAGCATCGTTAGACTTATCTCATATGCGTAATTTAACAAATTTCCATTTCATGTATAAATACCTTACCAATCATACCCCCTTCATTTACAACTTACATCTTACCCACATGTATAATTACTTATTTCATCTTTGGGCATAATACTAACGTGTATATTCCCTTCCTTACCCATACTTAATAGAAATTACTTTCCTACCCACTTTCGACTCCTTTTCCATAACTTACCTTATTACTTCCATTGTTTATTACTTTCTCACATGAATCACAATAATCATCATACTACAAAATATTTTTACATCTAAAGTGTAAGTCCGGGATTTACTTACCTTACGCGCCCGTATTTGCATTCGCTTACTTGAGTCTTCTTGTCCCGTTAGCCTTCCACGCTCCCATCCATCTTGACATGATTCCTATACTTTCATGTCATTACATTTACATCCTTATTAGCATACATGATTATTCAGATGAACGATCATATCAAGTTCATATCTCACATATGTATTTCATTAGCCGATTCAAACAAGCATATAGCATACTCACATCAGTATAACACAACTTTCACCTATTATTGTCATTTAGACATTTCATCAAACACGTGGTGTGCGTACTACTTCCTAGGCACCATGTACAACTAGTTTATGCGTAATCTTCCTAGTTCATTCATATTTCATCAAATCTTCTTACTAATCAACAAGTATCATTAACACATAAACATCAAACATAGCATCATCATATTTCTCCTAATTCATCTAACAAGAATTCATCATACCCAGATAATACATCAATCTTTCCACAAGACTTGGACATAGGTGGTGATTCTAGTTATCATCTTCACCATAACTAACGGGTTTTACCTCTAATCATCAAATCAACACAAACCATACGTAACCCATGTTCTATACGAGGATTCTAACCCTTGTACATGGTTAATTTCATATTAACTCATGGATTAGAACATAACCCACTTCACCCATGATCACAAATCTTAGATTTAAGACATACCTTATGATCCCCTCGTGATGGTGATCATTTATCCATGCTCGGTTATGATTTTAAGCGTCATCTTGCCTTTCAATTTGAGCTAAAAGATGAAGTTAGGGTTTGAGGCTCCTTGGGAGCCTCCTACTCGTTGATGAACACACACACACACGATGTGTGTCTATGTGTGTGTTGTTTAATTTTAATAAAACAACTTTCAAGTTGTTCACTTTGGTCCCTCATGTTTCGTTTTAATTAAATAAGGCTACAACCCTTCGTTTAATACCAACGATACTAATATTCAACTAGGTTAATTATTCCTAGTTAATGTTCATTTACGGGTTCACTTTTCCCCTAACGGTATTTTACCCGTTCCTTTATATTAACCGGGTTTAAATTACCAAACCCATTTTTGGGGTGTTACAAGTCTACCCCCTTTAAAAGAGGTTTCGTCCCCGAAACCTTGCTTACTTCCACGGGACCATAATCCTTTACTTACCGGTCCTTCTATGTGACACAATTTTGAAATACATTCACATATCTTTATATTCCAAATTCTTGCTTAGCTCTAAAGTTAGGATCATTCTACGTCTGTTAACGTTACATGCTACTGGGTATACTCATTTACGTACATTCACACGTATGTTCATACATACAAGCTTTATTCCTTTGAGCACATTCCATCCTATTTAATACATACGTACATGCGTTTATATATATATACCCGTATACATCTATTCACATACACCCGAAAACATACTTGCAACAATAACACATCTATAGGTACACGTTTACATGCTTACTTATCGTTATATAATGCACACACTCATACGTACCTTCATACATTTATTACATACATTCATACCCTCCCTATCTCTCTACATACATACGTACGTTCATACGTATCTTCATACCTTCACACATTCCTACTTGTTTACTTACATACACTCCTACATTTCTTCATATATGCATACATTCATAGCTACCTTTTTACCTTAATACATACATACACATACTTACATACATTCCTACACCTCTACGTATATGCGTACATTCATACATACCCTTCATGGACGACAATTTCTTCTGCCTGCATTTACATGCATATTCATATATTACATTACAAATCATTTCATTCATGATTTATCATGCATTACTTACTATTCACACATATAGGCGTTACTGAATACCTTAAGACTGAACTAAGATTTCATTCCTTTATTGACCTCTAACCAGATTGATTTCATTTGTCTGTAAAATGAGTTCTCATCGTGAGCATTCTTTCAACACATCTACTACTATCATCAGTCAAGAATTTCATCATTCTCATTTATAACATTAATGGTTATTACATTTCCTTTCATACTTGCGTTCAACTGGGTGTTCCTTCACCCATAGTTCCTTCACAAATTCCCGATTTGCATTAGCATTATACTGTACATGGGTCAAATAGTATAATTTGTAAGACCTCTGCTTACATAATTGAAATTTATAAGGTCCTTTGCATTTCATGTAAATAATGCCCAAAAACTTTCATATAACGTTAATAACACTTCAACACTAAAAATAATAATAAAATATTTATACTCATACAACCCTTACAAGGTTCATAATGGGTTCAATTCGTAACATAACATAACTTTACCCTTTCTGAGATCAACTTCAATTCCTCATACATCCAACGTTCTCATCCCTGCATTACATTGCTTTCTCAACGGAACACGATTAATAACGTTAATACTCAACTTATCTAAATCGTACATACATACATGCTCTTGTACGTGCATACATACATACATTCACTTATATTTACATATGTGCATACATTCGTACCTACATTCATACGTACTTACATTCATTCATTCATATTTAAATACATTCATACATACTTGCATACATTCGTGCATACTTACATACGTGCATATGTTCTTACATACTTACGTACATGCATATAATCATACATTCTTACATACGTGCATATCCTTCATTGGGACTAACTGGGGGTTCGGGGGCAGCGCCCCCGAGAGAAGCGGGGTCCAAGGAACGCCAGCCCCTGGCGGGGTCCAAGGGGCAGAGCCCCTGGCTGGGGTCGAGCTGCCAGGTCAGCTTGGAAATTTTTTTTTTAATTTTGAACAAAAGTCCTT
The DNA here is from genome assembly GCA_030545235.1 of Helianthus tuberosus. Taxonomy (NCBI): domain Eukaryota; kingdom Viridiplantae; phylum Streptophyta; class Magnoliopsida; order Asterales; family Asteraceae; genus Helianthus; species Helianthus tuberosus. The sequence continues at coordinate 10,535,837 of CM060415.1, forward strand.
TATCAAAAATGCATCAGAACTTGGTTTCGGCCCATTCGGGCGCTTAACTGAGCACCGGGACGCGAACTAGATCAACCGGAATTAAGAATGGAAGAAAACAGAAAAGCATACATCCAAGCACCGTCGCCGACGCCCATAAGGGCCGTCGGCGACGCACCTCCATCGCCTGATTTCCCGTAGACAGCAAGTTAAGCCGTCGACAAAAGTCAGAAAGCATGGACCGTCGGCGACGGCCCATTTGGGCGTCGGCGACGGCACCCCAAAACTTCATTTTTCCTGCTGTTTGTTTTCGTCGTTATTACATACTAAAACCCGCATAACTTTTAAACCGTTTACCCGTTTAACCTCCCGTTTCTTCCTACATGACCAAAATTTGGTCCTCTTTCATATGGACTCAAAATCCCACGTCCGGATTAAGAAAATTCTTAACTTACAAGCTTTCGGCTTAATATTTATTTAAGAATTATTCGACCCGTTCGTGCAATTATCAAACAAACACGTTTGTTTGATCCCAATTTCTCATGAACCCCATAAGTTAAATATTGCCTATCATACTAGGTTCATATCACGGGTTATATGCGTTCTTAAACCCGTTTTCGCTCATATGCTTATTTTGACCCGTTAAGGGTATATAAGCATTTCCACGCATAAATCACTTTCATCCGCTTTTAGCTTAGCATCACCACATTTCTTATCATATAATTTTCCCCTACAACTATATTTGTAGTGGATTTAATGCAAGAATCTATTTATTCCGAGTTTTACCCTTTGGATTATCCTTTTACGGCAAACGCCCATTACGAGGTATTACGCCAAAAGGGTTTATATCTTTCACTTTTACTCAACCACAAAGGTTTATTCATTTATAAAACTTATTTCCAAACTACCTTTAAGGGTCGTTTACCCATTTTGCCTTTTGAGGGCGTTTTGGTCAATTTTAGCCCTTCTTTTACGACGAGGAATTTTCAACTACGTAATTGACCAAAATCGCACATCTTTGCTAAAATTTTAATTACACATACCTGGCTCGAGTCAAAGCATGGACCCGTTTAAGTACCTTGCATTTTTAATTACTAAATAATAGCAACGAAATTTCCATACGCTATCCATCCTGTGAGCATAAAACTCAACAAACGTTCATTAGTCATCATCGTCAAATGATCCTATCATCATTAATTGACCCATTTGGTCTAAACGCCCCAAACCTTTTACATTTTAAATAAAATGGTATCGATTTACCATTTCGCTCATTTGACTCATTACGGATTTTCACCGTATGGTCATAATCCTTAAACCTTTCTTCCATACCTTTTACCCATCATCTCTTACGCCCTAGGGTATTCTTTAAACTTTATTTTCATTCGTCCATGTAACTAATTTACTGTTTTACCCTTTTTACTTATCATGGCATACATCATAACAAAATCTTTCAAAACTCATTATACTTTCATCATTCCATGACCAACTTACCAATTTACCCTTTCTACCGTCAAATATAGTTTACTTCCAGTTTTAACTTGTTCCGACCCGTATCGATTCGTTTCGGAACATCTTATTTCGAAATCTCTTTTCGAATACTAACATCTCCTATTTATAGTTAAATACATAAGTAGTTGTACTACTTTAAATGCCGCAAGCTTTACTTACCTTCCATCCGACTACGCTTTTCCGCCTACTTGATTCGTTTACTGCTTACGGCTCAAGCCCTTTATTCTTCTTTTCTTCCTTGCATATTTAATCCGTATTCACCACGGATTTAACTTTCATTCGTCTTTTCATTCTTCATAAGTTTGATCCATATCCATCTACGGATCAAAACCTTCATTCGTACCTTCCATTCTTTTCATTCCATTCCATTCGCGTTTGCATTCATTCACGAATTCAAACCTTTCCTTCCTTTCATTCCATTCCGGTTTGAATTCATTCCCGAATTCAAACCTTTCATTCATAATTTACATTCTTTTCATTTTTATCTTTATTCATACTTTTCATTCTTTTCATTCTTATCTTTCTTTCTCATGCTTGACCCGATCCTTAAAGAATCGGGGGACCCCTTTCCATCCCACACGACCCCTATTCCCGATTCGTCCGGACACACATGTGATGATCCTCATGATCCTACGAGTGTCCTATGCTTCTTGCACACTGGCCAGGCATGCAATCCACATACTAGTCTCGTGTCCTCATAAGAATTATCACTTTATGTCTAGGGAACCGGTCTTAAGTTCGTGCCACACCCATTTGAATCCTTCAAGGATTTCATCCTCGTATACAAAGGTATGCTACATACTAATGCTTGCCAAATTTAAAATTTGTGTACCTGGGGTCCATTTTCCTGACATACCGCACACCTTAGCTTTCGTACTTGGCCGCGACTGCGGAACATCCTCATTATCCATCAAGCTCACCTTTCAATATTTATCATTATTAGTAACCTCTCGCATACTTACTTATTTCAAATCTTACCTTTCGGTCTTGATCGAGTCTTGGATTGTACGGGTCATTAATCACAAGAGCACACAGGTTTGAGTTCAAGTACTCACTCCTTTGTACTTGATTTCGCTCAAACCTAGGCTCTGATACCAACTTGTAACGCCCTAACACGTTCTAACCGAATTTAACGCAACGGAAAATGCATATTTAAAGTCTCTTTCATGATATTCTTTCTCTCACTTAAATACATTAATCCCATTTTGCAAATTAACCAAAAACTGACAAACTTATATCAAATTAAGTGACCACCTAAACACCCACGTACAATCCATGTCTTGACTCGATCTTCAACCGTGTACACTTCCTGATGAAACATCCATGAACCTGTACAATCTGCAGTCACCACAACCAATTACTTCATTAGCAACCGGTGACATAATACATATACTTTAAAACGTGCATAATCAAACATCAACATCTCTTATTCTCGTTCATATAAGTCCATTCATCCATCCATTCGGACACTCTCGTCTGACTTCCATACTTAACCTTCATTCTCCATTATTAGTATACCTGCACTTCCATTTCATTCTTAACAGAAAACAATTAGCATCGTTAGACTTATCTCATATGCGTAATTTAACAAATTTCCATTTCATGTATAAAAACCTTACCAATCATACCCCCTTCATTTACAACTTACATCTTACCCACATGTATAATTACTTATTTCATCTTTGGGCATAATACTAACGTGTATATTCCCTTCCTTACCCATACTAATAGAAATTACTTTCCTACCCACTTTCGACTCCTTTTCCATAACTTACCTTATTACTTTCATTGTTTATTACTTTCTCACATGAATCACAATAATCATCATACTACAATATATTTTTACATCTAAAGTGTAAGTCTGGGATTTACTTACCTTACGCGCCCGTATTTGCATTCGCTTACTTGAGTCTTCTTGTCCCGTTAGCCTTCCACGCTCCCATCCATCTTGACATGATTCCTATACTTTCATGTCATTACATTTACATCCTTATTAGCATACATGATTATTCAGATGAACGATCATATCAAGTTCATATCTCACATATGTATTTCATTAGCCGATTCAAACAAGCATATAGCATACTCACATCAGTATAACACAACTTTCACCTATTATTGTCATTTAGACATTTCATCAAACACGTGGTGTGCGTACTACTTCCTAGGCACCATGTACAACTAGTTTATGCGTAATCTTCCTAGTTCATTCATATTTCATCAAATCTTCTTACTAATCAACAAGTATCATTAACACATAAACATCAAACATAGCATCATCATATTTCTCCTAATTCATCTAACAAGAATTCATCATACCCAGATAATACATCAATCTTTCCACAAGACTTGGACATAGGTGGTGATTCTAGTTATCATCTTCACCATAACTAACGGGTTTTACCTCTAATCATCAAATTAACACAAACCATACGTAACCCATGTTCTATACGAGGATTCTAACCCTTGTACATGGTTAATTTCATATTAACTCACGGATTAGAACATAACCCACTTCACCCATGATCACAAATCTTAGATTTAAGACATACCTTATGATCCCCTCGTGATGGTGACCATTTATCCATGCTTGGTTATGATTTTAAGCGTCATCTTGCCTTTCAATTTGAGCTAAAAGATGAAGTTAGGGTTTGAGGCTCCTTGGGAGCCTCCTACTCGTTGATGAACACACACACACACGATGTGTGTCTATGTGTGTGTTGTTTACTTTTAATAAAACAACTTTCAAGTTGTTCACTTTGGTCCCTCATGTTTCGTTTTAATTAAATAAGGCTACAACCCTTCGTTTAATACCAACGATACTAATATTCAACTAGGTTAATTATTCCTAGTTAATGTTCATTTACGGGTTCACTTTTCCCCTAACGGTATTTTACCCGTTCCTTTATATTAACCGGGTTTAAATTACCAAACCCATTTTTGGGGTGTTACAAATAGTTATCATTCTAGTATTCAAACTGCACCTTTGAAGCTTTGTATGGAAGAAAGTGTTGAACGCCCGTTTGTTGGGCAGAAGTTGGAGATGTCCAACTAACAGGACCTGATATAGTCCTGGAGACGACAGATAAGATTGTTCAAATACGAGATCATCTCAAAGCTGCCAGGGATAGGCAGAAAAGCTACGCAGATAAAAGGCGTAAACCTCTAAAGTTCGAGGTAGGTGACAAGGTTCTACTTAAGGTCTCACCCTGGAAAGGGGTAATGCGATTTGGCAAGAAAGGCAAGTTAAGCCCAAGATATATAGGAGAATTCGAGATCATCGAATGTGTCGGAACAGTGGCTTATAAGTTAAATTTGCCTGAAGAGCTAAGTGGTATTCATAATGTATTCCACATCTGCAATCTGAAGAAATGTCTAGCTGATGAATCACTAGTCATACCACATACGGATGTGCATATAGATGAGAGCCTGAAGTTTGTTGAGAAACCTTTGTCGATTGAGGATCGACAGGTTAAGAAGCTTCGAAGGAAGCAGGTACCAATTGTAAAAGTTAAATGGGATGCCCGTAGAGGTCCCGAGTATACGTGGGAGGTAGAGTCCACAATGAAAGAGAAGCACCCTCATTTATTTCAGTAAATCTTGAGGTCAAGATTTCTTTTAAGGGGGTGAGGATGTAACACCTCGCAAAATCATGTCCAATATAGTATCAACACGTGTCATGGACTTCAAACGTATAACGGATTGATTATGAGGGACTAAAGTTGACAAACGAAGAAAGTATATGAATATAAGGATACAAAGTGTTAAAATTTGATAGTTTTGCCTTTTAACAACCCTACGTGATGTTTATACCCTAAAACGAATGTATCATGAAGCGTGTGAAACCGTTTGTAGAAGAAAGTGAAAGTTTACTAGACGCGAGAGTTAAATGTGTCAACATGTTCAAGTTATACCTCTGAGTGACCTTTTAGCAAACCCGTAGCCTTGTAACGATTAATTATGCTCCCAAGAATAAGTGGTAAAAATTTCACAAGGTTTCGATATCGTATGAGAAAGATACACTAACTTTCGTAATTAAGGGGTTAAAAGCGTCAACGAGGCAAAACTTGTGTTTTCGGTTGTCGTTTAATGAAACCGGACCTAATGATGATTGGTTATATCTCATGGATCATTGAAATATAAATTTCATGGGTTAAAAGTGCTTAAAATGGAAGAAATCACGCTTTAGAAGGTCCAGGGGGTGAAAGTATCATTTATGAAACATGTTTGGCTGATAAGCTTGTTGCTGGCGCTACGCCACCACCTAGGCACATCTCCGTGGCGCGACGCCATGGACTACCAGATCAGCAAACTTTTGATTAACATGGCAGCTTGCATGTGTGCTCGATTCCGCGAGTTTGCCACCCTCTAGCTCCTTGAAACACGTCCTTTAACACATGTATTCATCCCTGGAGTTGCCCTAACACTTGTATCCATCTCCTTGAACTTCCTTGGCTATAAATGGGACCAATTGTTGCAACTTATGAACTCACATTTGAGCACTTCACTTGGAAAGCTTCCAAACTCTTGTTCTGAAGATTTCTGGAGCTCAAGAGCACTTCTCAAGGATTCTTAGTCGTGCATAGGACTTCAGTAAGTGTCCTTAACCTTTCTTAATTCAGTTTTACTTAGTTAATTAGTCTAAAGTCAAACCGTCGTAATTAAGGTTTGACTTCATGATTAATTAAAATTTGTCCAGTCAAATCTCGAATTGAAAGTAGCTTTGAGTTGGTATTTATGTGGGTAATAAACCCTTAAAAAGGCACCCTCTGATTCCCACTCTAACTAGGTCAATTGCCGGGTCAAAGTTAATTTTAAAAAGTCAACAGAAAGCTAATTTTCACATAAACACATAATTAATGATGTAGAAGCTATGAAACCTGTTTTATCACTCATATAACTTGGTAATCAATGTAAGAACATGTCTAAACATGTTCAACCCGACAATTTTCAGTTTAAGCTCGGTTCGGAACCGAAAGTCGCATAAGTGGACTTTTGCTTTGACTTTCAGCTCTGACCCATTAGAGCATATTTTAGAAATGCCTTAGAGCTTTAATAGGACCAGGTTACATGTTAGTATAACCCTCTGTGATTATACAACTTGGTTCATTAGTTATTCGATTCATGTACATGTTTCCGTTATATGCCTAAATATTGACCATAAAGCCCTTTTGACCTTAAAACAAGAATTTTGAAAATGTGAGAGGACAATAATCTTTATTACTGATTTATAAACATGACCCTAAATTTTTACATCAATTGGAGGTCTAGATTAAGAGTTATGCTCAATAGCGTAATTAGAAAGCTTTTTATTAATTAAACGGCGTAATTAGCATATAGCCTATCTAAACCTAAATTTTGATACCAAACTTTTTACCCACTGATGTAAAATAATATTTTGAGAGTTTTGAAGATTTTTATTTATTTTTAAGCTGAGCATAACATAGGGTTCAAGCCTTAATTCTGTAATTGTCGATTTCGCCATTTTGGCCTATAAAATGAGTTTTACAAAATATTTGGACACCCAACCTTTTCGCTACTGATTTTTTATGATAAATAAAACATTTTAAGCTTTCTGGAGTGATAAAAATATCAGCTTTTCATATAAAACCCGGAAATCGCTTAAAATCGCCTTTTTACGCGTTTTTAACGCATAGTATAAGTTAAAACTATTTTTAACATATAAGGTTTGATTCCTACTGATGTTTTAAGTAAATTTATATATTTTAACAGTAATGAAAAGTTTTTAAACTCAGATTCCCTATTTTGACATTTAAAGCCTATGTGAAATTACCAAAATGCCCTCCGGTGGAATGGGGGTAATATAGGACAAGTGGTTAGTTGTGTCGGGAAGCCCTTAATGCTTGATAAAGCTACATTTAAAGACTAAAGAAGGGCCGTTAAACTATGCTCGTGTGTTAGTGGATGCAAAAGCTTCTAGTGGGCTTCCGGACAAAGTGAAAATTAATCTTCCTAATTGTGGCGATGTTCCGGGTAAGTCTTACTTTTTGAATTTATCATACAAATGGAAACCGCCATGTTGTAGTCTTTGTGAAGTATTTGGTCATACTAGTGATAAGTGTCATTTGAGAAAGGATAATGTTCAAAAACATGATGTGAAAAAACAAAAATCTGGGAATGATGGTTCGGTTAAAGCTCATGGAGATGAATTTTTTGATGTTGTGAGAAGGACTAAAGCCCAAAATAAAGACAAAAAACCTATATGGCAGCCAAAAAAATTTGATTATGGATTGATTATGGCTGGCCCATCTGGGCTGAAGTCTGTTACGGATCAAAAGACGCCCAGCGATAAGGCTGCTGGGCTTCATAAAATCGCTGAATCTGGCCCATCTGTTGTTAATGATTTAAAGATTGCTGATCCAGTTCGTATAGGACCTAAAAAGGCTGCTGGGCTATGTGATCAAGGCCCATATGGTGGGCGGTCTTAATTGATTCAAGCAAAGGGCTCAGATATGGCAGCTGGCCCATCAGTGCTTTATAACAAAACCGGCCCATCAGTTTTGGAGCCTATTTCAGAATTGAACATGGGCTCAACAGTTAAGGCCCAAAAGGCTTATGGGAGTGGTTATTATGATGTTTCAAAAAACTCCTTTGGATCACAATTTAGCCAAACGTGTGATATAACGAATAGTTTTGGTACGTTACGTGATGAGGTAGATTGTTTTGACACGGAGCTTGGGTTGTGGGAACATGAGATAGATGTGGTTAAAAATTATGTGAAAAATAACACACACCCGAAGATTGAAGAATATAGTGCATGGTCCGAAAGTATGAGAAAATATTATGATGGTTTGACAAAAGTTAATGGGGATGAAGCTGAGGTGGAGTCGGAGACCGATGAAATGGCGCGCTTTATGAAGATCGGCTCCAAATTTTAGTGTTTCTTCTTTTTTTGTGTTTTCTGATGTATGTTTTTTTTTGGTTCTTTGTTTTTATGGCGTGTTGCCATTTGAACATTTGAACTTTGTTTGTATTCTCGTTTTTTAGATATTAATAAAAGTTTACTCCCCGTTTCCCAAAAAAAAAAATGCCCTCCGGTGCATAGTTTGATTATAAAAGGTAAATTTCACATATATAACATACCCTACTGTTATGATTTATAAAAATAAGTATTTTTACTGAATATATCAGACCTGAAACTCAGATTTATATTTAAACTCTTTTATAAGCTTTAAAATGACCAAAATGCCCCTACGGGGCATAGTTTGAGTTTAAATTCGTTTTGGGCATAATGGAAGGTATCCTACTGATATCACAACATGTTTAAGGCATATTAACTTAGGAAACCTGTTCATGACTCATTTGGTTACCCGTTACGCATTATTCGCGTTCGGTGCGGTTTATGTAACTAGTTTACATAAATTAGCCGAAACGGGTCAAACCTTATCGTTTTTATTTCAAAATCCAGAATGTGGTTAGTTTACCCATATTATACAAATATACAAACTTGTCGGGTCTAAACCACACTCTAATCCGGTCATCGCTTAATCGTGCGTTTTGAACCGTGTATCTCCTTTTAAAACTAACCGTCTAAGTTTAGGCTTAATTAAAACCCATTAGGAATCTAATAGGTTATTAAAAACCTTCGTTCCAGATTTAGGAGCCTAGTAAAAGCTATCTGCACTTGCTGATTGAATACGGTTGAGATAAATTTGAATATTTGCTCAGGTAAATACTTTTAACTTATTTTCCCTATACGGGCTTGGGATACGGTATTATAATAATACCGCTTGGTCGGGTATGTAGTCATTTAAATCGGATTGTGATTAATGTAATTATATAACTCGTTTTAATCTGTATTATTTGGTGTATGGCCTTTGGGGGGTTAATGACCATGTCCCGGATATCCTTGGCATCATTCAAAGAAATGGCCACGACCTAAGCACGGGGTGTAGGCATACACCTGACAGTTGCATTATGTAAAAACTGGTAATCCACAATAAAGGAATCAACCTTGTGGGCATTATACCTATGGCGTGTCAATTAATCTTGACCGGTTCTTCTAACCGGCACTGACGGACGACAAATAAGTAAAACTGTATACAAGATTATTTTTAATAATTGTCCCAAGTTATAAAAGATATTTTGTGCCATGTGAATTCAAATCAATTTTCTTAAACTCTTTTCAAAATGAGTCAGTTAATTGTATTTACCAGTGTAAACTGACGTATTTTCCCAAAAGGCTAAGTGCGGGTACTAGACGAAATAGGCTGGCTACTCCTGACATCATTAATCAATTCTTGCAAGCTCTAGATGTTAAAGTCTGTTGAACAATAATCTTTTTATCTTTTGATCCGCATGTGGATCCATTACAGTCCGTTGTGATACTTTGATAATACTATTTATTCGGTTTGTATTGTGATTCATCTTTTGCTTCTGCTGTGCATTTAAATTGTGTTGTTTAACTATGATGATATCAACTACTTCATGATACTCCCCACCGGGCCCACCGGTAATACGTGAAAATTCGGGGTGTGACAGTTTTGAATGTGGTGAGTATGGCCACATTGTCAGAAACTGTCCATATCTCACAAAAGGAAAGGCAAAAGTTGATGCCCCCCATGGTAACAGTTACTATAAAAGATCTGTTTCATGAAAACAGGACCCTCGTCTTGTTAAACAACAGGAAATGAAATAGAAAAAGAAACAAAGAAAAGAAATTGAAAAGGTTTTAAAACCAGAGGTTATCCAAACACAGTCTGTTAAGTTAGAAGTTAAAAATGAAAAACAAAAACAGATTTGGAAACCAAAATCAGTAACCGTTTCAGGGGGAGCTACATCAATTCCGAATCATCGGGAAATGGATGTCACAATTCTCGATGATGACGGAAGACCCAAGTCTGTGAAGGCGTGGGTCCCCCTCTCCAACTAATCTCTGAATGAGTGTGTAGGATGTTCCAGGAGAAACTATTGATGATCTTAGGATTGTTGATAGTGGAGCGTCCATGCACAAGATCGGCGACATAAGGCTCCGAAATATTGTTACATCTAGGAGAATATTGTTGCCATTGATGGAGAGAAAGGAAAAAAGAAAAGAAGACAAAAATTCCAATGAAGGAATGATGGTGAAAGAATGTGGTTGAACGAAGTTAAAAAATTCGACAAGATGAAAAATGTGCCAAAGTTTGGTTGTTATGGTTTTTGATCGGGTCCTCAGGAAAGATTTCAATGAAAAGTACGCGCCTGCAGCACGTCTGAAGCTTTTTGAAGACTCATGGATTTTTCTTCCACAAGAAGCTCAAAGTCCACAAGATGAACGTGTAGTGTACTTTTCTCTACGGTGTGATTGAAGATATTGTGTTTGTTGAACAAACTAACCGGGTGTGCGGATACCTTGGAGTGGATTGAACAACTGCACACTACTTCTAAAGGAGAAAGACCAAGACCTTTGTTGGTGCAAAAGCACGTGGAAGATATCATGTATGGACCGTCCAATGATGATGTGTACAAGCTTTCCCACATGCTCCATTTGCCACTTACCAGCCGGACCCGGAGGTTTCTGATCTTGTTGTTGTGAAGAGATTTCTCGGATTCATTGAAGTAGCTGCAAAATCGACCTTGAAATCCACACCGGGTGGATATCCAGTTTGGGAGAGCACTCAGATTCCTGCCAATGCACAAAGAAGTTGCAGGATTACGGTTTTGAATTTTTAATCTCTCCTATCCTTGTCGATATTTAAGTTGCCTTTTGAATTATGATTTTCTAACATTCTGCATAACACTCCTTGACCAGACACGTTGATCTTAAATATATCCTCACACGTGATTGTTTCAATGTGAAACTCGTCAATGTTGTTTTGGTCCACACTGATTACCGTCATGCCAACTGATTTTTCCAAAATTCGATAAATCATTTCTGATTAAAATTAGTTTTGGTAAACGGCATCGAGGTAGAACATGAGTTAATCCAACATCGGAAAATCGTTTTTGTAAATATCTTTGTGTTTTTAATTTATCGTCATATTTTTTACATTTTAGGGGGGGGGGTAAATTCAAATTTTAAAAATACAAAAACATCGAAAAATTTCAAAAACACAAAAATAATAGAAAAACAAAAATGAATTTCCTGGCGAGCAAAAGAGAAAATGATAGTACATTAGTGGTTTGTCGAAACCTCTTTAAACCTTAAATGAAAAATGATAAGCAGCTCTATATAGGATGTATCAGTAGGCTCACAATCATTTTAAAGTGTGCAAGGTGATATAAACCTAAATCGACTGAAGACTGTGTAGGAACCGCTCATTGGCATATGGTCTTGGTACTGTAATTTCGTTTGATAGATTGCCGAGGTTCTGAGATATGTGGTCTTTATGCTGTTTATCATCTGGGTATCATGGTTGTTTCTTTTACCGAAAACAACGGAGACGAAGTCTAGATCTTCCATGATACCATACATATACCTGTACATATTGCATTCGAACTCAATAAGTAATCATCAATCACATGTCCACAAAACAAGTGATAATATATCACATTTATCCAGGTGTCAAGTTCGTCTCATTGCTGTACGTTTGTACTGACCTGTTCACGGACTTGCTCCTGTGCCCTCATGCATCTGAAAATCAAGTTCCTCATCAATAAGTGATTCTATCACATAGGGCTTGTTTTCAATCAAAATAAGTGAGTATCTCACATTTTCATATACATGAAAACAGATGATAAATGGTATACTCACCAGTAAGATGAACTCTCGTGCATACCTTGATACGGGAATGTGTCGTGTGTGGATGAACATCGGTCGGTAAGTATAAATCATACACTAATCGTATCCCCTCGCCATGATTACATCTGATAAGTTGAGCTTATGTGGACAACAATACCGATAATCATTATAGGATACTTATCTAAATGTTAACTAATTGAACAACAAGAACGTTTTAGCGTGACGGTACACTGATATGATTCTCTTACCCTCGAAACTCGCAAAAAGAATGTCTGTGAATATTTATTTAATGTTGTCAGTTTCTGCTTCTTTGTATATTTTTATTTACTGCTTTCAGTCTTTACATTCGAAATATTCAAAATTCCAAAAAGAGTTTAAGTGTGTTTTAATATAAACTTTCTAAAAGCCAAAAAGATTTTATTTCTGTTATTATTTTCGATTAACCGATGTTGGAACTCGAGTGTTCGTTACCTGAAATCTGATCGAAACCAAAACAACTAAATCTTCATAAACGGTCGAAATTTGCAAGCTTTGAAAGTTAAAAACCAAAATTGAACAATTTGTTAAACTTTCAAACTGTCGAACGGTAGTTGAATTGAAACATGGTCACATGTGTGTCGTTTGTTTATGTTAACTATATTCCAAGTGTTTGTTCTCATTACGCGTTTAGCTTTCTTGTATGTGCAGATGCGACATTCAAATCAGCTAAAGGCGAAGAGAACGTGTTAGAAGACTAGCTTCGGAATGAAGACACGACGTGGAGGCACTCAAAAGATAAAGATGATCGAGTTGCCGCTGACCACTCATCAACACCACAAGGATCTAAAGAATTGAAGATCAAAAGATTCACGAGTATAACTCAAGGAGAGTTTATTTTAAGGGGGAGTTTGTTGACACACTTCCTAAATAAATAGGGGAGTTTGTTGATGCACTTTCTACTTACGACACGTGAAGACTTTGAAGATCCTCCGACATGGAAGACATGGAAGATGAACCTTACGAGTAGCGTCCAAGGGGGAGTGTGTTGGTACACTTTATGTGGACGCGACTCGGTTCGGTTCAACTCTGTTAGGTTCGGCTCAAGCCCGATGTCACGACATTCCTCCGTCGTGCGCCCCAGAGTTCGACAAGCGAAGCACGGAACGCCGCGAAGCGTTTTCTGACGCCACATCACCATGACATCACCATGATGATGTCATGATGATGTCATGTGAAGACATTTCATGTGAAGATTACATTTAAACAACGTGAATTCATTTTATGAATTAATCAACTGTTTGTTTGTTTTCTATTTTAGAACATGACGAAAGAACTCATATAGACATATGACGAAAAACCCTTGATGAAAGATATGTTTCATCGTGCATAAATAGTGACAAAAAACATGTTGTTTTTCGTCAGCTTCTGAAGTCTTTCGTCGGCTGTTTGTCTTTCGTCATAGTGTTTCGTCGCTGCATGTTTCGTCGACCTGTTCCTCTATATAAGCAGCAAGCTGAAGACAGGTAGACAGAACACTGAACATCGAGTGAACACAGAGAGATACACGAGAGACACCAGTGAGTTTGTGAGCTTTATGTAAAATAATCTTGTAACAAAACTTCCTGGTTCTGAATATATTTGAGATTTAAACGTTGAATCTTTGTGTTTGTGTTCTCGATCTCGGTTTGCTTTCCCGGTTGGATTCCGCACAACCGGGTTTGTTCGTATACAAGGATTAGGCGACTAGATCCTCCGCTAGTTGGACCTACAGTGACTAGTTGAAGATTTGGTCTACGATTTGACCGAGTTTCATGCGTATGAACGTTGTATGGTCGTTTCTATACTTGAGGTCTTTAAAACATTCATCAATAAATGTGCTATATACACCAACCACCATTTTTCGTCTAGGGTAAAATAGATAATATTATTATTATTATTATTTGTTTTTAACAACTTACATACCTTGTGTCAACTGAGACATGAACTCTACACTTTGAAGTTTTACTAACACCATATAATCTCTTGTAAGAAACTAAATAGCACAGTCTCTCTCTCTCATAACTACCAAGAAGGGATAATGCATGTTTTGTCACTCCTGTAAGTCTTGTTCTTTATAGTCATATGTATATTAGTTATAGGTCAAGTTTTTTTCTAATTCAGCCAGAAATATACTAATGATGAGAATGTTGTCAATCATAGCTTTCAGAATTCTATGTCCAGAACCAACAAAATGCAAAACTGGGATCAGATTCACCAATGAAAGCAAATTTAAAAGCAAAAAAATAGCAGAAAAAAGAACTAAATCTTTGAACAAAAATAAACATACACTAACCTTAATTTGAAGGAGGAGAAGAGGTGGTGACGGTGGAGATGAGGTGGTGGCCGTGGGGACGAGGTGGTGACGGTGGAGACTAGCATACACATATACATACACCAAGAATCAAGAAACTAACAACATATGTAACAAAATAAACAAAAAATTCGACAGAAAAACTAACAATACTAACCGATTTGAAGTAGAATTGGTAAAAATGAAGAGATATAGCCGATTTGGAGAAGAACCTGTGAGAGGAGATGAAAGGTTTTGGAGAAAGTGGAAGGAGGGAAGAAATGGCGTTGTTTTCTCTGTTTATTCGACGGACCAATCGGGGCGACAAGCTGTCGCCGCTATTGATATAATACTCTCGCCGCTATTAACCTGGATAAACCCCATCCGTTGGATGAGGATAAGAAACGTGTGGATGGGGTTTCATTTGGGACACCGGGTGCGGTTGTAGAGAGAGGGAGACCGAGAGTTATAGCATAGAAGAGGTTAAAACTTATAAAACAAAAATATACGTGTTGATACATATAGTGTGGATACGGCTCGGCTCGGCTACGAAGTGAAGGCCGTAGTCAAGACAACCTCCTGTCTTGACTCGGTATGCGATTGACTTCGTAATGTACGAAATTGCTACTGTGTGTGTGCAGTATGCATTTAGTATTGCTTATGTGTTTATTATGTTTGTTATTTGCTTGTTTGAAGCCCAACATGAGACAAGGCCCAACATACATGCAAGAAATCCAAAGTCCAAGCCCAGCTCATCAAAGTGATGAAATCACTTTGATTTCACCAAAGACAAGGACGAAATCCCCTGATTTCGTGGGATTTGGATTTCGTTGATGAGGGTTTTCGTCCAGTTCCTGATTTCGTCATTTACTTTACTATATAAACACAGACAACAGACATTACACAGTTAGGCAAATCTGAATAGATTTGAGAGCGAACACTGTAAACACACACACACAACTAAGAGTTTATAGGTTTATCTTGTAAACATTGCTTTGTAACGGTTTCATACGAGTTAATACAATGGAGTGTTAATCGTTGAATCTTCGTGTTTGTGTTCGTCACTTGGTTTAACTTACCCGTTTGGATTCCGCACTTTCGGGTTTATCGGAAAACAGGGAATAGAGGTTACTCGATCCTCCGGGTGGACCTACAATTGGTATCAGAGCATTGGCTCGATTCCGTGTTAAAACCAAGTGTTTTTCTTGTGATTTTTAAAGATTTTTATGTGTTTTTCTTGTATTTTGATCTTTAAAGTTCATACATTTTCTGAAAAACGTTGTTAAAATCTTGAAAGTCTTGGTATTTTTGCTTCTAGTTCATTTAAAACCTTGTTTAAAACTCTTATATACTTGTTAGTATTGGGTTTTTGTTGAACTTTATTGCAAAATTTGAGTTCAGAAAATTTATCGGTTGCCGGAAAACTCCTATATTCATCGGAGTTCATCAGACATTCAAAGTGTTCTTGAGTTGTTCTTGATATATATCTGAGTTTGATCTTTGTTTGATAAATTATTGAGTTGTTAAGAATATAAAATTGTTGTTTGACATTTGTGTTCTCTGATGCAATGATGTTTGTTGAAAAAGGGTGCTTTGAAATCAGAGATAAAGATAAAGTGTGTTTGAAAAGGAAGGTTACTGTGTCAGGATAAGGTTTTGAAAATATCTAAATTGTCTCCTGGTGCTTTGGTCAACAACATCAGCCAACGAAATCCCTTATCTCTTGTTGCTGAAATCACCCTAGTCATCAAACACTCTTGGACGAAATCACTCCTTACTGCAAGACTCTCAACGAAATCACAAAAGTCTTGACAAACAAAAGTCTGCCGACATCACCTGATAGTTCCTGTCAACGAAATCACCTTTAGTTCCAGCCGAAAACACTTATCTTTCCTTATCAGCCGAAAACACTTGTGCAATTGTATTGATGGCCGAAATCCCTTAGGTCCTGCCGAAATCCCTCTTCACTTGTGTTTGGGCCGAAATCACCTCTCTTGTAAACATCAACCAACGAAATCACCGTATTCATTTCTCAATTACACCTGGGCCGAAATCAAACACTTGTGTTTGTTTTATTTTGGGCCGAAAACACTCCCTAGCCCAAATCAGTTCTTGGCTGAAAATCTTTTTTGCCGAAATCCCTTATCAGTTAACATCCTCAGCCGAAATCCCTCTTCAGTTAACATCAGCCGAAATCCCTTTTCACTACCAGCCGAAAACACCATACATCACAGTGATCTTTTTTTTTTATCAAACATCAACCAACGAAATCACCTTATAACGAAATCACTTGTGTTGTTGACAGAAGCTTTTTATTTCATTGTTAACTGTCTGTTTGGAGTGTGTAAACAGGTTTTTCATCAATAGACATCCAAAATGAATCCGGATTGGTGGGGTACTCCGTCTAATACGGAAAATAAGTATAGGAGCACGGGATTATCTCCTTCATGGGCCGAACCTCCTGCACAATCGTCGTCACCTCAAATTTCGTCAACTCAATGGGCGTTTGTTTCAAATCAAAATCAAAGTATTCAAAGTATACTTTTGAGCGAAAATGAAACCGGAAGCAATAATCGTCCACCGAAGCTTATGCACATGAATGAATATCCGGGATGGGAAGAAAGATTTCATACGTATATTCTTGGTCAAAACACGGAGTTGTGGTTACGATTCATTACAGACTTCGATCAAGCACTTGATGTTGCTGCTTCAACAGCCGCGTCATATGCAGATATTTCGCAAGATAATAAGAAGATTTATGATTTAGAAAAGAAGGCTTTTTCTATTCTAACTCAAGCGTTAAACAAAGAAATCTATCATCAGTTTGTAAGCTTCAAGACAACAAAGAAGTTATGGGACGCATTGAAGACGATAGGTGAAGGAAACAAGGCATCACGCAAATTACGACATGATTTACTCAAGAAGGAGTTTGATGGTTTCACATGTATGGAAAGAGAATCGTTGAAAGATTTGACAAGTCGATTTTATCCCTTGTTGACTGAGTTGAATCATTATGGGGTAGTAACAACTCCTGTAGAGGTTGTCACAAAGTTGGCCGATGCATTGCCACTTCAATGGAAGTGTTTCTTGGAAATTTTAAAGTACAATGGCACATTGGCTACAACCTCAATCCATGATTTCGTTTAGATGTTGGAGAATAAAGATCAGGAAGAAACTCTAAAGGCGAAAAAGGTTCCAGTACAACAAAATCCTGATATGTAATATGGAACTTCTAGCACTTCAGCAAGACCTGTTTCACATGCTCCACTTC
The DNA here is from genome assembly GCA_030545235.1 of Helianthus tuberosus. Taxonomy (NCBI): domain Eukaryota; kingdom Viridiplantae; phylum Streptophyta; class Magnoliopsida; order Asterales; family Asteraceae; genus Helianthus; species Helianthus tuberosus. Next base: position 10,553,588 of record CM060415.1, read on the forward strand.
AAACGGCGTTTGTCACAAGCACAGATTTGTATGGCAATCCGATACAAGTTCCTGTTAAGCCAGCTCCAACCACAGACTTGTATGGAAATCCACTACAACCAGCTCCACAACAGCCAAGCCAACGATCTCTAGTAGCTACTGATATGTTCGGAAATCCATTACCTGTTCTATCTACAGGACCAACAGATCTGTATGGAAATCCACTTCCAGCTTCCTCAAGACCAACGATTGTTCAACCAACCACAGATTTGTACGGGAATCCACTACCTGTGCAACAGCAAGCCTGTTATGGTAGCAAATCATCAGCTGGTCAGCCATCAAATACAGTACGGCTAGACACTTCAAACTTTTCAAAAGTGAGTGTTGAAGTAGCTAAGGATCATATGGAAATTCTAAACACTCTGGTTAGCGCGTATTGTGGGTTGATAGCAGGTCAGATCGGGAACATCAATCTGACTCAAGAAGATTACCAGCAGATAGATAAAGAGGAGATGGAGATGATGGACATCAAGTGGGCTTTCGCCAGTGCTGTAAGGCGAGCAAAAGACTTCATGGAACGGACGGGTAGAACCAGCTTGGAAAGCAAGAAAGATACCAAGTATGGGTTCGACAAGCAATCCGTCAAGTGCTTTAACTGTGGTGAACGTGGTCATTTCAAGCGTGAATGCACAAAGCCAGCTCAGCATGGGAACCAGAATCCTTTCAGAGGTCAAGGCAACCAGGCGCATCAGAATCAAACCAGGAACAACGAGCGCTCCTTGGTTCCTGTAAACAATCAAGCAGGACCATCGAACACCAGTCAAGCTCTTGTGGTGCAAATAGATGAGGGTTGCGACTGGTCAATGCAATTAGGCATTGGTGATCAGGGAGGAGCAGCTTGTTTTGCTGAAGCTGCTAAGGATTTGAAGCACGCCAGTGGTGGAGAATCTTCCGCCAGTGGTGATGAATCTTCAGATGAAGAGAGTTCTGGTTATTCAAGGAGTTCAGATGAGGAAACCCCAACTTCAGGCGATGACAATGTATCTAGAGGGAGAATCGATGCAGATATCGATGAATTGTTAGGAGAAGCTGCAGTAAGGAATGATAGAAGATCTATTCTGGTGGATCAAGCTGCTTATTCTTCTTCTTCTCTCCATTCAGCCTTTATGGCTAATGTCGACAGTTCATCAAGCCAGGTATGTGTCCATGAACCAACTGTCGTTAATTGTGATAATTGTGCTAGCTTAATTGATAAATGTGCTGATTTAGATGCTAATATGTCTGAGTTGCAAAGCAAACATGATGCTTTAAATGCTGAATTGTCCGACTTGCAAAGCAAACATGATGCTTTAGATGATAAGTGGTGTGATTTGCAAAGCAAACATGAAGATTTGCAAAGCAAATATGATGTGACATTTATCCACAATCAAAAGCTGATAGTGGATCTCTCAAAATGCACAGAAGCCAACATGTTTTATGAAAATCATGAAAATGAATATAAAACAATGATTGAAACATTAAGGGAAAACAAATCCGAGCTGACGAAAATGGTTTCAAGAAAACAAACAACCATAAACTGTTACATCAATAGGCTCGAGATAATGCAAAAAGAAATGGTTTGTGTTAAAACTGAAAGTGAGGCGATCCGGCTTAAGTTAGACAACTATTTAAGCTCTAGCTATGTGCTGGATCACATCATTAATGTTCAGAAAGAGAAAAAGGATGTCGCTTGCATTGGCTATAAGAAATGTCCACCACCGGTTAAACACAATTATGACGCAATGCCTGATGAAGAATATAGAACTCATTTTTCGCCATCGGTTCCTTTAAACTTTGATGAGTTTGCGACGGGACTTGGATACAAACCGGAAGTACCATCAGATTCGGATGTGTCAGCCGATACAAGTGTGTCTTCTGCTGAACTGAATCAGGATCCTCCAGTCATTGTTGAGGATACTAATTCTTCAGATGATGAATCTAATGATACTGACTCAGCACAGTCAGATGCGGTAATCAAAGAAAAGGACATACCTCTCGAGAATCATATTCTATGTGATCCTCCCGCAAAACCTGCTACGACTGTTCTGACCGAGTCCACGTCTACTTCCTCACAAGAGTCTGAGAGTGTGAATTTGCTGTACACTCTTGTTGGTGATGATAAAATCTACTCTGACAAAGATTTTCCTATTAAGAATGTTAATCAATCTTTAATAAGTAAAATTTTTGAGGATTCAACAAGTAAGTTTTTGGGAAAGACAGGATCACACGTTGTGGTAACACAGTGTCCTCCTATCCTAAAGGCTGAAGTTAGAAAACAATGTGGCAATCAGAAATTACCAACAGTGAAAAATCAGCAAAATCACACCAAACCTAAAAGTAACTCAACGACTCAATGGCAAAAGAAACAGACCAAGAAAAAGGACAAGAAAGTGACCTTTGTGAAATCGAAGGGAACGGATAAAATTGATACATTTGAAAACAAATCTAACTTAGATTTTGTTAATCAAGCAAAAATTTTGAAAAGAAATGAACAAATCAGTTCAAAACCTAGTACCTCGGGATCACAAAGTTCATCGACAAGACAATCACATGATACTACGGGGTTTGTAGAACGTAGATCATGTTTTTCATGTGGTACAATTGGACATATCATTCGAAATTGTCCATATCTTCATAAACAAAAAGCCAAAGTTGATGATCCCCGTGACCAAATTGACCGCAAGCGATCTGTTTCAGCAAAACCAGATCCCCGTCTTGTAAAAGAAAGGGAAAAGAAACAGAAACGCCAACAGGTCAAGAAAATTGAAAAGGCGATTAAAACCAATGTGGTTAACAAAACATCTGTTTCTGTCAAACCAGACAATTGAAAAACTTCAGACAATCATGAAGTTAAGATTTTAAAGAATAACACTGGTAAAACAAAACAGACCTGGAAACCAAAAACGGTTATTGAATCAGGGGGAACATCACAATTTCCGCAACATCGAGAAGTTCAAGTAACTTACGTTGATGAAAATGGAAGACCCAAGACCACAAAGGCTTGGGTCCCCATCTCCAACTAATCATGTGAGTACATGTGCAGAGTGTTCCAGGAGGAACTTTCAGCAGTCATTGGATTGTTGATAGTGGGGCATCCAGGCACATGACAGGCGATATGAAGCTTCTCTACGACGTTAAATCTATTAGAGGAGGTTATGTTGCTTTTGCTGGAGATAAAGGCGGATATATTACTGGAGAAGGAATGGTATCCAAAGGGGTTGTAAGTTTTGACAAGATCAACTTTGTACAACAACTTGATCACAATCTTGTAGGATCGAGAATCGATCTGAACGAGTCTTCAGAAGAGCTCTAAACTGATTCAAAGGCGGAATACGATGAATCAGAGTTTGTTTCAGCTTGATATTCACTATTAACTGTCTCTTATATTGATTCTAGAACGTTTACAGACGAGGAGACACTTCGGCAGAGCTTCGCTACCGGAATCCAAAAGTTACAAATGAAAAACTCAAGTCACATATTTATACTATTTCCAGTTCGTTTGAACAGGCATTTCCAGTTCGTTTGAACAGTCCACTTCGTTTGAATTGTCCACTTCGTTTGAACAGTCCACTTCGTTTGAGCTGTCCACTTCGTTTGAACTGGCTTGTTCACCTTTGTTTCCTGTTTAACTCGAACTGCGTGACTTGATCTTTCATTACTAATCTAAGACTCGAACGAAAATGAAGTCGACAGACAACTGCACTAACAGACTCCCCCTTGAATGTTGACGGAATCTTCAGTGAGAGTCTTCAACATGACGACTCTTCAATCTTGATCGGTCTTCTTTCTTTCTTATCATGTACCAGTATCTTCTCTTTGGCTCTAACCTCATCAGACTCCCCCTTTCATCATGCTGGGATCTCTGTCTGGAATTAGCTATCACCTTGAGATCAAACACTGGCTTTAAATCTTGTTCAACACATCTCCTGCACACTTCTCATCAAAAGATAAGTTTTTACTTAAATCAATAAGAAAAACTTACTAGAAATAGTTACACCAAGTTCAAATTAATGACCCTGATTAACTAATCTAAACTTCTTTCTTAATTCAAAATTTTCAATTCAGCACTCAAACCCAACCCTGTTCATCATGTTCAGCACTTGAAATTTTGAATATCAGCTCTCCAACACCAGTTGTCGAAAATATTTTTGTATTTTATCAAAATTTATGCTAAAACACACTAAAATCTTTTTGGATTTTTGAATAGAAAGAAATGCAGTAAAGAAAAATATTTACATACAATATTTTTGTGAGTTTGTGTAAGAGGATCATATCAGTTTCTGAAACAAATCACTAACACCGTTAAGCTTCATTTCATTTTAAGTTTTAAACGATTCACTTAGATTGTCAGTATGTTTGTCCACTTAAATTTTCACACAAAGTTCAATTGATCCGAGATATGATATTAATGTCTTAAGTACTTAAACTCAATCGCGTGTCCCACCTTAGAATATACTCCCGTATCCAGATCCCAATATTCAGTCTTACAGGTAATTATGACACAAATGATATATGTACATAAATTAGGTAATGCGAGGGCTGAGGGATCTCAGGTCGATACTTCCGCATACGCAGAGAGATATCAGCTTCGACTTTACGGTATGTCCCCTTTAGAGGATCGTTTAGCTACAACAGCAGCGACTATCAATTTTATTGTTTCATCTTGTAGGTCCCGAAATCTGAGGATCGATTACGAACCGAATCACTTGTTTATAGTAAACACGGTTACGTGTGCGGAATCCACGTAACTATGCCAAATCAAACATATAAAGCAATAATAACAACGGATTAATCAATGATACACACTCGATTGATTAACGGGATGAGAACCGATTACAACTGATACAAACACAGTTCAGACAGAATTTCGGCAGAGTTTTGTTACTATGGTCAATATCTCATCTCCGGTTCATAATGAAACTGAAATGTTGTTTATATAGTCCCTGGCCACTGATATCGACGAAACACACAAAGTGTTTGACGAATCTGAACATGGGCCAGACATTGGGCCTGGAACAGCCCAGTACATGACGAATCAAGGTCTGATTCGTCATGACCTTCAACGAAACAGAATTAAGAACATTGGTCTGTTTCGCCATGAAGTGTTCCGACGAAACAGACCTGTTTCGTCGTGGACTGCAACTGTTGTGTTTGTTTCTGTAAACAGACAGCAACAATCAGCAACATATAAACATAGTAATGACCAAACTACCCTTTAATGCAACATGCATTGTTCATAATACTTTACATATCAAAAGAGACAAATAAGTTGTACACAAGTAGATAGGAGGATATCTGACTTGGTCAACATAACATACAGACTCGATAATTAATAAAAGACCATACAAAATACATCGTTAAACAAGACTAGTTACAGACACTAAAAATGCATCAACAAACTCCCCCTTGTCTGTTACTCGTCTTTGGTCTTCTAATCTTCCATCAGTGTTGTTCGGACCACGAACTGCCCGAATGTATACCCCTATAGTAGCAAAAACATGCTACTCGCTGAAACTTTAACGCTTGACGTGCATCTTGATCTTCATAGAAAATATCATGACGATATAATCTGCTAATATCAGCTTCAGACATGTTGACGATCCACATCGGATCCAACATCCGGTAATTAGCACGACCATCTCTAAACACAATTACAGCTTCATGAGTATCCGAGTCGTAGCACCACAATGCCATGTCTTCAAGAAAATCCTGCTTCATAGTCATCAATGGGATTTTATCTACTACCCTCGGAGGCTGATACACCAGTTTATATCTGCAAGTGTTGGTGTCCGGATCAAGAGTAAACTTGATCGGTTGATAAACAGGAAATTGTGGCTTCTAGGATTCATCCTTCCAGCCTGACTTCTTGTTTACTTTCACCAGACGCTCAAATAACGTAGCACCATCGTATTTTGCACGATTGATAAGTTCAAGCCTTGTCAACGCAGAGACATCATAAAATGGCAAGGAAAGAATGCTTAGCAGTGAATTGAAATACAGAATTCCATATTCACGTTTAATAGCAATGCAGTGAATATCTTGAACAAACATCCAGCATAAAATCCTTCCACTTGGCTTCTTTTCAAATTGCAAATAGTCTACTTGAGCTTTTTCAGGTAACGGCTTGGACACTTTAGATAAAAACTGTTTTCTCCATTCAGAAAAAGCATTTGTGTCTTTTTCAGACGAATTCCTATTCTTCAAGTGCTCGTCTATGTCATCAATGTTTTCTTTCATCCAATTTTCATCAAATGATGCAAATTCAGTACCATCTTCTCTGACATATGTTGATTTTGGCGCTTCACCTTCAAACACAATTTCATCAATCTCTTCAACATTCGTTGTATCAGTCTCAGTAGACATTTTGTCTATCTCAGCATCATCTATTTCTCTCATAGACTGTAAAATACTCAATTGCTCCGGAGAAAGATCTTCTATTAACTCCCCTTCTTCAAGCAACTCTCCTGTAAATGGATGAATAGCTTGTAGAGCAATATCAGCACTGCTAACTATAGAAGAAGTACCTTCTATCTGTTGAACTTTTCCAGTAGAAGTTCCCTGAGATGATTCAACAACGGTAGGTTGAACTGTAACAACTTCAGAAGCAAGTGTGGTTGGCTGTTTCTGTGATGTACCAGAGGTATCAGGATTTCCTTGATCTTCCGTATCATCATCCTTTTTCTTTAGTACCTCTTGTTGTTTACAATGATAGTCCCACAGAATAGCAAGCCTTCTCTCTTTCTCTTCATCAAGAGCTTTCAAGCGAGCATTTTCAGCTTTAAGTACATCAATTTCACCTTGTTGTCGCTCTATAACTGTTTGCTGTTGACCAACCATTGACTTCAATTTGTTAATCTCCACTGATTGTTTAAGTTGATCATGCTTTGTGAGATTACCAAAATGAGATTGCCTTTGAAGACGATCAGCAGCCGCTTCAAGTGTAGAAAACAGGTATGTGATCTTTTCGTCTTGAGAAAATGTTGAAAATGTCCTATGACGTTCAGCACTGATCCCAGAAGTGGTTGCTCTGATTGCTGAGGCCATAGTTCTTTCAGGAACTGCCTGAGGAGTCACAGATGGAGTAGCAGCAGCTGTTGTAACAACTGGAGGTTCTGTAGCTGAAGTAACTACAGTAGGAGTTTCTTGCACAGGCTCCTGATGTACAGATTGTACAGGTTCCTGAGGAATAGATGAAGACTCCTGAGGCACAGATTTCCGAGTATAAGTACTCAGATATCTCCTAGCTTTCTTCTTTTGTACTTCAACAGCTTTCTCTGCTCTTCTTTTTGTTCTCCTTTCACCTTCAGGATCCTCTGGAACATATTCTGGATCATCCTCAGTTCTAATCTTTCTGTACCTTCTTACTCCACGTATATCAATATACATTTCGTAACCAGGTTCAACTATATGATCACTAGAACTCGAATCAGTTCCATCATCACCACTTGCTGACGAACTACTATCTGATGTACCAGAAACAGCACCCTTGCTTGATGTACCAACAGCACCCTTGCTTGATGTACCAACAGCACCTGCATCACCTGCATCACTATCTCCACTACTTTCATCACCATCACTATCAGATTCATCTGGATCAACTGGGTCAGGACCAAATTTTTCTATCCTTAACCTTTCCAACTCAGGTTCTTCATTGTCTGATTGGCTGTCTTCATGACGCCATTTGTCATTTCCAGGAGCAACATAATCAGGATTCACTAGAGCGCCAAAAAGCTTCCTTGGAGGAACACTTTCTGTGTATCTTTTGGCCGCCATCGTTTTGATTAGCCTTAATGAGTTGAAATTCATCGCCTCTATTTTCAAAAGATCATTTTCAGCTTTAGGAAGGTCTGGATGCTGAACATTCATTATCATTTGCAGAAACCGTGGATACATCCAAAACTTGTTCCCGGTGGTTCTACTACCAGTCCTTGTCATATTCTCTTTCATGTTGCTGAAAATATACTTCGAGATGCTAAATGGTTTGTTTAACACCAAAGCAACCATGAAACCAACAAGATCATCTCCAGCCATATCATATCCAGCTCGTCTATTGCTGAGACACTGAATAAGAACATGTAATAAAAACTTGTATCTTAATGGAAGATCACCTTTGTTGATTTGTTTGACGAAAAGATCTCCTTTACACTTCATCCTTAGTAAACAGCCTCGCGAACACATGATTGGAATTGAATAAGGAGCATTCGGTTGATCTTGTAATTGAAGAACTTCATTCAATATCTCCGGAGTAACAACGACATACTGATCATTCACACGACCTCTGATAATATCCTTTCCATCGATTTGAACGACGCTTGCAGAATCCCAGAACGCTTTAATTAGAGATTTGTAGACGGGTGTCGAGTATGTAACAGCATGATTAATACGTGACTCCCTGATCCACTTCGTCATATCTTTAAATTCCGTGAGCTTGTCTTCCGGATCCAAATATGCAACTTGATTATGGCGTTTTTCTGACATAATGATAGAGATCGAATATGAACAGATTGTGATAGACTGGATTTAGAGAAGATAATAGAAACGAACAAACAATTGTATTACTGATTACGTAAAGGAAAAGATAAAGAGATAATCCAGGGCCTAGCCCTCTCTCACTGCACAAACGCAGGAGCCCTAATTGATCTAACAAACTTAATCCTATCCCTAACATGCCTTATTCTCTATTACTTATACTACCCCCTAAATTACACCTTAGCCCCTGAAGAATACCTATAACTCACTTCCCTCTCATAGTTGATTCCCATCATTACTCCCCCCTTCGAAACAGTCTTGTCCTCAAGACTGGGATCGGCTGCGACGTCTGGTGGCCGACCCTGCCCATGCACCACCATAAATGATAGGATCCAACAACACCCGCAGCAATCTGACTTGCATTCTTGCACCAACCATGAAACCGTTTCCATAACAAATCTGATTTAAGGTTTGTAGACGGGTTAGGTGGTTTAGGATCCTCATCCAAAACAAACAGCTTCGAAGCAAAAGCAGGATGTCGAGTATAGTCGAGCCAACCAAAGTCCCAACCCGGTTTCCACTCAAAGGTTTGAACATCAAGCAATTTACTACCAATTCGGTCTTGACTCGGGTGATTATTAGGGAGTGGTGAGGGCGCGAACACACCAAATTGGGGATTACTCGCCGGAGTCAAAAATCTGATGGAACCGGAAATTAGAGTATTAGCAGGTGCCCACCTTAGATTGGACATATCCACACCATAATCAGGAGGTGAACCTGATCCCTTTAGAATGTCACATAACTCAAATTTTGAGGACTTAATAACCTCATCTAAATGCTCATCGGAACTGTTAATTTCCACAACACCACTTTCATCATGATTTGTACAAATTATCTTTTCATTTGCTTTACTATCAAACTCTGTAGAAGTTTGTGGAGATGTACCTTCAACATATATTATTGTAGCTGAATCAGAAATCGGAGGTCCAGATTCGTCTAAGTGACCGACCTGAAATTGATGTTCCTTGCCATACCAGCGTTCTTCAGATCTGGAGACTATCTCCTCCAATTTAGCGATTACACATTGAAGTGATGAAACAGAAGACGAAGCTGGAAGATGTGAAGTCGATCTGGAATTAGACCTCGAATCCTGTTGGTGCATCCAATTGAGAACCAACTTTCGAAACTCCCTGGATTCAATGAGATCCTCTTCTAACACTTTCAAAGAGGTTTCGATTTTAGCAACATCACCTTGAAGTTCTTTGATCTACTGTTCCTGAGCATCCAATCGAAAATTCTGATCCTGAGCATCAAATCGCGAGGTTTGATTCACCATGATTGAATCGGAATTTGGAAGAACACCAGTTAAAGAAATCGGATCTGGAAATTGAATCGGTTGAAAACAGAAATTAGATGCGAATCAGAGATTGAAATCGGATAGTGAAATCAGATATTGAATCGATAATGAATCGATTGGAGATTGAATCTGAGATAGATCGATTGGCTGTTGAATCTGAAATCGATTGGTGGTAGAGCAAGAAGTAGCAGGTCGGACCAATGATAGAGATCGAATATGAACAGATTGTGATAGATTGGATTTAGAGAAGATAATAGAAACGAACAAACAATTGTATTACTGATTACGTAAAGGAAAAGATAAAGAGATAATCCAGGGCCTAGCCCTCTCTCACTGCACAAACGCAGGAGCCCTAATTGATCTAACAAACTTAATCCTATCCCTAACATGCCTTATTCTCTATTACTTATACTACCCCCTAAATTACACCTTAGCCCCTGAAGAATACCTATAACTCACTTCCCTCTCATAGTTGATTCCCATCACATAATCTCCTCTTCAGTTTTGTTTTCTTTCTTTATCGCCTTCTTTCGTTTTCCTTTTTCTTGCTGTGCTTTCGAAGCCATCTGTACATGAAAATGTCCAGAATAAGTCACAATTTATATAACATAGCATTTAGACATGTATGAATACACTTTCATGTATTCACATAACAGATAACCTATTTAAACATGTCTACTGTGAACAAACAGCAACATCAGAAAACTGCTAAGGCAATTACGACGAAACAGAGGATCAACGACGAAACAGAACTTTGAACGACGAAACAGAGGGTTGACCATTGACTGGTTTGATTCGTCGACTTTTTGATTCGTCTAGTCTATTTCGTTCCATTTCTGATTCGTCATCTTTGATTCGTCGTCTGATTCGTCGAATGTTTGATTCGCCGGAATTAGGGCTAATTTTGATTCGTCAAATTGGGGGTTTTATCAGTTTCGCCTTTTTATCAGTTTCGCCGTATTGGGTTTAAACAAACATCAGATATAAACATAAACACATTCAATCAACATTATTTATACCCAACCCATTTATAAACACCCATAAATGATTTTCCGAACAAAAACCCTTGTATAAACAGATGATACCATTATCAAATACAAACCCCTGTTTTTGTTATAAAAACCCACTAACAAATCAAAGAAAATCAAACATTGATAAACGTAAATCTATCAGATTAAGAAGTAAAACACAAGAACATGCAACAACAACACATATATAATCAAAGAAAATAAGGTTTCAAAGGGTTTCGGATGAAAAACCGAACGGTTCAAAGTGTTCGGAATGTGAATCAGAACATGTTACTACCTTTGAAGTTTGTAAAATTTTGATTAAAAACTGATGTTTTGAGCGATTTGGAAGAGAAACCGTAGGTTTGGGTTTTTGGTTGTGTGAAGAAGATGAGAACTGATGATTTGAAAAAGTGACCAAGTGGGACCTATATATACTCCGCCCTGTCTCGACGAATTAGAAAACTCGACGAAACTGAAATAGGCTCGGCGAAACAGAAACTTGGGCTTGAACTTGGGCCTAAACTTTTAGCCCATGACGAAACAGATTTGGGCTCCTGTGATTCGTCGTCTGTTATGACGAATCAGATTTGATTCGCCGACTAAGGTCTGATTCGTCGACACTTGTGATTCGTCGACCAGTCTGTTTCACCAACAGATTTTTCAAAACAGTAACACAGAGCTGGAAATATTTTGCAGTCAAAACAGTGGAAATATTTTGCAGTCTACACAGATTATGAACACAATTCCATTCAGTTTGAATTTTCAAATGCAAGAACGTTTTTATGAAGAAGGTTTCAGGCTTCCGGTAGAAAACACCAAGCAACAACTTCGGCTTAATCAAAAACGAACTTTACACAAATATACTAAAAATAAATTTAAAGCACGGTAAACTAAATGAAAATGCGGAAAACTGTTAAAAACACTAAACAACTGTACAAGTGCAATCTTTTTGCGAATCTCAAGGACAAGGAATCATACCAGCTTACGGTCATAGTCAACATGATTTTGATTCTGTTTAAAGCTCTGGATAAGTATACTACCTCGATTATCGGTATTGTGGTCCACATAAGCTCAAACTGATCAGACATAATCATAATTTAAGAGATACGATTAACGGTAAGGATTATACTTACAAGTCGATGTAAATCCACTCACGACACATTCCCGTATCAAGGTATGCACGAGAATTCATCTTATCGGTGAGTATACCGATTATCATCTGTTTGACCGTATAAAAATGTGAGAGACTCACTTATTTGATTGAAAACAAGCCCTATGTGATAAAATCACTTATTGATGAGGAACTTGATTTTCAGATGCATGAGGGCACAAGAGCAAGTCCGTGAACAGGTCAGTACTTTCGTACAGCAGAGAGACGAACTTGACTCCCGCAAAGAATCTGTGATAATTTATCACTTATTTTGTTTGGACATGTGATTGTTGATCACTTATTGAGGTCGAATGCAGTATGTACACGTATGTATAGTATCATGGAAGATCTTAGACTTCGTCTCCGTTATTTTTACGGTTTGATACAACCATGATACCCAGATGATAAGCAGCATAAAGACCGAATATTTCAGATCTCGGCAATCTCTCAAACGAGATTTCGGTACTAAGACCATATGCCAATGAGCGGTTCCCACCTGACTTGAAGTCTGTTAGGTTTGTATCATCCTGCACATTTTAGTCTGATTGTGAGCCTACCGATACATCGTTAGTAGAGATACTTATCATTTTTCTTTTTATTTTGCATTTTGAGCACATTGACCGACCACACCAGTGAATTTCATCATTTTCCTTTATCCAAGAAACTCATTTTTGGTTTTTCTATTGTTTTTGAATTTTGAATTTTTCAAACGAAACGACAGAAAGTAAAAACATCTTTTTGGATTTTGAACTTTTGCAATGTTTTTGTATTTTCTTGAAATATCTCCCCCTAAAATTCGCAAAGTTTACGAAAACTAAAATCTTTTTGAATTTTCAAAGTTTATAAAGAAAATATTTACAAAAACGATCAGCCAAAGAAGTTTACTCGGGTATCACCTTAATGCCATTGACCAAAAGTAGATAATCAAAACGTGATTTATCAAAAGCTTTTGTAAACAGGTCGGCACGTTGGTGATCAGTGGGGACATGAACGACATCGATTAACCTCTTATCAAAACAATCACGGATAAAGTGATATTTAATGTCGATGTGTTTAGTCTTAGAATGTTGCACAGGATTTCTAGTGATTTGCAAAGCAGCATTATTATCAACAAAAATACGAGTAGATAGGAATTCTAAACCGTAGTCGCGCATTTGTTGTTGTATCCAAAGAACTTGGGAGCAACAACTCGAGGCAGCAATATATTCTGCTTCACATGTTGATGTAGCAACACACGTTTGCTTCTTGCACTGCCACGTGACCAGGCGATTTCCTAGGAACTGACATCCTGCTGTTGTTGATTTGCCATCGATTTTGCAACCACCGAAATCAGAATCACTATATGCAATTAATTCAAAACTATCATCCCTAGGGTACCAAAGACCTAAGTCTGGGCATCCCTTCAAATAGCGTAGAATCCTTTTGACAGCTGACAGATGAGAGGCCTTCGGGTTTGCTTGATATCTTGCTAGCAAGCATGTTGGGTACATGATATCAGGCCTCGAAGCGGTAAGATACATGAGAGATCCGATTATGGCATGATAGTACGAGGAGTTGATGCTTTCTCCCTTCAAATCCGGAGTAATCCCGTGATTCTGCGGAAGTGGGGTACCAATGGGCGTTGCATCTGACATTTGGAATCGGCTCAAAATGTCACCAACATATTTAGTCTGATGGATGAATATCCCAGACTCTGTTTGTTGAACTTGAAGGCCCAAAAAGAAATTCATCTCTCCCATAGCACTCATTTCGAACTTTTCTTGCATAACCCGTTCGAATTGCCTGCACAAAGAGTCATTAGTAGACCCAAATATTATATCATCAACATATACCTGCACCAGCAGAAGATCTTCATCTTGTTATTTGATAAAGAGTGTGCAATCAATAAGACCTCGTCTAAATCCATTCTCCAGAAGATAGTTTGATAAGGTTGCGTACCAAGCCCTAGGTGCTTGATGTAGACCATAAAGAGCTTTGTTGAGCAACCAAACCCGATCGGGGTGAATAGGATCTTCAAAACCTGGAGGTTGTTCGACATGCACCTCTTCTTGAACAATACCATGAAGAAAAGCACTTTTAACGTCCATCTGGTAAACTTTGAATCCTTTGAAAGAAGCATAAGCTAAGAAGATTCGAATAGCTTCCAGACGTGCAACAGGTGCATAAACTTCATTGTAGTCAATGCCTTCAATCTGACGAAAACCCTGAACAACCAGTCTCGCTTTGTTGCGAATAACAAATCCACGATCATCTTTCTTGCATTTATAAACCCATCGTGTTCCAATTTTCTTGTAATTCTCCGGTTTTTCAACAAGCTTCCAAACACCAAGCTTTTGAAATTGCTGCAGTTCGTCCTGCATGGCTTCAACCCATGAATTATCTTTTAAAGCTTCCTTCCAAGATTTTGGTTCTTCTTGTGAAACGTAACACGCGAAAGACCAATCATTTTGTAGACCAGATTCTCTAATAGCTGAATACAAACCAGCACTCGGGTTGTTTCTCAGCTGATTACGTGTCTGCACACCTTGTTGGACATCTCCTATGATATTCTGCTGTGGATGGGTATCGTGTATCCTCATTTCAGGATTTTCAGGAACACGAGCATTAACACCCAAATTGTTAATATTAAGATCAACAACCAACTCTACACCTGGAATATGCGTAGAAGTGGATGCATTTCCTTCAGCAGTATCATCGACTTGCACATGAGGAGTATCAACAGAAATACCCTGAACTGGAACAACTGGAGATTTAGTACCTTCAGTCGCATCCAGATTTTCTTCATCTTCTTCTGATGACTCATTGTATTCAGTAGCATTTTCAACTTCCTCATTTTGAACCGTGTTGTTAGACGAATTAGAACTTTGTGAGTTAACAACAACAGGTCTAACTAAAGACGACTCAGCAGCATTGTCACTATCAAATATCATTCTAGCAGCTGCGGAATCTTCATCAAAAATTGGCAGGTCAAAGGAGTTGAATAGCCCATCATAATCGAACATCCAAGGATCACCTAGAGCTTTAACAGGATTTGTATATCTCTGAACCCTTACTTCACTCCATAGTTCAATCTTTTTGGTAGTCAGATTCCAAACACGAAAATTTGGAGTAGCATATCCAAGGAAGAAACCCTCGATAGCTTTCGCTCCAAACTTTCCATCCGGATCAATCATAGTGCATGGACCACCAAAAGGTTCTAGGATTGAAAGATCTGGTTTCCTTTTCTGTAGAAGTTCGAAACAAGTCTTGCCATGTCTCTTAACAGTAAGAACTCGGTTTAATGTGTAGCAAGCAGTCGACACAGCCTCTGCCCAGAACTGAACAGGAAACGCCGACTCTACCAACATTGTTCTAGCAGTTTCAATTATTGTCCGATTCTTCCTCTCTGCGACACCATTTTGTTGTGGAGTGTAAGGAGAACTGTATTCATGAAGAATGCCTTTAGAAGTACAGAACTCATCCATAACACGATTTTTGAATTCAGTTCCATTGTCGCTTCTGATCCTCTTAACTTTCAACGAGTAGAGATTTTCCAACATTGTAAGAAGATCCTTGAGGATGCCAGGAGTATCACTCTTGTGTGCCATAAAAGCTACCCAAGAAAATCTAGAGTAGTCATCAGTAACTACTAAACAATACACATCTCCGAACGTTGTTTTGTGTCTCATAGGTCCAAAGAGGTCCATATGAAGACGTTCGAGAGGCATGCCAACAGTGTTGATTTTCTTCAAAGGGTGAGACTTCTTTGTTTGTTTCCCTTTCTGGCACGAAACACATATATCTTGTAGATGAAAACTTCTCACGGGCACGCCATTCACAAGATTGTTTTTCACCAAATGGTTCATTTTTCTCAAGTGAATGTGTCCCATTCTTCTGTGCCAAGATATAGACTCCTTCTCCGTGGCTTTCGAGACAAAACATGTGACTTGTGCAGAAGTCGTAATCGCTTGACTCATATCAAGAACATAAAGATCATTGATTCTTGGAGCCGATAAGAGAATCCATTCATCAGGAATTGTGAAACCAGGTTTAAGCACATAACAACCGGCATCATCGAAATGCACGGTGAACTTTTTATCGCAGATTTGCGACACACTGAGAAGATTATGATCAATTTGACGAACATAATTGATCTTATCGAAACATACCACACCATTGGAAATCATTCCCTCTCCAGTGATGTAACCGCCTTTGTCTCCAGCGAAAGCAACATAGCCTCCTTTAATGTTTCTCACATCATATAGAAGCTGTAAGTCGCCCGTCATGTGCCTGGATGCCCCACTATCAACAATCCAATGACTATTAATAGTTCATCCTGGAACATCCTGCACATATCATCCAATGATTAGTTAAGGATGGGGACCCAAGCCAAAGTGGTCTTGGGTCGTCCCTGAGCATCACAGATAGTGATCTCGATTTGTTGATGGTTTTTCAAACAAACAGCTCCCCCTGAACCTTCACTCTTCCTAGGTTTCCAAGTTTGTTTTTGTTTACCAGATTGAGTTTTGTAAACAAATTTTGAAATTTCTGGTTTTACAGGTGAACTTGGTTCCCTTGGAACAGAATTTACCTTAGATTTTAAAGCCTTTTCTATTTTCTTCACATCTTGATGTCGTTGTTTCGATTCCTGTTCTTTAATAGTTCTTTTATCATGTTTAGGTGAAACAGGACGACATTTAGGGTGAATCGATTCAGGTGATGCTCTTTCAACAAATTTCGCTTTCGGAGTGTTAGCACAATCTTTGATGATGTGCCCAAACTCCCCACATTTAAAACACGTTCTCCTTTCAACAAACTTAGGAGAACTTGATCGACGATCAGATGTCGAACTTGTATAACCCGAGGTACTAGCTTTTTCATCACACCCGTTTGAATGTTGAGTGTAATTGTTTTGACTATCACGTTTTAAAATTTTGACTTGTACAAAATCAGTGTTTGACTTGTTAGCAAAAGTCTCAATTTTATCTGTACCCCTCGATTTCACAAATTTGACATTGCTGTTTTTCTTCTGATAACGATCCCCTTTTGTTTCAAATTTTGATTTAGAAACATTTGACAATTTAGCTCGTTGATCTGATTGTTTACCCTTAGAAGCAATAGGTTGTTGCTTTGAAGGTGATTTCTGATTTCCAAATTTCTTTTTAATTTCAGTCTTAGGAATTGGATTACATTTAGTCACATTAACTCCCGGAATCGACTTTCCCACAAACTTACTTGTGTTATTTTCAAAAACATTATCAATCAATGATGGATTGACATTTTTAATTGGAAAATCATTATCTGAATAGATTTTAGAGTCACCAACCAAAGTGTACAACACAATATTACTTTTAACAGTAGACACAGGATTTATCACTTGTTGAACAACAGGTTGAACAGCAGGGGTAGGAGGATCACACAGAATATGATTCTCAATTGGAACTTCTACTCCTTTAAGTTTGTCAAGTGATTTATCCTGATTACTCACATCTGATTCAGGTTCATCATCCGACGACTCATAGTCCTCAATGGTGGGAGGACCTTGTTTCGTAGATGTTGAATCTTTTTGCTCAGAATTTGTACTTGGAGAATTGTCCGATTTGAACCCTAGGCCAGTAGTAATTTCCTCATAATCAAGAGGCACACTGGATTCAAACCGTGGCATTTCTTCTTCATCAGGCATATAAGTATAATCATGTCTCAAAGGGGGCGGACACTTCTTATACCCAACACCTTTCTTGTTTCCCTTTAGTTGTTGAACATCAATAATGTGATCGAGCACAAATCGGGAGTTAGAGTAACTCTCCAATTTTTGCTTGATTGCATCATGCTCACATTTGGCAATGGCTAGTTCCTTTTTAGTTTCCTCAACAATGTTAATGTAATCATTTATACTAACTTGTTTATGATAAACAGTTTTTGTCACTTCGGAAACATTTTTCTTTTGAATTTCAATCATAGATTTAAATTCTTTTTCGTTTCGAACCAAAGCCATATTCGCTTCTTTGCATTTAGCCATTTCAACAACTAAACTCTGATTGTGAATATGAATCGTATCACATTCAAGTTTTATTCTATCAAATTCATTTTTCATATATTCACAATCTCTACAGTTGATAAGAATTTCAGATTTTACCTGACTTGTAGAATCTGAGACATTTGCCATAAAGGCAGTCTGATAAGAGAAAGATCCGTCTTCAGAAAAGAACTTTTCCATTTCTTCAGATACTACCTCAGCCTTCTTAATCAGAACTGATTTCTGACATTTCAACTCTTCTGCTTCATTCAATAAGTCATCAAGATTAGAGCTTGCTTCTTTGCTCACATCAGATTCAGAACTCGAAGTAGAACTTTCTTCATCAGAACTCCCGGTATTACCAGAACTGTCGTCACTATCAGAAAATTCTTCCTTATGAACGTGCTTGATGTGATTGATAATCTTAGCATAACACGCTGTTCCTCCTTTATCTTGATCACCTTCCCCAAGTTGTAAAGACCAATTAAACCCTTCATCAGCTTGTACGGTTAATGCACGACTTTCATTTGATGGTCCAGACTGATTCTGGTTAGTGGTGTTGTTTACAGCCACTATCCCTTTTCCACGATTGTCTTGATTAGCATTTGAAGTACTCGTCTGATTACGGAATGGGTTCTGATTGCCTTGTCTGCTTGGTCGAGTGCACTCACGTTTGAAGTGACCCTTTTCCCCACAATTGAAGCATGTAACTGCTTCTTTATCAAAACCGTACTTTGTATCTTGTTTGCTTTCCAAAGAACTTCTTCCTGTTCGAACCATAAAGTCCTTCGCCCTTCTAACAGCACTTGCGAATGCCCACTTTATATCCATCAACTCCATTTCATCACGGTTGATTTGTAGATAGTCTTCGTTGGTTAAATTGATGTTTCCAATTTGACCTGCGACCAAACCGCAGTAAGCACTGACCATGGTATTAATAAGTTCCATATGTTCCTTTGCTACTTCAATGCTAACATTTGAGAGGTTTGATGTATCAACTTTGACTGTGTTAGGGTTTGGAGTTGGAGGATTGTTGGTATAATGAGCTTGCTGTTGTTGTTGTGGTTGGACTTGTGGTTGTGGTAGGGATGGAATAAAACCTCCTCCTAAATATGCCTGAGGTT
Organism: Helianthus tuberosus; assembly: GCA_030545235.1. Taxonomy (NCBI): domain Eukaryota; kingdom Viridiplantae; phylum Streptophyta; class Magnoliopsida; order Asterales; family Asteraceae; genus Helianthus; species Helianthus tuberosus. Next base: position 10,572,711 of record CM060415.1, read on the forward strand.
GAGTAGTAGAAACTGGAGGTATAAAAGGAATAAAACCTCCTCCTGAATATGTCTGAGTTTGTTGAGGAAACGGAGAAGAGTTTGTATTTGATACAAACGCCGTTTGTAACTTTGGTTGCCTCAGACTAGCTGACGGGTCAAAACCTCCACCACAATACATTTCAATATTCTGAGGAGCAGCAATGCGTTTTGCTTTTCGGATTTCTTCATCATTTTTATGTTCCAACTTCTGTACAAATTCATAGATAGTTATAGTGTCAGCATCTAGAATACCTGTATGCTTTAGAAGCTCAATGTATGGACTCCACTTTGGTGGTAGAGAATCAGCAAATCGTGCACAAACTTCCTTTTGAGTTGCAGTAACAGCATAGGCAAACATCTCACTAATCAAATGATAAAACCGTGTGGTCATATCATTTAGAGTTTCGTTTTCCAAGAACTGAAACGACTCAAACTCTTTCTTTAATAAATCATGCCGTGTCTTTCTGGAAGCTGCATTTCCTTCTCCTCTTGTCACCAAACAATCCCATAAGGATTTCGTGTCCTTACAATAAGAAAATTGATGATAGATATCTTTATGAAGTGCTTGAGTAAGAACAGCAAACGACTTTTTCTCAAATTCATATGCTTTCTTGTCATTTTCCTGCATGTTAGTAAAACCTTCGGCCGTTGAAGCTGCTACTTCAAGAGCATCATTGCGTGGAGTAATGAAACACCTCCAAATATCAGTGCTTTGACCTTGAACATATGTAATGAATCGACCTTTCCATGATGGAAACTCGTTCATATGATTCAACTTTGGCGGGCGATTGTTGCTACCAGTTTCGCTCTCGCTAATCAAAATATTTTGAATGTTTTGATTCTGATTGGATGCCAAAGCCCATTGTCCGGCACTTATAGTTGGTTGACCAAAAACACTCTTTACCCACGCTGCTGCGGACGTCGGATCTTCACGTGGTCTCGAATCCATACTCCAATCCCATGGACTAGTACAACTCATATTTGATGTATGTATGATAGTACCTGCACAAATTCTTGAAAACAAACAGTAAGCAAGCTGTTACAAGTCCTCTGTGTAAAACAGATCTGTTTTCGACGAAACAGAATTCACGAAACAGGTTTGTTTCGTCTAAATGAATGACGACGAAACAGACTTGTGATAATAGTGATTTGTGGCGAAACAGAATTTGTTTCGTCAAAGATGTTGTGGCGAAACAGACGCTTGATTCGTCAAAGATGTTGCGACGAAACAGATGTGATTCGTCGGCTGCTTGTTTCGTCAAAACTGGGTAAAAGTCAGTTGGTTTAGATATTTAAAATATCTACTGACCAGTCAAAGGATAAGACCAGACACAAAGATATTTAACCTGACACAAGGTATGTTTGTAACTCTTATTTTCAACGAAACAGACTTTGTTACTGAAACCAATTATCACTTTTACACAAAAGTCAAGTTATTATTTTATAAGTTGCAACACTTGTTTTAATCAATTTATCAGATCAATTACTCAGTTTATATAAGAACACTTATGAAGATATGAAGAACACCACCAAGAACATGAGTTTTCCGATGAGTTTTCCGATCACCGATAATTTTCCGAAACACGAAAATACACTAGATTTTCACTAAAAACCCGGTTTAAAGCATAAACAAACAATCTAACTTAGGTTTTTGATAAAAATCTGTAGCAAACACCAATAAAACAGCAGATTTATGAATATTTTTCCAGAAAATATAATTTTTCAAGAACAAATTTTCAGAAAAACACACACAAAATACTTGATAAAAACCGAACAAGTTTGATTTTAAACAAGGATAAGAGCCAATGCTCTGATACCACTTGTAGTGACTTATATGTTGGAAATGAAAATAATGCATGGCCCACTAAAGTTGCAAACCCAAAACTCAATTTACTTGATAAATGTCATCGGCCCATTATAATCAAAAAGTCAATAAAAGACTTTTATTATCATCCAACTTCTGCCGACAAATTTTTTTATCCTTGTCTGACCCTTTACCAAACATCAACTTCTGTCTTCCTTTGTTTGCGAGACCCACTTCAATACACAACCTCAAAAACCATAACCCCCAAAAATTAAACATCCCTAATGAAGTCAACAACCCTATCTTCCATATCTCTGTTCGTCTTCGATACAAAACAAAACATTCAAACCCATTCTCTTTCTCTCCTTCGATACATACATATCCACTGAACATCCAACAAATCAAAAGTCATCTTCGATGAACAACCCCTGATCGATTTCTTTTTTTTTTTTTTTTACCTCTTCGATATCTAACAACCAAAGCCCCAAATAAAAATCCAATCCGTCACTCATCGGCGATACCCAAAGAACCAGTACCCACTCTCAAATCTTGTTGAAGATCTTAAAAGGAAAGCTTGTAATGAGAGAATGTAGATGACGAATTGGTGTGGAGGTTCGTCGATGTATATTTGTTTTTTTTTTTAAATAGATGGTTGATGACGAAGTTTTGTTTGTGGGTTTGTGGATGACGAAACAGATTGGGTAAGGTGGGCTGATGAAACAGATTGGAATTGAGTGACGAAACTGATGTTAAACTTTGATGACGAAACAAAACAGATGTTGTTGATCGACGAAACAGAAGTTACAGGTGCTGCGACGAAACAGATGTTTGGGGGACGACGAAAGTGGAGGTGGTGTTTCGTCATCGGGTCAGTTTCGTCGGAAGTGGGTATGAAGAAACCCTAGTTCTCTTTAACCAGCCGCCAAGAACATCTTCAAGAACACAGCCTCTGTTCTTTTGCAGATTTGACAAAAATCGCACATTTGATGATGAAAACTTGAAATACATGGTGTAAACATAAAACATAACCCTCTGATGCATTTCGTTTCAGGTCAGACCCATCCATTCGGGTCAGATCTGGGTTTTTCTTCTTTTACACCTTTTTAACATCTTGAACAAAAATCATAATAAACTCAGATCTAGAGCATATGTGATTTAGCAAACTGTTAGATTCACTAAATCGGGCACCATGGCTCTGATACCAATTGTAGGACCGTGTTTCGTGACCGAAACCGTGATTCGTGTGAGATCGGTTCAAGACGGGAGAGATTAGAGATGAAAAACAAACAACTTTGTGCATCAACACATCTGCATGCTGAGGGTTTATGCTATATTTCAAGCATTTGCGGAAAGTATTATCCAAGGACTAGGTCAGAACCACCGTTCAGCAGAAGTCCCGGAATAATACCCCAGATATCACTGAGTATAAAAACCTAGTATATCAGAATACGAGACCTTTCAAACGAGATTTCGGGGGTTACCCATATATCCGAGAGATGTTTCCCCACGATATAAGCAAGTTTGAAATTTAGTTTTATATCTCGTCACAATCTACTAAATGTGCAAAAACCTACTGGCACATCATCAGTGAGACCGTTTATCACATTTAACTTTCCAATTCTTTAGCATGTTGTGATCGTCCACTGATGTATTATCATTTCCTCTTCTTGACAACAAAACTCATTTTTCATTTTATCATGTTTTTGGCTTTTTCAAATTTTCAAATGTTTTTAGATTTTCTAAAAATTCTTACTCCCCCTAAAATGCAAACACATTTTAGGAAATTTGAAAACAAATTTTGATATACTACCTGTACAGTTTGTTTTCTAAAAAAATGACAACCGATATCAAATCGCTTCAATTCGCCATCCACTTGGCATAAACAATCAGAACTCCCCCTCACAACAAACTATTTTCCCATTATGATTTCAAAACACTTAAGTTTGTTTTAATCCAATGGTTTTTCTGGAAAATAAGTTTTGTTGATTTTACCACTTGTAAAATTAGGGATAAACTCATCATATTGTTTTTCAACCACTTGTAGAAAATCAGATACAACTTAATGTCCCTGATTTACCACTTGTACAATCAATCCAATCAATCATTTTCAACCAAACACCATCTGTTGGTTGAATTCTCAAGGTGCCGATTCCTACTCCTCGCTTACAAACCTGGGAGTTCCGGCAAGTCAGGTTTTTCATTTAAACAGATTCACCCAAGCCTGACTGTCCTTGGGTGATTTTGAATTCTTGTTCAACAATGGTGGAAAATTTGCATCATCCATTGTTAAACCTGAATTCTCCATTTTTACCTCAACCAATGGCTCCTCTGGTTTTGACGAACCCGAATCATTGCCTGCACATGGCTTGTCTGACTTTGACCTATCAGATTCATCGCCTGAAGGTGGCTTGTCTGACTTTGATACGTCAGATTCATCGCCGACATGTGGCTCCTTTGTTTTCGAAGAAACATATTCATTGCCACAAACTTTCTTCTTCTTCTTTCCCTCTTTCGTCCTCAGATTTGTATCTGATGAATTCGTCTTTCTTGACTTTGCAATCGAGGAAGTCGATTCATCAGAACTCTTATTTTTACCAACAGATGAACCCGAAGACAAAATCTTCTCTAGACACTCTCTAGCCTTCTTTCTCTTCTTCCTCAGTCTGTCTTTCTGCCCCTGAGAAAGCTTCACTTTCGTTTCTTGAACTTTAGGTTCTTGAACCTTCTGTTCTTTGGGCTTGACATTGACTGATTTCTTTGCCATTTTCTGAGATTCAGCCCTCGATCTTCCCTTTGATCTCATTGGGCAATCTCTAGCAATGTGTCCTCTGATTTGGCAGTTATAGCATCTTCTCGTCTCATAACTCCAATTCTGGCAGTTAACAGCAATGTGTCCTCTTACACCACAAGTATAACACACTCTGTTATCGTACCAATCACCACATTCAGATCATAGCACTGTTTGGCTTGGTGATAATCATTTCTCCTCTTGTTTGCTGGATTTGACTTTTGAGCACTGTGGTCAAACCTGCACCACTTATTACCAACAATTTTTGAGTTTTGATTTTCTAATTTGTGTGGTTTTTTATCACGATTGGATGATTGAACTGATGAGCTTTTATTTTCTTTTTGAAGATTTTTCGGTTTTTTATCTTTTTGTTTTTGTTCCACATTCTTCTTTACAGGTTTATGCGTTGAGCATTCACCTTTTTCAGTAGAATGTAGAACAGTTTCTTTAAACATTTCATTTAATTTCAAAAATATTTTTCTTTTTTCAACTTCATCATCAGTTTTCTCATCACAATCTTCAACTTTGACTTTGTCAAAGTTTGTGACATTGTCACTTATTGGAACAGAATTGATCGGTTTTGGACATGGATAATCCGGTGTTGATGACGAAGTCTCAAAACCTTTCAATTTCTTCTCAAGCTCTTTGATTTTATTCCGAGCATTTTCAGCTTCATGCTCAAGTCGAATGATTTTTTCAAGATGAGAATTTATTGTAATTTGTTTTTCAATGTTATTCTTGCTAAAAATAGATTTCTCATCTTCAAGAATCTTTATTTAACTTTGAAATTCTTTTTCAATTTTTAATTTTTCATTTTCAAAACTTTTGATTTTATCTTCAAAGACTTTTACATTCTCCTTCAACTTTTTGTTTTCAAGCTTTAACCAGAAATCTTCATTTTCTGAGGATTTCATCTTGCTTTCAAAATCCTTTTCCTTTTCTTTCAAAGTCTTGTTTTCTAATGTTAAACTGTTCAAATCACGTAACGGTTTAACATTTTCATATTTTGCTTCTCACAATTTTCTTGCAACATAAGAATCTGTTTAACATCAGATTGCTTCTCATCTTTCAAATTTCTGATCTCCAATGTCAAACTCTCTACATCCTTCAAAAATTTGTCATTGTCAGCTTCAAAGTGAACACATTTTGAGCACACCGATTCAGAATTTGAAGATCCAAGCTTTTCTGATTCTTCATTCTTTGAGATTTCCTTTTCCTCTATCTTGTATGTTCCTGCACAAAAAAATTATAACGAAATCAAGAGGATTCGCATTCTCATCAATGTAACAACCCCTCTTGTTATCGTATATCAAATTACTTTTTGCAGCAAGACATACACTAATTCTTCTTTTCATTTCAAGAATCACATTTAAATCCACTTTCATCAAATTCTTTTCTATTTCATTTATCAATTCTTTCTTTTTCATTTCACTTTCAGATTTATACTTTTTAAGTTTGTTGATAAACTCTTTTAGATAAAACTTTGAAAAACTAGAATCCTTTTTTAGATTTTCCAAACATTCATCCCACTCTACTGGTAATGCATCAGCCAACTTTGATACTTTTTCAGTATCTGACAGTCTTATCTCATGTTCTTTCAACTGTTCAATTAAGACTGTATATCGGTTTGCTAGATCATCCAAATTTTCATTTTTCAAACACACGAAATATTTAAACCTTTTCTCCCAACCAACCTTCTTCACATTTCTATAACTATCATCTATAAAACCTTGATGCCAATCATTAAATCTTTCAAAATAATAATTTTCTTGTTCATCAAACATTTTTGCCATATTTCAAACACAACCTGTTCAAACGAAATACCGAGTTCAAACTATATCCTCTTTCAAACGAACTAAGTTCAAAACCTAAACGACCTCTTGTCAAACGATCTGACCTCTGAAACAAACTAGAACCTCTCAAACGAACTGAGATCTTCACACGAACAGAGATCAAACTTCAGACGAACTGGAAGTTCACTTCGTGTGAACTGTTTAATTATCTCAAACAAACTGACGAAATCCAAACGAACTGGATTTTATGCGAACAGGAGATTCAAATTCACTTCGTATGAACTGAACTCTCAAACGAACTAATGAACCTTCGAACAATCTGAGCTATTAAAAAAAACATTCAAGATCTGACACGCTCACATGTACTGACACACAACTTTGAATACTCAAACCTTATTGGACCTCTCAACTATAATCACATGAATCCTAAAAGTCACATGCTATGTATGAATTTATGTAATAAGTGGCCGACAATTTTAATTCACAACTAAATTCTCATTGGGCCGCTTCATAAATCTGAATCATATTAAGGTATGATTGGGCCGATAAAAAAATTAATCAAATTCAATCTTCATTGGGCCGCACACAACTCATTCAGTCAAAGCACATGGGTCGGTGAATATTCATATGCAAACTTGATTTCAAAACAACCTGATGTGATGTTCAAACGATTTGGGATGTTTCATACGATTTGAATCACTTCGTACGACCTGAGAGACTATTTCAAACGAACTGACATTATCCCAAACGATCTGACAGTTCACTTTATACGATCAGACAAGAGATTTCAAACGAACTGAATATTTTCAAATGACCTGAATCCACTATGTGCGAACTGGGGTCAAATTTCAAACGAACTGGATCTGATTCATACGAACTGAAATCCGATTTCAAACGAAGTGAAGCAATTTTGAACAATTTGATGAGTTTTTGTCAAAATTGATATTCTAGGCTTATACTACAACATATTCCGATCACAATGAGGTGAATTTCGTTCAATATCGTCCACTGAAAAGTTCTAGATCTGAGATCGAAGTTCCGGTTCGTGTGAAATGTATCAAGTTTCAAACGAACTGGTCGGTTTTTGACCAAATTGATTAAGTTTTACTCAGTTTTAAGGTCTAAAACTTTTACCAGATGTTTAAACTACTGTTACGCACAATATACTTGAATTTCAAACCATTTTAACCAGAAAATCTAGGTTAATTTTGAAAATACGTGACAGAAAGGTGTAGAAGTCAGAAATCTTAATGAAATCGAGCTGAAATTGCAAGAGCTCTTCCTCCTGAGCTCTGATACCACTTGTAGGATCGAGAATCGATCTGAACGAGTCTTCAGAAGAGCTCAAAACTGATTCAAAGGCGGAATACGATGAATCAGAGTTTGTTTCAGCTTGATATTCACTATTAACTGTCTCTTATATTGATTCTAGAACGTTTACAGACGAGGAGACACTTCGGCAGAGCTTCGCTACCGGAATCCAAAAGTTACAAATGAAAAACTCAAGTCACATATTTATACTATTTCCAGTTCGTTTGAACAGGCATTTCCAGTTCGTTTGAACAGTCCACTTCGTTTGAATTGTCCACTTCGTTTGAACAGTCCACTTCGTTTGAGCTGTCCACTTCGTTTGAACTGGCTTGTTCACCTTTGTTTCCTGTTTAACTCGAACTGCGTGACTTGATCTTTCATTACTAATATAAGACTCGAACGAAAATGAAGTCGACAGACAACTGCACTAACAAATCTTCTCAGCGTTTCACAAATCTGTGATAAACAGTTTTCAGTACACTTTGATGCAAATGGATGTTATGTGCTGAAACCCAGCTTCAAGATTCCAAAAGAATGGATTCTCTTATCAGCTCCAAGGATAAATGATTTATATGTCCTTGATATGAGCCAAGCTATAACAACGACTGCACAAGCAACTTGTTTCATTACAAAAGCCACGGAAAAAGACTCAATCTCTTGGCACAGACGTATGTGTCACATTCACTTACGCAAAATGAATCATTTGGTGACGAATGAATTAGTGAATGGTGTTCTTCTTAAAAATTTCCATCTTCAAGACGTCTGTGTTTCATGCCAAAAAGGAAAGCAAACGAAGAAACGACATCTGACAAAGAAGGTCAATACGGTGGCAGTTCCTCTTGAACGTTTGCACATGGATTTGTTTGGTCCTGTCAAGCACAAAAGCATCAGGAATGATCAATACTGCCTCGTGATAACGGATGATTATTCAAGATTTTCTTGGGTGGCGTTTATGGCTCACAAGAGTGCAACTTTCGGTATTATCAAAAACTTGATCATTCAGATTGAGAATTTGTATAAGTTGAAGGTTAGACGGATACGCAGCGACAATGGTACTGAATTTAAAAATCAAGCCATGGCGGAGTTTTACACATCAAAAGGTATTCTTCACGAATTTAGTGCGCCTTATACTCCTCAACAGAACGGCGTCGCTAAACGTAAGAACCGCACATTGATCGAGACTGCTAGGACTATGTTGGTAGAGTCGCAGTTGCCCATTCCATCTGGAGTGAAGCTGTGGCCTCCGCATGTTACACGATGAACCGAGTCCTTACAGTAAAAAGGCACAACAAGACCTGCTTCGAGCTTCTTCACAAACGGAAACCAGATTTGTCATATCTTGAACCGTTTGGAGCTCCTTGCACAATGATCGATCCTAATGGAAAGTTTGGGGCAAAAGCTATTGAAGGTCACTTTCTTGGTTATGCCACCCCGAATTTAAGAGTCTGGAATCTAGAGACTAAAAGGGTTGAAGAATGGTCCGAGGTCAGAGTACAAAGGCACACATTGTCAGTCAGATGTCCTGGTCAACCATGGATGTTTGAGTACGATGACTTTTTCAATTCGATCAATGTTGAAGCAGTTGAAGAAACTGCTGCGGCAAGGATGTTTTTCGAGAGTGACAACGCAACAGATTCACCGTTGGTTCGTCCAATTGTTGTCAATCAAGAGCCATCTTCAGTGAACAATAATGCTCTCGACAATGAGGATTTTCATGATGCAACCGAACTGAACGAATCTTCAGAGGATGAAGAATTTCTAGATACAGATCAAGAAGCTCCTACATCAGCTGTTCATGGTACTTCAGAGGCTACACCTCCAGTGGACGCCCCTAAAACAGCTGAAGCTACTGCATCATCCTCTTCGGCAGTTCCGGGTATTCAATTGGTTGTTGATCTCAATCTCAACAATCTGGGTATTAATGTTCCTGTCCCAGATAACCCAGAAACTAGAATACACAATACCCATCCTCAGCAAAACATCATAGGCAATGTACAAAGTGGCATACAAACAAGAAACATGTTGCGCAACAACAACAACGCAGTCTTGTATGCGGCGATTCGAGAATTTGGTCAACAAAATGATTGGTCTTTCGCGTGTTATGTCTCACAGGAAGAGCCAAGAACTTGGAAAGACGCTTTGAAAGATAACTCATGGGTTGAAGCTATGCAGGAAGAATTGCAACAATTCCAGAAACTTGGTGTCTGGAAGCTTGAGAGAAACCTGCTGGTTATAAGAAGATTGGTACCCGTTGGGTGTATAAATGCAAAATGGACGACCGTGGAATCGTTATTCGCAACAAAGCTAGATTGGTCATTCAAGGTTTTCGTCAGATTGAAGGTATAGACTACAACGAAGTGTATGCACCTGTTGCACGTCTGGAAGCAATTCGGATCTTTCTGGCTTATGCCTCATTCAAAGGATTCAAAGTTTACCAGATGGACGTCAAAAGTGCATTCTTACATGGTCTAGTGGAAGAAGAGGTGTATGTTGAACAGCCTCCAGGTTTTGAAGATCCTATCCATCCCGATCGGGTTTGGTTGCTGAACAAAGCTCTCTATGGTCTACATCAAGCACCGCGAGCTTGGTATGCAACCTTATCTAATTATCTGCTGGAGAATGGATTTCGCAGAGGTCTTATCGATTGCACTCTCTTCATAAAAGAACAAGATGGAGATCTTCTACTGGTTCAGGTATATGTGGATGATATTATATTTGGTTCTACTAACAATGTTATGTGTAGGGATTTCGAGCGTGTAATGCAGGATAAATTCGAGATGAGCGCTATGGGGGAGATGACTTTCTTTTTGGGCTTGCAAGTGCAACAAACGAGGTCTGGGATTTTCATCCATCAGACTAAGTATGTCCAAGACATCTTGAGCCGATTCCAGATGTCCGACACAACGCCCATTGGTACCCCTCTGCAGCAAAATCACGGAATCAATCCAGACTTGAAGGGTGAAGTTGTTAGCTCTTCATACTACCGCGCGATGATTGGATCCCTTTATGTACCTCACAGCATCAAGACCAGATATAATGTATCCAACATGCCTGCTAGCCAGATATCAAGTGAACCCGAAGGCCTCACATCTTGCAGCTGTAAAAAGGATTTTTCGTTATTTGAAGGGTTGCCCAGACACCGGTCTATGGTACCCTAAGGATGATAACTTTGATCTAGTCGCTTTCAGTGATTCTGATTTTGGCGGATGCAAAATCGACGGCAAATCCACAACGGCTGGATGCCAGTTTTTAGGAACTCGCCTCGTAACATGGCAGTGCAAGAAGCAGACTTGTGTCGCTACATCAACTTGTGAAGCCGAATACATTGCTGCCTCAAGTTGTTGCTCCCAAGTCCTGTGGATACAACAGCAAATGCGCGATTACGGTTTTGAATTCCTAACTACTCCTATTTATGTCGATAATTCTGCTGCCTTATCTATCACTAAAAATCCTGTGCAGCATTCAAAGACTAAGCACATCGAAATTAAGTATCACTTCATACGTGATTGCTTTGATAAAAGGCTAATCGATGTTGCTTACGTCCACACTGATGACCAACGTGCCGACCTTTTTACCAAAGCATTTGATAAATCAAGATTTGACTTTTTATTATTGGTAAACGGCATTAAGGTCAAGCAAGAGTAATCCACATCGGAAAATCGTTTTTGTAAATATCTTTGTGTTTTTAAATTATTGTAAGTTTGTTGATTTTAGGGGGGGTAAATCCAAAGTTTGAAAATTCAAAAACATCGAAAAATTTCAAAACCCAAAAACAATAGAAAAACAAAAATGAGTTTCCTGGCGAGCAAAAGAGAAAATGATAGTACATCAGTGGTCTGTTGAAACCTTTTTAAACTGAAATGCAAAATGAAAAATGTTAAGCAGCTCTATATAAGATGTATCGGTAGGCTCACAATCATCTTAAAGTGTGCAAGGTGATATAAACTTAAATCGACTGAAGACCAGGTGGGAACCACTCATTGGCATATGGTCTTAGTACCGAAATTTCGTTTGAGAGATTGCCGAGGTTCTGAGATATGTGGTCTTTATGCTATTTATCATCTGGGTATCGTGGTTGTTTCTTTTACCGAAACAAAACGGAGACGAAGTCTAGATCTTCCATGATATCATACATACGTGTACATATTGCATTCGACCTCAATAAGTGATCAACAATCACATGTCCCACAAAACAAGTGATAATATATCACATTTATCCGGGAGTCAAGTTCGTCTCTCTGCTGTACGAAAGTACTGACCTGTTCACGGACTTGCTCCTGTGCCCTCATGCATCTGAAAATCAAGTTCCTCATCAATAAGTGATTCTATCACATAGGGCTTGTTTTCAAATCAAAATAAGTGAGTTACTCACATCTATTTATACGGCAAAACAGATGATAAATGGTATACTCACCCGTAAGATGAAATCCTCGTGCATACCTTGATACGGGAATGTGTCGTGATGTGGATGAACACCGGTCGGTAAGTATAAATCATACGTTAATGTATCCCCTCGCCATGATTACATATGATAAGTTGAGCTTATGTGGATAACAATATCGATAATCGTTATAGGATGTTTATCTAGATGTTAACAAAAAGAACAACAAGAGCGTTTTGACATGACCGTACACTGATATGATTCTCTTACCCTCGAAACTCGCAAAAAGAATGTTTGTATATATTTACTTTTCTTAGTTTCTGCAACTCTGTATATATTTATTTACTGCTTTCAGTCTTTAAGTTTGAAATATTCAAAACGCCAAAAAGATTTTAGGTGTGTTTTAATATAAACTTTATAAAAGCCAAAAAGATTTTATTTCTGCTTTAGTTTTGATTAACCGATGTTGGAACTTAAGTCTTCGTTGCCTGAAATCTGATGAAAACCAAAACGACTGAATCTTCATAAACGGTCAGAGTTTGCAAGTTTTGAAAGTTAATAATCTAAATTGAAAAATCTGTTAACTTTTCAAACTAAACTGTCGGACGGTAGTTGAAAATATGGTCACATGTGTGTCACTTGTTTAATGTTAACTATATTCCAAGCAGTTGTTCTCATTACGCGTTTAGCTTTCTTGCATGTCCAGATGCTAAAGGCAAGGAGAACATGTTCGATGATAAGCTTTGGAATGAAGACACGATGTGAAGGCACTCAAATGATAAAGATGATCGAGTTGCCGCTGATCAATCACCAACACCACAAGGATCTCAAGCATTGAAGTCAAAAGATTCCCAAGCATAATCAAAGGGGGAGTTTGTTAACACACTATCTAAATGAAAAGGGAGTTTGTTGATACACTTTCTACTTACGACGAGTGAAGACTTTGAAGATCCTACGACAAGAATGAATGAACCATCAAGAGATGGAAAACGAGATTACGAACCTCACGAGCAGCATCCAAGGGGGAGTTTGTTGATACATATAGTGTGGATACGGCTCGGCTCGGTTCGACTCGGCTACGAAGTGAAGGCCGTAGTCAAGACAACCTCCTGTCTTGACTCGGTATGCGATTGACTTCGTAATGTACGAAATTGCTACTGCGTGTGTGCAGTATGCATTTAGTATTGCTTATGTGTTTATTATGTTTGTTATTTGCTTGTTTGAAGCCCAACATGAGACAAGGCCCAACATACATGCAAGAAATCCAAAGTCCAAGTCCAGCTCATCAAAGTGATGAAATCACTTTGATTTCACCAAAGACAAGGACGAAATCCCCTGATTTCGTGGGATTTGGATTTCGTTGATGAGGGTTTTCGTCCAGTTCCTGATTTCGTCATTTACTTTACTATATAAACACAGACAACAGACATTACACAGTTAGGCAAATCTGAATAGATTTGAGAGCGAACACTGTAAACACACACACACAACTGAGAGTTTATAGGTTTATCTTGTAAACATTGCTTTGTAACGGTTTCATACGAGTTAATACAATGGAGTGTTAATCGTTGAATCTTCGTGTTTGTGTTCGTCACTTGGTTTAACTTACCCGTTTGGATTCCGCACTTTCGGGTTTGTCGGAAAACAGGGAATAGAGGTTACTCGATCCTCCGGGTGGACCTACAATACGCTAAAATAAATTCAACCAAATATTAATTCTATTTTCTTTCAATGTTGTTTGAGGGTTACAATAATTTGATTTTCCTTTTGCAATAATATTGTTTATTTTATGATACAATTTATAAATACGAATCCATTTGCTGCTTGGAGATGATTTAATGAAAGTAGAATAAAGGAAAATAAACAAAATAAATAAAATTATTTGGAGTTTGACATTTGTTGTTTCTCTAATTTAGAGATTTTTAACATAGCTAGAATCGTTTAGAATATAAATTGTATTATGTGTTTCGGTTGATATATCAAGTGTCAGGGTATCTTAATGAAATAAATCGATACTGCTTGAATTCCCAACGCGTAGCACCCGAGACTTTTGCTAGTTATCCATCATATTAATATCACTCATGGTATTGGAAGGCTTAGCTCTAATACTTAGGAGTCTAGCTCTGTGGTTTTGATGATGATTTTACTTGGCACTTCTAGGGAACGAGTTTTCTTTTGGTGAATGCGCCAATTCTGTTCTTGCCATATGTAATACACCCCAGTCACAAATATGAGCCGATTAATGATACTCCACATAGAACTTTTATTACTATTGCCCTGAAGGTAACAATGTGATGCCATGAGTCAGGAACTTGGCCCATTTTGGCTTTTATAAAAAAATAATGTACCAGACCTGTTGAATTATCACACTCAAAGAACAAGTGAGGGTTATTATCCGGGATACCATCATAGAAACAACATTTGAGATTGCAATTAGGATTCTAGGTACCAAGGACTTCATGAGTTTTCCTTTAGCCAACAAGAGGATAAACACGTGCCTTGGAATGTTTTGGCTAAACCAAACCAACTTAACTCATTCAACACGATCAGCCGATTGTTTTAAATCATCTCATATGTTACTAACATGGAACTCAATAGCTTTGCCACTATTGGATCTCCATAGCACCATGTCCCATCTATTGGGATTTGGGGGGGGGGGGGGGGGGGTTGCAGCTGAAAACAAGAGGGAACCTAGTGTGCGAGTCTTCAAGAATGCTCCACCCACCATTAGCTACACTACTAAAAACCAAAGAGCAATCATTTAGTGAGTTCTTGTACCATCACCAATTTTATGGATAATATAGTTTCAGATCAAGATCAAGAGGCGGGATCAGGAGGCGGTGGTCAAGAATTTTCCTCCAACTCCAGCAGGTATCAGACTTGTTGTTTATGTCCCAAAAATTTCTCGTCTTCAATTTACAGGCTTTAACCCGTCCATAGAGAATTTTATTTGTGACAATGTTCCAGGTATGTTTTGATACAAGAGCCACCCAAGCCCCCTTGATCCATTGGAAGGCACACATCCATTTAACTTTAGCCTTACCACATTGCATCACCCCATGGCATCATAAGAATCCCCGCATGAGCTTTTCATGTTCTTTGGAAACCAACAAAGGGAGAATGAAAACATTAGTACCAAAATAAACTAAAAGGAAATTGAGAACCAAACTGATGAGTTAGATGCGTCCCGCAAACAAGAGGGATTTGTTTCTTCAATCCTGGATTTTCTTTTTAGCTATATCAATCAATAGCATGTAGTGTTTATGGTACAATCTAGTGGATATTAGGGCAACTCCAAGGTATCTCACTAGAAGCTCTCCAAACTGGAATTGGATAATGCTATCAATTTTTTCAGACTTGGGAAGAAACATGGCCATAATAAACCGTGGGATAATTACATATTTACCCTTAAAAACCTATAAATTGCGTATTTATCCAACTTAAAATAAAAAATGCATATCCCCTTCTTTAACTAATAAAATTGCAAACTTACCCATATATACCCGAGACAAAAATTAAATTGCATATTTCCCCTCTATTAACTAGTAAAATTGCAAATTTACCCATTTTGATTTAATTTATTAAAATTAAACTATAGAAAGACTTTTTTACCCTTCATTTTACTAAACTTTAGAAAATTGCATATTTACCCTTTTTTACTAGTTTTTGTCTTTTTTCATTACTTGCATTTTTTCATGAAGTTATTTGTTTTTCATTATTTTTCGTCACCAACTAGAGTAACAATCATAAAATAATACAATTGATAATCATCTAAATAGAAAACAAAATGCCAAATGTTAATCCATTACGGTACCAAAAAATCATCCCAAAAGAACAACCACTGTAGGTCAACTTGGAGGATCAAGAAACCTACTTTCTTGTTGTCGAAAGACAAATACAAGTGCGGAATCCTTGTAGATATGCAACCAAACAAAGTATAACGAACACACGTAACCAAAGATTCACTAACTTTGATTAAATGGAAGAGAACATACACAAACACATACACACAGTGTTCTTACAGCCTCACCAGCTCTCTTAACTTGTTCTGTGCACATCAAGTCCTTTATATAGTCACATAAGCTGCGACCCTACGAAGAATTCTTGGCCCATTAAAGAAGCCCACGAAGGACTATGATCCACGAAAGATACACATCTTTCGTGAGCAAGACTTTCAGCCAACAAGTCCATGAAGGACTATCCTAGGTGAAGAACCTTCTTCATCAGTCTTTCAAAGCATAGATCTTCATTCAATGAGTCTTTCGTCCATGTTGGTTCTTCGCATAAGGGTTCTTCGCCAAGCTTGTTCTTCGTGTGATCTCAGCAATATGAAGACAAAAATGAGATTGCACAGAGACACGATGGAGGATATCAAGTCTCGGTCTTCATTCCATAGCGTGGTCGAACCGAAACTGAGCCGCATCCACTAAAGTGCATCAACAAACTCCCCCTTGGATTCTACTCGTGATGGTTCGACTTCACATTGTTGGATCTTCAGATGTCTTCACTTGGACCAAACCGGAGGTGCATCAACAAACTCCCCCTTGAACGTTGCTCGTGAGACTCTGATATTCAAATCTTCAGATCCTTGTGGTGTTGATTAGTCTTCAGCGGCAACTCGATCATTTTGATCCTTTGATTGTATCCATGTCGTGTCTTCATTCCAAAGCTTATCATCTAACACGTTCTCTTCGCCTTTAGCTGGTTTAAATGTCGCATCTTCACATACCAGAAAGCTAAACGCGTAACGAGAACAACCGATTGGAATATAGTCAAATAGCATATGACACACATGAGACCAACTCTCAAATAGCACATGACACACGTGAAGAGGTTAGTACCATCGTACCGACAAAGAGACGAACTTGACTCTCGGATGATAGATGTGATTTAGAATCACTTATTCAGGGGTGAATGTGATATTTTTATCACTTATTGATATGGACATGTGATTGTTAATTACTTATTAATATTTACACGTATGTATGGTATCATGGAAGATCTTGACTTACGTCCCCGTTATTTTTCGGTAAAAGATTCAACCATGATACCTAGATGATAAATCAGCATAAAGAGCACGTATCTCAGAACCTCGGCAATCTATCAAACAAAATTTCGGTATTTTATATGCCAATGAGCGGTTCCCACACAGTCCTCAATCGATTTGGGTTTATATCACCCTGCACACTTTAAAATGATAGTGAGCCTACCGATACATCTTATATAGAGCTGCTTATCGTCTTACATTTTAGGTTCAAAGAGGTTTCGACAGACCACTGATGTACTATCATTTTCTTTTCTTCTCTCCAGGAAACTTATTTTTGTTTTTCTATTGTTTTTGTGTTTTTGAAAATTTTCAATGTTTTGTATTTTTCTTGGAAATTACTCCCCCTAAAATGCAAAAAGTAAGATAAATTAAAAACATAAATAGATATTTACAAAAACGATTTCCCGATGTGGATTGACTCATGCTTTACCTTGATGCTGTTTACCAAAATTAATTTTAATCAGAAATGATTTATCGAATTTTGGAAATATCAGTTGACATGTTGGTAATCGGTGTGGACCAAAACAACAATGACGAGTTTCACATTGAAACAATCACGTGTGAGGTGATATTCGAGATTAATGTGTCTGGTCAAAGAATGTTGTACGAGATGTTAGAAATTCAAAAAGCAGCTTAAATATCGACAAGGATATGAGAGATTAGAAATTCAAAACTGTAATCCTGCAACTGCTTTGTGCATTGCCAGGAATCTGAGCGCTCACCCAAACTGGATATCCACCCGATGTGGATTTCAAAATCGATTTTGCAGCTGCCTCAAATAACTCAAAAATCTCTTCACAACAACAAGATGAGAAACCTCCGGGTCCGGCTGTTAAGTGGCAAGGGAGCATGTGAGAAAGCTTGTACACATCCTCATTGGCTGGTCCATAGATGATGTCTTCCACATGCTTTTGCACCAGCAAAGGTCTTCGTCTTTCTTCTTTAGAAGTAGTGTGCGGTTATTCAATCCACTCCAAGGTATCCACACACCCGGTTAGTTTGATCAACAAACACATTTTCTTCAATCACACCGTAGAGAAATGTACACTACACGTTCATCTTGTAGACTTTGAACTTCTTGTGAAGATATAAGACATGAATCTTCGAAAAGCTTTAGACGTGCTGTAGGCGAGTACATTTCATTTGAATCTATCCTCTTGACCCGATCAAAGCCTTCAACAATCAACTTGTTGCTCATGAATTTTCTTGTCGAAGTTATCAACTTCATTCATCATCATTCTTTCATCGGACATTTTTTGTCTTCTTTTCTTCTTCTCTCTCCATCAAAGGCAACAACTCCTGGATGTAACAATGTTTCGGAGCCTTATGTCGCCGATCTTGTTCAAGGACGCTCCACTATCAACAATCCTAAGACTATCAATAGTTCCTCCTGGAACATCCTGCACACTCACTCAGAGATTAGTTGGAGAGTGGGACCCAAGCCTTCATAGACTTGGGTCGTCCGTTATCATCACGAAATGTGATTTCTCTTTCTTGATGATTCGGAAATGGTGTGCCTCCCCCTGAAACAGTACCAGTTTTTGGTTTCCAAGATTGTTGTCGTTTACCAGATTGATTATTATTTACAAATTTAGACATTTCTGGTTTTAGCGAGTTTGATGAACTTGGTTCCTTTTCTACAACATCCGGTTTTAACACTTTCTCGATTACCTTGACATTTTTACGTCTTTGTTTTGCTTCTTGTTCCTTAACAGTACGTTTGTCTTGTTTAGGTGACACAGAACGATGTTGGTAATCTTTTTTAGGAGGGGCATTTTCAACAAACTTTGGTTTTGGTGGGTTTGTACAATTTTTGATTATATGACCAAATTCCCCACATTTAAAACATGATCTCCTTTCAACGAATTTAGGAGATTCCGTTTGATGTCCCGATGTTGAACTTGTAAGCCTTGAGGTACTTGTTACATTATCACACCCATTTGTATTTTGAGTGTAATTGTTATCACTGTTATGTTTCAAAATCTTAACAAAATCAGTATTTGATTTGTTTTCAAAAGTCTCAACTTTATCTGTGCCGCTTGAGGCCACAAATTTAACATCCTTCCCCTTTTTATTGTTTCGAGCTCCTTTTGACTCAAACTTAGGATTTTGAGCTCGTTTTTCCTGTTGTGTCTTTTTAGAGGCGATTGGCTGTTCCTCGGTTGGTAATTTTTTATTTCCGTATTGTTTTCTAACTTCATATTTTGGAATAGGATCACACTAAGTTACTGTAACTCTCGGGATCGCCTGACCCAAAAACTTACTGGTAGAATCTTCCAAAACTGTATCAATCATGGATGGATTAACGTTTTTAATTGGGAAATCCTTGTTTGAGTAAATTTTATCATCACCGATCAAAGTATACAACAAATTATCGCCTTTAAACGTAGACACAGACTCCTTGACAAATTTGTTTGAATCAATCTCTTGTTTTGCAACAGAATGCACAACAGGAGCAACTGGAGTAGGAGGATCACACAAGATATGATTCTCAACTTGGATTTCTACTCCTTTCTTCTTATCAAGAGATTGATCTTGATCACTCACATCTGATTCATCATCTGAAGAAACATAATCCTCAATTATTGGAGGACTTTGTTCCGCAACAGAAGACACATTTTCTGTCTTTTCGGATTCCTTTGAGGAATTGTCCAGTTTGAACCCTAATCCTGCTGCAAAGTCTTCGAGATTAAGATGTACAGATGGTTCAAAACATGGCATTTCCTCCTCGTCAGGCATCTTGGTATAATTATCTCTCAACGGAGGTGGACATGAATTATAACCAATGCACTTAAGATCCCCTTTCTGATTTTGAACCT
The DNA here is from genome assembly GCA_030545235.1 of Helianthus tuberosus. Lineage (NCBI taxonomy): Eukaryota > Viridiplantae > Streptophyta > Magnoliopsida > Asterales > Asteraceae > Helianthus > Helianthus tuberosus. The sequence continues at coordinate 10,592,675 of CM060415.1, forward strand.
CGATGATGTGATCAAGCACATATCGGGAGTTAGAATAACTCTACAATTTGAGCTTACTGCATCATGCTCGCATTTGGCAATGGCTAACTCCTTCTTTGTTTCCTCAATGATATTAATGTAATTATTAATACCCATTTGTTTGTTCAAAACTGTTTTTGTTAACTCAGACACACTTTTCTTAAGTGTTTCAATTACATATTTGAATTCTTTTTTCATTATGAGTTAAAACCATATTTGCATCCTTGCATTTAGAAATATCAACTACCAACCCTTGATTGTGATTGTTAACTATTTCAAGGTTATGTTTAACTCTTCACAATCATTACATACACTAAGGGGGGTGGTTTGTACCTGAGTTGTCGAAGTCGCAACCTCAGCATCAATTACTTCCTTTTCATCCAGATCCGAACCATAACCACCTGCACTTGAGCTTTCTTCAACAGAACTACCGCTATACCTAGAGCTATCATCATCTTCAGAAAATTCCTCTCAGTGGACATGTTTGATGTGATTGATGATCTTAGCATAACAGGCAGTTCCACCATTTCTCAGTTGAACTGACCAATCACATCCTTCATCTGCTTGAACTACTAAGGCTCTGTTTGCGTTTGAAGGCCCAGACTTGTTTGAGTTGCTTAGGTTATTCACTACTACAATACCCCTTTCATTGTTGACTTGATTTGCGAAAGGATTTTAATTTCCTTGTTTTCTAGGTCGAGTGCATTCACACGTTTGAAATGACCTTTCTCACCACAGTTGAAACATGTAACGACATCTATATTGAAACCGTATTTTGTATCCCGCTCACTCTGCAAGCTTGTTCTCCCCATTCTTCTCATGTAATCCTTAGCTCTTCTCACCGCACTTGTAAACGCCCATTTAATATCAATCAGCTCCATTTCCTCCCTATCTATTTGTTGATAGTCTTCATCTGTCAAATTAATGTTCCCAATTTGACCGGCGACTAATCCATAATAAGCACTCACCATTGTGTTTAGAAGTTCTATATGTTCCCGAGTACCTTCTACACTAACTTTGGTGAAGTTTGAGGTATCAAATCTGACGGTGTTGGGGTTTGATTTTTGAGAGTTATTGTTACCATAAAAGGCTTATTGAGGAGCTGGTTGAGATGGTTGTTGGGTTTGTTGTGGAGCAGCTTGGGTGAAGGGAAAGTAGGCTTTAGAATCAAAAGAAGATGGTTGATGTTGGGTTTGTTGAGGAGCAGCTTGTGAAAAAGGAAGATAGGCTTTTGGATCGAATGGTCGCCCATAAGGGTCTGTGAGAGAACCAAAAGATTGAGCTGGCTTGGGTGGTGGTTGATAGGCTTGTGAGTCAAACGGTTGTCTATAAGGGTTTGTATTGGACACAAACACGGTTTAAAGCTTCGGTTGCTGATTGGTACTAACTCCAGTGTTAATACCTACAAAGTATATCTCGGGATTCTGGGGAACTGGAATTCGTTTTGCCTCTCGAATTTCTTCTTCATCCTTGTTTTCAAGCTTCTGAGCGAATTCATAAATACTAAACGTATCTAAGATACCGGTATGCTTTAGCAAGTCAGTAGTATCGAGTAGCCATGTCGTACAAGGTTTCATTTTCCATGAACAGAAAACCTTCAAATTCCTTCTTCAACAAATCATGACGAATCTTTCTTGTTGCGGCATTCCCTTCTCCTCTAGCTTCCAAGGCATCCCACAAATTCTTTGTGCTTGTACAATACGTGAATTGATGATAAATATCCTTATGAAGTGCTTGAGTAAGAATAGCAAAGGCTTTCTTCTCGAGATCATAAGCCTTCTTATCATTTTCGCTCATCCCCCCCAAGGTTTGTGAATTGGAACTTGCTTCTTCAAGAGGTACATTGTATGGTGTAATAAAGCATGTCCACAATTCGGTATTTTGCCCTAGAACGTACGTATGAAAACGACTTTTCCATGATAGATAATCGTTCATGTGATTCAATTTTGGTGGACGATTGTTGCTTCCCGTTTCACTCTCGCTTAAGAGAAGATTTTGAATGCTATTATTTTGATTTGCGATACATGCCCATTGATGTGCGGGAATATCTTGCTTGGGCATTAATCATTTGACCCACTGTGAAGGATCTTGTGGTGTACTTGAGTTATCACTCCAATCCCATGGATTTGTGCTCATTTTCGATGGTTGTTTTAAAATAAGTACTTAAAAAGTTGAAGTAGTTAACAATGAGTGAAATAAAAACTTTCTGTGAAAATTTTCCAACACCTTGAGTCACGAAGAACTGACTCACACGAAGAACTAGAACCTAGAACCACGAAGAATATCCTTCACGAAGAACCTATTTCAACGAAAAACTAGGGTTCTTCGTTGATACCGGTTCTTTGCAAGAGAGGGTTTTTCGTGAGAAGTCAGTCCACGAAGGATGGTTCTTCGTTGAAGGCCAACACACGAAGAACAGGTTCTTCGCCTTGAGGTTCTTCGCAGATGAGTGTTTTCAGAAACTGGTTCTTCGTAAAATGGTAGGTGAAATGTTACCAGAAAAGGTAAAACCTTATCCCTGAAATTTTAGAAAGGTGTTTGGAGAAAGACTTAACCTGGTAAACAGACAAACATTCATCACATTCAATTTTTGAAAAAGTATAGGAATATCCTTCAACAAAAGGAATATTTCGGTGACTTCTCCGATCAAAAACCTTGCCGAAAAAGTTGTCGAGCCAAAGTTTTGCAAGAAATTTCAAGAAAAACTGTATTTTAGCATGTTACCATGTATTTTAACAAGGTTTTTGTAAAAATTTTCAGGAAAACACTAAGATTTCTTAAGTTTTCAGACCATTTTTCAACAAAAACTTTAAAAATCCTATTTTAAGCTCAAGAACACTTCCAAGATTCTTCACAACTTGTTCAAACACACTACTAAGCTTGGTTTTCAACAAGAAAGAGAGCCAAAGCTCTGATACCACTTGTAGGTCAACTTGGAGGATCAAGAAACCTACTTTCTTGTTGTCGAAACACAAATACAAGTGCAAAATCCTTGTAAATATGCAACCAAACAAAGTATAACGAACACACGTAACCAAAGATTCACTAACTTTGATTAAATGGAAGAGAACATACACAAACACATACACACAGTGTTCTTACAGACTCACCAGCTCTCTTAACTTGTTCTGTGCACAACAAGTCCTTTATATAGTCAGATAAGCTTCAACCCTACGAAGAATTCTTTGCCCATTAAAGGAGCCCACGAATGACTATGATCCACAAAAGATACACATCTTTCGTGAACAAGACTTTCAGCCAACAAGTCCACGAAGGACTATCCTAGGTGAAGAACCTTCTTCATCAGTCTTTCAAAGCATAGATCTTCACTCAATGAGTCTTTTGCCCATGTTGGTTCTACACATAAGGGTTCTTCGCCAAGCTTGTTCTTCGTGTGATCTCAGCAATATGTAGACAAAAACGAGATTGCACCGAGACACGATGGAGGATATCGAGTCTCGGTCTTCATTCCATAGCGCGGTCAAACCGAAACTGAGCCGCATCCACAAAAGTGCATCAACAACCACAAAAATTCCATGTAACAATATCCAAAAATGAAAAAGACAAATGCCAAAGTTTTGACCATTTGGGTACCAAAAAAGTAAATTGTTCGACTTTGATTAGTTATTTGCACATGCTTTTGTTCTTTTTCCCCGTTTACTTGTTGATGGTTGATCTTGCGATGCCGAATTTTTGTATTTTTTTTTTTTTGTGTCCATACCCACCACACCGGTGACACTTATATTTTTTTCTTTTCTCATCATTTGCTCTAATTCTGTTCTTTCTTGTTCTTCCGGGCAGCCGTTTGATAATAGGTGGGTATATCTTCTCCTCATCATCTATATGCACCCATTTTTTCTTGGTCTTCCGGGCGGCCGTTTGACAAGGGTCCATGCTTTTTACTACATAAGACGCGAGTTGTAGCTGAGGCGCAATTCTTTCACACACATAAAAAAACTGCCTTTAGCATAGCTTTTTATACATAAGAATGTTGTACATATAGCTTTTTAAGTTGCACATGTTTGTAATTTATAAATCAAATCATATATAAAACTTATTTATAGTTAAAATTTGGCTAGGAAATGCTTAAAACCTATAAGATATGTAAAAAACCTAACAATGTACTTACGCCTTGCCTACAAAAAGCTGTGTGCCTATGCGCTTTACGCCTCGGTTTTAAACCCTCACCAACATTCTGATAAACTGCAACTTAACTGTACTCATTTCATAATTTCTGTTGCCAATCCTAAAGCGAGAAACTTGAATCAATACATTAATCAAACAATAGCTACGGTTCTTTCTAACTATAAGAAAAATAAAAATAAAAACATGCTTATTGACAGATAATCACAAACAAAACAAAACAAAAAAATCAAATAAATTACCACGATGACAGGATCTGAACCGATTTCTAGGGCACGGCAATAAAGAAGACGAAGTTGAGGAGTTGTGATATGAAAATGTCGATTGTTCTGTGAAATTAAACAACGAATCCGGCAATCTCCTGAAACTAAAACGCCGGCCGCCTGAAACTGAAACGCCGGCCTGAAGAAACGCCGGCTGAACTGAAGATGTGTCGCTGGAGATGTAAGACCCCAACGCCGCTAGGGCTGGCGTGTCACTCTTATAGATATCAAAACTAAAGACCAATCCATAGCATTAAATAAAAGATCTTAATTACATTTATTACATTTCTGAAATAGAGAATCTTGGTTAGCAACTTCCTAACGCTCTTCACTGAAATCCTAGATCATTCCATATTACCTGTAAAACAAATAGAAAAAAAAAACACAAAAGAAAAAATACGGCTGAGCCAAAAATTGCTCTGTAACGGAGAAATCAACAGTACAAGTAAAGTAATATCAGCGGAAAGAAAAACATAACATAACTAAGACTGAACTGAAACAATTACTGACACGAGTACTGACAACCGATGCAGACAAAAGACTGATACAAAAACTGACACACGAACCGATCTGAAACGTTAACGAAAACTGATACGGAAACAGAAGTCAGCCATACACATAATTGATACCGAACCAAACACAAAATCGTGGTAGAGACTGATACATCGCTGACCATGATGACTAGAACAACTTAGCATGTATAAACAAACTTATTTTAAAACATCGTTTAACTAATCTAGTATTCATATAAAGAGATTTTCTGACCTATGAAATGAAACGTTTGAGCAAATTAAATACTAATAATTATCTAATATTTTGAATAACATTAAGTAATACTAGTATTGTCAAAGCAAGCTACTTGGCAAAACTATTTTCTTATAATAAACTTCTGAATTTAATCAATAAAATAATTTATCAAATTTCATAGCGGATCATCTTTAGACAAAAATAACTAATTTTCTAACTTTGAAGTGTGGAAATTATCATCTTTAAATAAATGTTTGGATTAAGATTAAAATCTATTAATTAAACATACTTTAGAAGTGATTATATAATAAAAAATAATTATTTCTATTATTTGGAGATTTATATTCAATAACCAAAATAATCGGATAACCTAGGTTTAAAAGTTAAATAATTTAATTCTAACAAAACTTACCGATAGAGAGAATTGACACGAAACAAAGACAGATTCAACGACAAGTATAGAACAAAGATTGAATCAAATACTGAATACAGGTACTCACAGATACAAACTATACGTATGACACGGAATCGAAATCCAAATTGAGACTCATACTGGGGCGAAACTAAAACATAAACTGAGTCAAAACAGACATAACTAATACAGATCATAATCGGATTCTGAACATAATTAGAAGCATGATTAACTCGATATCGGAAACATGACCAGATGCGTACAAAACATATCAGACATATCAGAACATGTACTGAACATAATCGGAAGCATAACCCGATACATAATCGGAAATATAATTATACGCGTACAAACTTATCGGACATATCAGAACAAATACTGAACATATTCACATACAGAAATATACTGTAGGGACCGGTTCGCGACCCAAACGAGTCGGTTCAGAGGAATTCCATCAAATACAGGTGCGGAAAACAAGTATTTGACTTAAACACAGCTGAATCTTCACTTTAACACTGATTTGTATTGATAAGAAAACAATTACAATCAGTTCTCACACCGGCAGCACCTCGGTATGGAAATCTCACAAAAACAACTTTTTCAACTTCTGTCAATTATGATTTCGCTTGACACTAACCTCCTATATATAGACAAAGAGATTTCGCTTCAGCATGACTCAAGCGAAATCTTAACATGTTGATTTCGCTTGAGCTTCTTCAAGCGAAATCTCTACAACATACATATGTTCAAGCGAAATCTCACTATCTCTATTACATTTTCTCATTCTACGTGCCCTGATCTAATCTATCTAAACTAGGACTTGATACAAGACGAAGTCGACAGATGTAGTGCACCAACAGACTCCCCCTCAGATGTTGACGAGTCGACTATCGAGTCACACCAATGCTATGTCTTCACATCTTCAGTCTTGATCAGTCTCTGGGCTTTTCTCTCTCTATCTTCTTCTCCAGAATCACCTGGCTCTATCAGACTCCCCCTCACGATTTGCTGGTATTCATTTGTTCTTCAGCAACATCTGCTTTAGGATCGATGTCTGACTCAAATGTTGTTTACAAGATCATTTCCTGGCTTTTATCTAATTCTCTTGATCAGATCTCTTGATTCCTTAAGTTCATCAGCATCAGCAGCTAGCAAACTTTTAGATTCATGATCAAAGTCTGACTTTTGTAAGCTTTGAATGAATTAACCTGGCTCACCTGTAACAATCTTAACCCAGAAATAAATTTTCTAAATTTAACAATTTAAATGCACTATCAATCTGATATAATCAGATAATTCTCTCTCATATCACAAATCAATGATGAACCAAATGTAGGTTTTAAAATACCAAATTGTAAGAATTTTAACAAACCTTTTTACATTTTAAGATTCACTCCCCCTCACAACCAAGTCATCATGTTTAGCACTTGAAATTTTGACAATCAGCTTTCCAATATCAGTTGTCGAAAATCTTTTTAGATTTTTCAAAATTTATGCTAAAACACACCAAAATCTTTTTGGAATTTTTGATTGTAAAAGAATGCAATAAAGAAATATTTACAAACAATATTTTTGTGAGTTTGTGCAAGAGGATCATATCAGTTTCTGAGACAAATCACCAACACCGTTAAGCTTCATTACATTTTAAGTTCTAAACAATTCACCTAGATTGTCAGTATATTTGTCCACTTAAATTTTCACACAAAGTTCAACTGATCCGAGATACGATGTTAATGTTTTAAGAGACTTAAACTTATCCGTGTGTCCCACTACTTGAATATACTCCCGTATCCAGATCCCAATATTCAGTCTTACAGGTGAGTATACCACAGATGATATCTGTCAAGGGAATAAATTATAGTACGAGGGCCGTGAGAGCTCAGGTCGATCTTTCGATACGCAGAGAGATGACGGCTTCGACTTTTGGTGTGTCCCCTTTAGAGGATCTTTTGCATTACAACAGCAGCGACTATCAATTTTATTGTTTCATCAGCTTGCTGAGGGCGATGCTATGTTTCAAGCATTTGCAGAAAGCATTATCCGGGGACTAGGCCATTGCTTCCGCAAAATCAGAAGTCCCGGGATAATACCCCAGATATCACTGAGCATAAAGACCTAGTATCTCAGAATAAGGGACCTTTCAAACAAGATTTCAGGGGTTACCTATATATCCAAGTTTGTGTTAACCCACAGAACAAGCAAGTTTGAATTTTATGTTTGTATCTCGTCACAATTTACTAAATGTGTAAAAACCTACTGACACATCCACAGTAAGATTGTTTATCACATTTTATCTAAACAATTCTTTAGCATGTAGTGATAGTCCACTGATGTACTATCATTTCCTCTTTTATGACACTAAAACTCATTTTTCATTTTATCATGTTTTTGGCTTTTTCAAATTTTCAAATGTTTTTGGATTTTCTGAAATTTTCTACTCCCCCTAAAATGCAAACACATTTTAGGAAATTTGAAAATAAACTGTACAAAAAAAAAATGACAACCGATATCGAATCGCATCAAATCGCCATTCACTAGCATAAACAATCAGAACTCCCCCTATCACAAAACTATTTTCTCATTTGGATTTCAAAACACTTAAGTTTGTTTTAATCAAAATGATTTTTCCGGAAAATAAGTTTTTATGATATAAACATTTGTAGATTCGGGGAGTGGTTCATCATCTTGTCTATTCTTAACCTCTTGTAGCAGATCAAGTACAAATTAATGTCCTTGATTTACCACTTGCAAGTATGCACCATCTATATCAATTGTAAAAATTTTCCACATGAAGAACACAATATCACTTGTAGGAATATTACGTCTACATCACCATTTTACCAATCAGAATGCCGATTCCTGCTTCGCACTTACCAACCTGGAAGCTCCGGCGTAGTCATACAACCTGTAAATATCCAAATACTATCAAAAACTTTCATCCAAAAAAAAACTTCAAACATTAGAAAGATGCCGATTCCTGATCCACAATATAAACTTGGGATCTCCGGCAAGTCCTAAGACTTTCATGGAAAACAAACTTCCACCCAAGTCTTATTTGACTTGGTGGCTTCCAATTCCTGAGCAGTAGGGTTGTAAGTTGCCTTTTTAGTTGCATAAAAATCTTTAACCCCCTTTACTTTCCCATCAAGCATTTTCTTGAAAATTTTCTTAACATTTTCATTAAATGTTTTTTCAATATCAAAATCTGAGGTTTTTACTTTACCAACCATTTGTTTAACCTCTTCCACACTCAGTGATTTAATGTCAACATCATTCATCAAATCTTTGATCTCATCTTGTGACTCCTCTGATTTTGTGGAATCAGAATCATCGCCAGATTGTACATCTGATTTTTTAACAATCCATTTTTGATTGTCTTTTGCACTCTTTTTGTACAATCTTTTAGAATTTTCACCAACTTCATTCTTTGAATTTTCAACAATTTTGAAGTTTGTAGTTGGTGAATCATTCTTTTCAATCACTTTTTCTTTAAGTTTTTCAGAGACTCCCTGTTTTTTGTTGACTTTGTTTGGACAATTGTGAGCAATGTGTCCAACAACTTGGCATTGAAAACAAGTTCTTGTGTCTCTGGTTTGAAAAACTCCAGTTGGATGAAAAACTCCAGTTCCTGTCCTTTTCCTTTCAGCAATGAACTCTTGATTTGATTTTTCCAAAGATAAGCTATTTGACTCCTCTTCATAGCTTTTTCCTGCAACATATATTATTTTTGATTTAAAATCTCTAACATATTTTTCATTTTTACGATTTTCAGGTGGAGTAAAACCAAGACCTTTCTTTTTGTAACTACAATTTTGATTTGTTTTCTTTTGAAAACTAGAATCAGAATTGTAATTCTTTTTTCCTTTTTTCTTGTTTAACCTTTGTTGAACTCTAGAAGTGTATTTTTTAGGTTTTTCAGTAGATTTTAGATCCTTGATTTCAGAAAAATTAATTTCCGTCATTTTGAAAACCTTTTTGATCATGTCAAAACGAACACTTCTAATCGGAAACTCTTTGTCAGAGTATAATTTGTCCGAATCATTTAAAGTATATGCAACTTCAAATGTTTCATCATCCAAATTTGCCTTTGATAACAAAAATTCTTTACTGTAAGACCGTTTTTCCGATGATTTTGAACTGTTGACTGACGAACTTGAACCCCCAGACTCAAACTTTGACTCAGACATCTCCTCAGTATCCAACACCTGATCGACCACCTTTTTGATTAACTCAGACTCATGATCAATATCAGACGAGGTAAACGTGATATCAATGTTATCTGGTAAAACGTCAGTTGTCTCAGATTTTAACTTTATATTGACTGCTTTTTCGACTTGCTCCTCATTTGGTTTTCTAGGAGAATACCCTTCCCAGATAGGAGGCGGACACTTGTTGTATTTAACAGTCGATTTCTTACCAGTCTCATTCTTTGTCTTTTCATCCTGAAATGCTTCAAAACCTGCAATAGTAGGATAAACTCGATCAATAACATAATCAGAACAAGAATAACTCAGTAATAATCTTCTGATCCTTTCATTCTCAATCTTTTCTTTCTCCAACTCTTGCTTTAGACTAGCATTTTCTTCGATGTAATGATTAATTGCCTTTTGCTTTGTCATCAATGTAGCATTCGTCATCGTTAAAGCCTTTTCTCTTTCAGAGTTTGTTGTTTGAAGACCTGTCACAGTTTTGTTCAACACGCTATACGATTCTTTCACATAGCTAATGTCAGATAGTAGCTTTTCTATCAATCTTTCTCTATCAAATAGAATCACATCTTTTTCTTCACAACTTTTGCAAATTTCCAAACATTTCTTGCAAGGCTTTTCAACTTCAACAATCTTCTCAATCTCAATTGTTGTTACCACTTCAATCACTTTTTCTACTCCAGTTACTTTCTCAGTTTCAATCACCTTTTCTTCATCCACACTTCTAACTTCTTCATTTTGAACAACATTTTCAACTTTCTCATCTTGTTGTTGTTCTTTTGCAGCTTGTTTCTCCTTCAGTTTCTCCATGCGATCTGCAAAATAAAAATGAAAACTTTCATGAGAAAGATGTTTTTTAGCAATATTAATATGTTTTTCTTCCTCATCATCACTGCTACTCTCCATCGGTGTTTGATCAAACTCTACAGATTTTTCAGACTCAGCATCTGAAATACCAGAATCAGAAGGTGTTTGATCAAAAACAACTTCTTTTTCTGAAGTATCCTCATTTTGCACACTCTCATCTGACTTTAATGATTCAGAATCAGCACTTTCTGAACTTTCTTCAGATGTAATCGATTGATCTTTCACTTTTTCACCAATTGATCTCATCCAAGTAGCAAACAAATCTGGTTCTCTAACAATCTTTGCAATGAAAGCTTTGAAATCCCCTTTTTCATCAACAAACATATCCCAGCTGAATCCTTCAGGTAGTTGTTCATCAATTTGGTTCACTATACATGCTGTGCTGTTAGAAGAAATGTAGTTGCTCCAGTTGAAATCTACCAAACATCCTTTCTTTGAATCTTCAATCTTTCTACCATGAGCCGTCTGTAATTCTTGTGTCTGACCAACTTGCTGATAAATGGCTTTCCGGTAGTAGTCATCTTTCCCAAATGGATTCTGAGCACTATTAACTTCTCTATTCTTGCACTCCCGCTTAAAATGACCTTTTTCCCTGCACCTGAAACAAGTAACTTTAGATTTATCAAAACCTAAAGTAGAAACACAAGCATCAAGAAAATCATTTCTCCCGGTAATTGTCTTGAACTTTTCAGCACGTCTAAGAACACTTGCAAGACACCATTTGATATCCATTAGTTCCATCTCTTCAGCATCTATTTGGTCGTAATCCTCTTTAGTAAGCATAGGATTTCCAATTCGACCAGCCACTAAACCTTCATATGAGATAAGCACGGAACCAAGTAATGCCATATGATCTTTCGCAATGTCTTCAGAAAAACTTTGACCTTCTGGAAGATTTAGAGCTATGTTGCATTGAATCACACAACCATTTCCCATCTTTGTGCTTTGAGACTGAAAATTTTCTGATGGGCTTTTCGGATTAACACTCGGATACAATGAGAAACCACTGTTGCTTTTGTTTGAGTTTTGATCAGTCTTTTCTGTAGAATCTCCAACATTATAAGCAGTCTGAATTTTCGGACTTCTCTCAGCTTCTGAAGTCGGAACACTACCCTTGTAATACATCTTTACATCTTGTTGACCACTTGGATTATTCATCCTTGCGATCTTCTGCTGTTCTAAATCCTGACTTTCAATCTTTTCAATGAACTGAGAGATTGACAACCCTTCATAAACTCCAGTATTTTTCAGTATTATCAAATATGTTCCCCACTCTTTCTGAGGTAAAGCATCAGCTAGCTTATCCACCCATTCCTCATCTTCTTTGTTGATGTTCATCATTGACATTGTTCGAACTAAGTGACAATAACGTTCAATGAGTTTCTTAGTATCTTCTCCGGGCAAACTTGTGAACAAGTCAAACTCCTTTTTAAGCAATGCCTTTTTGCTTTTAATCATGTTTGCACTACCTTCAACTTTGACTTTCAAAGCATCCCAGATTGACTTTGATGTTTTGTCATGTTGAAGTAATATAAAGATGTCTTCTTTGATAGCTTGTTGAAGCAAACTGATCATCATTTTTTCAGCTCGATACATTTCCCGTTCTTCATTACCAAACTCTGAAATCTGTTTTACTGTTTCCATTTCAGTACGTGGTAGCATATACTTTTTCAGAATACATTCCCATGATCTCAAATGATTTGCTTGCACCCAGTTTTCGAAACGATCTTTCCATCCATAGTATTCCTCAATGCACATTAGCTTAGAGGGTTTCTGAGTAGTCCCCGTTTCATTTTCTGAATTCATGTTCTGAGCAATGGAAGATGAACTAGGCGATGTTGCAAATGCGTTGTGAAAATCGTTATCCATGTTTCAATTACTTTCAAGCGAACTACTATCTTTCAAGCGGTACCCTTCAAGCGAAACAATCTAAACTGAACAACTCTCAAGCGAAATTCTTGAAGCGAAATACTTTGAAGCGATCCTGAATGAAGCGAAACTCTTGAAGCGAAAACGAACTCTGTTTGAAGCGAAATGTTAAGTGTCGCTTGAAGTTTCAAGCGAAATCGTCCAATAATACGGAACTGTTCAAGCGAACTCCATTCGAAGGTTGATTTTGATCACTTTTAGGTTGAATTTGGCTGTGAAACTTTCAAGGATTTGTTATCTTGTACTATTAAACAATCCGTGAGAAATTGAATAGTTTTTTACCGTGAAAAAATTCTGAACTGATGAAAAGAAGGTGTAGAAATACGAGAATGAGGTCAATTTCAGCTGAAATCCTGTAGAACTCCTCAACTGGCTCTGATACCAATTGTAGGGATCGGTTCGCGACCCAAACGAGTCGGTTCAGAGGAATTCCATCAAATACAGGTGCGGAAAACAAGTATTTGACTTAAACACAGCTGAATCTTCACTTTAACACTGATTTGTATTGATAAGAAAACAATTACAATCAGTTCTCACACCGGCAGCACCTCGGTATGGAAATCTCACAAAAACAACTTTTTCAACTTCTGTCAATTATGATTTCGCTTGACACTAACCTCCTATATATAGACAAAGAGATTTCGCTTCAGCATGACTCAAGCGAAATCTTAACATGTTGATTTCGCTTGAGCTTCTTCAAGCGAAATCTCTACAACATACATATGTTCAAGCGAAATCTCACTATCTCTATTACATTTTCTCATTCTACGTGCCCTGATCTAATCTATCTAAACTAGGACTTGATACAAGACGAAGTCGACAGATGTAGTGCACCAACATATACTAACTTACACGAAAGACGTATATCAACAGAACAAATCGTGTAACACGGAAACACCCATAGCTACAAACAAAGGTATACAGGTAGCTACTCCATGTACCTATGAGACAGTGAGTCTGGCGTATACTCATTATTCCATCTCCAGACAACAGACTCAAACTCAGAGATAAGATCGATCTATACGCCTCTAGGGGCCAAGGTGCTACACAAGCACGAGCTAGAGACGCCGTGAACTTTTATTACGCACTGTCAAGATAAGTGCAATGCCGTTGACGCCTAAACGGCAAGCCAGACATGCTCGGGTGACAGAGTACAAATACTAAGGCCTTGTAAATAATCTACAGGCAACTAAAATAAAACTAACGGGAACATGCGACCATGATTACAAGTCTGAGTTATGGCATGCTACAACATAATAATCAAACTAGACGATACCCGAGATAACGGACAATTTCCAAAAAGTATCAAAATAACATAATAAAGAATTACTGAAGACTGACCACGATGACAAAAATCCATACTACAAAGCAATGGATACAAATTTATATTTATACTATGATGAAAATGAAACAGAATTCGTACCTTATATTAGCCAAGCAAAAGAATAAATCAAGTAGTCTTTAACGTATACGAGAACCTACATTAAATCATCTTAAATTAACTCACCCAACTCATATTACCATGTCCCTTAACGGATTAATAATTCCCGCGACTTAGATTTTCTTTAACGCATCATGTTGCTTGTTAGTGTAAAAAAGATAACTTTTTTTATTAGTATTCGACTTACACATGTTTCAAACTTGCTAAACTATTTTTAAAATAAATTGGAAACCAAAAACTCATACTATCGTTTATAAAATCTACTAAACTTGTACTAGTTAACTATGTAAAAGTTAAGCTTATAACCCCATAAAAACATGTGCCATTAAAGACCAACACCCATTCATAAATTAACTTTTCTATATCTTACTTCTCGCCACATATATATATTATTATACTAGTAGGGACCCACGCGATGCGGCGGCGATAATAATTTACAACGCAGTACTTGTTTTCTTTCGGGGAGATTGGTCTTGGATTGACTACCAACCTTGGTCATGTTAGCAAAGAGGAACATTAATTCGGAATCCATTGGATGTAGATTTTGTGGCCAGACTGATGAAACAACTAACTTTTTGTTTGTTGCGTGTTGTTTTACTCATTGGTTTGGGATTCTGCGGCACAATGGTGTAGTTTCGGATCGTGCACACACACGGAAGGGGTTTTCAACATGGAAAAGAGTACTTTATTTAATTTTTCAGACCATAATATGGTGCTTGTGGAAGAGACGGAACGATATGGTATTTAATCAAGAGGGGAATATAATTGGTTTAAAGGAAGAAATTAAGCATCTTGGTTTCATTTGGGTTAGGAATCGTTACACGTTGCAGGCGGTGATGTTTTTATCTTGTATGGGACTTTAATGTTTTGATGGTGTATTTCCTTTGGTGTGGGCTAACTATAACAACTCTCGCCAAAAGTCCTATTTCTTATTTTATATTGCCCAATAGGAAACCCTAATTGAGACCCCCAAGTGATACTGCATGACCCCTAAAAATTTCAGAACAATCGGAATCAGGATCAGGGCCCCTAAAACTCAGGGGGGTATTCCCTAGTCGGTAATATCCTTACAGTTTTACGTGGAAATCGAATTTTAACGAACGGTCAACTCAGCTAAGCTAGTAACAGACGTGGCTACTCTATGCTAAAAGTGACCTCTCGCGCCACGCGAGAGCCTGTCGTGACACGCGGGCGCGCCGTTTTTCCAGTATAAATCCCAGGCACTGGCACTTGAAATCTGGCGTTGGTTCGACGATAAAATTCGATTCATACACTGAGATATCGTCTGATTACTCCAAAAACACACACAGCACGAAATTCTGCCGCGATAACAGGGTAATAACTCGATGACTGCTACGATTTAATGTCCGATCGATAAAAACCAATCCAATGGATGTTTAAGTGCTGCTCAAACTTGGGTTATACTTTGTCATTCGTCGTATCGCACTTTGTCATTCATTGTGAAGGTTTTGATCTCGTGAGTTGTCGTAAAAGTTTGATTAAAGTTACTAACCTAGTTTTCGTGTGTATTGTTATTTGAATTAGGTTAACAGGCTTATCGGTAGGCTAGACTCTGCCCGTTTAAATCTGCAAAGTGAGTCATTCTCTTTTTATCAAACGTGTTTTACAATACTCCAAGTATTTTTAAAAGTTATAATTACAGGGATTAAGTCGTGGTTATCTTGAATCACTGGCTAGTGGGGTATTGTGCACATTACTAATTTCTCACGGTTAGGTTCATCAACCTAACAGTGATAATCATCACTTCTTGGGTGAAAGGACCCAATAGTGGTATGACCATCGTCACAAGGCTGTGACACGGCGCCAGATAAAAATAAGATAGAAGCCATTTTAATCGCTCTTATGCTGTAATTTATAACTATGTGTCGTTTTATATAACTTGAGTGACTCGCCAATATTTCCCCGCTGATAAAATATTTTTAAACATGTTTCAGGCGACCTGCTGTGAATCAAGGAAAAGTGCTACGGAGCACTAATAAAGCTTGAAGTGGTGGCTCAGTTAAATAAATAAACATGTTTTGTAAACCAGGGAATTTCCTTGTGAAATTCCTCTATCGTAAAATTTCGGGGTATATCCCAAATTATGAAATAAAATAATTGGGCATTTTCAAGTTTTAAAAGATCCTGTAAATCTTTCGCTGTCAACTCAATTAATAAATAACACGGGATTTCTGTCCAGCGGCTCCTGGACTGGGTGAAACCGGGACGGGGGCCGTGACAGAAAAAAGGTGGTATCAGAGCCACTGATTTAAGCCAATTAAGTATGTAGAAATACTTAATTTTTCTGATTTCCATTCTGTGATTATGTGTTTTTGTGTTATTTGACTATTTGTTAAGTTTACAGTATGGGTAAGCAAAGAATTTCGGACATCTATCGTCAATTAGATTGTTCATCAAAAGATAAGGAAACTTCATTTCATTCAAATTCCTCAAGATACTCAGCAGATACTGAGGAAGGAATATTTGTTCGTAAGGCACAGTTTGAGAAAACACTTACCATTCAGAAAAGGAGTTGGATTATTAGAAAAAGTCAAGAGAAAATAAAGAAGTCACAACCAAAAGGAGTGATGGTTAATAAGGAAACTCAGGAAATAGGCAATAACCCACGATGGGAAAATGAATTAGATGAACAATGGGCAAATCTCTATATGTTAGCCACTACAGCAGTAAATGTTAACTTTTAATTAAGTTAAACTGCCAACACCCTGACCCAGTACTAGCACCCATATCATCTATAAGCCAGAAACTTTAAAGAAACTTTGCCCATTAGATAAACAACTTAGTATAAGAAGATAGAATAAACCTTATATAAAGGCATGTTGAACATAATAAATTATGAATGCACAACCCCTAGTATATACAGAATTTCAGTTGTAATTTGTAATAAACATATATATACAAAAGTCGCAATGTTTGCCATTTTTCTATTTGAACGATGATACTTGAATGGTTATACTAAATATTAGCCTGTGAAAAATTTAACTTACAAAATTTTAACCTAGAATTTTGTGTGTTTCCTTCATATATGCTAAACAACATGAATGAGTTGCCTGAAGCTCTTCAGAATCTCAATCTTTATTCGGTGAATGTGGAAGTCTCCAGAGACTTTACCGGTTATTATGCCGACACTGATGAACCTATGGAATTTCAAGCCCAACCTCCGGAGAAACCTAAACCGAGAAAGAAAAGAAGATTCGTGGGCTGGAGGAGTGTACGCAGGAAGAAACCAGCAACACGGAAAGGTATCAAAACGGAGGATCCCAAAGATAAAGGCAAGGGAGTAGAGATCGAAGAAAGTTCCAGACAAGACCAGGAAATGCCATCTTGGGAAGAGCTGGATCATAAACTAGCACTGAGTGACCTCAACGGACCTCCCGGTGAAAACCTCTTTAATTACCCAGCGGAAGCACAACTTTCAGTTGATCTAGAGCCTGAGATCCCAGATCCTATTATCCACACCCAACCTCTACCAGCAGAGCTAGAAGAGTGGTGGACCACCGACTGGCAGATTCATAATCTCCTAAATAACCCTAATACCTTTTTCCCCCAGTTTGACCCGGAACCTCCACTACACCCACCTATGAGCTCCGAAAACTTGGCAGAACTCCGCCACTATGGCGAGGAGCTGGTGGACACCGGGAATAGAATTCAGGAAGTAGGAGAAAGAATATCATGGAAGTACGACGAGAGGGAACGTCGTTTCTGAGATGCCAGCCGACGGAGATGGTGTGACTGTGGTTGTGTGGTTGTAGGAATATGTGTTTAATAATAATAAAAATATAACTATGTGAAATAACTTAAAAATAAAACTCTTGTAATATAACGGGTGTGTACGGACGCATATTAGAATATATAAAAATATGGAAGTCGAAAAATTGACAATTTTGGCCATATGTGTTAACGTGATTTTTGTGCGATTGTTTTAGTCGTTATTTATTTATGCTAAGAACTTACATATATTAATTACCAGATGGAACACGCTGGTAATGAACAAGTTAACGAGGGTAACCAATCCACGCAAAACCATGAAGATCAATTTCTGAATAGGCAAGATATCGAAAACATTGTTGCTCAGGGAATAGCCAATGCTATTCCAGCAATCCTTGCTGCTGCTCGAAATCCAGTTGAACCTCAACAAATTATTCCCAGTAAACGCACTCACGGTGATAATTTCAGTAATAGCATAAATGGAGGCGGCAACATTAATAATAACGATAACGATGATGTACTGCAAGCCCCAATTCTCAAAAGAAAGAAAGCTGCAACGCCTGGTTGCACTTACAAGGAGTTTCTTGCCTGTAAACCTATTGACTTTGCAGGCAATGAAGGGGCGACTGCGCCACCACGTTGGTTGGAGAAAACCGAGGCAGTAATCAAAATAAGTAAATGTGTCGAGGAGGACAAAGTCATGTATGCTTCTCACCTTTTAAAGGAAGAAGTATTAGAATGGTGGAATACGGTGTTGCAAGCTAAGGGAAGTGACATTGCCTATGCCATGAGTTGGGAGGAGCTTAAGCATCTATCTGGTGGAAAGAAAATTCTGCCCAGAATATTGAAAAAGAGCAGATGGCAAACAAATTCCTTAGCCACCGAATGCTGAATGTTGACTGCCGAGGGTATACTTCGAAATTTTTCCAATATGCTCGAATTGTGCCTACTCTGGCTTCGCCAGAGCCGGTACTTATTTCTCGCTACATCTGGGGTTTAATTAGCGAGATCCGTGATATTGTCAAAGCTGCAAGGCCCCGCACAATCGACGATGCGGTGGAATTAGCCAACACTTTGACAAACGGACTGGTGCGTACGCGAGAAGAAAACCGGAAGAGGGAAGTGGCCCAAAAGATTACCCAAGGATTTCGTGTGAGTAATAATAGTAATTTCAAGAAGAGGGGCATTGGGCAATCTTCCCCTGTTCCATTTTGTAGTACCTGTAAAAGAAAGCATTTTGGAAAATGCAAAGGGTATTACAATTTCTGTAAAATTCCAGGGCATCAAGAAGAAGACTGCAGAAGAAAGAAATCCACAATCTGCTTCAACTATGGAGAAGCTGGACATTTTAGACCCGACTGTCCTAAACTGGTCAAACCAGCTGATAACAAAGCCAAACCTGCAGAAGGAACTACCAAGAAACACGCAAGAGCCTTCCAACTGACTACCCAGGAAGCCGAATTAATTCCTGACGTGATAGCCGGTACGTTTTTAGTTCACGACGTTTATGCAAAAGTATTATTTGACTCTGGTGCGAACCAAAGTTTTATAAATACTTCATTCTGCCAAGCTCTTAACTTACCCTTAACCAACCTTAGACAAATTTTTAAGGTAGAAACAGTAGATGGGAATTCTGTTAACATAGATAAGGTTTTGCAAAAAGGGAAAATAGAACTTTCAGGTCATAAATTTTCTGCAAACCTATTACCAATGAATTTAGCTGGATTCGATGTCGTGTTAGGAATGGATTGGTTAGTAGCCAACCATGCTCGAATCCTTTGTGATAAGAACTTCATAGAAATTCGTGCACCCACCGGAGAAGTAGTCATGGTTACAGGAGATAAGCCTCGAAAACCCATGAAGTTCATTTCAGTAATGAAAGTTGCTAATTATGAACGAAAGCAAGGAGTAGTGTATATGATTTCGGTAATCATTAGCACTAAGGGTAAGGAACTTAAGGAAGTTCCTATAGTCTCAGAATACCCAGATGTATTCCCAGAAGAGTTACCAGGATTACCACCGGATAGGGAGGTAGAATTTAGAATTCATTTGATTCCTGGAACTACACCCGTAGCAAAGGCACCTTATCGTCTAGCACCCACCAAAATGTTAGAACTGAAACAACAATTAGATGAATTGCTCAGTAAAGGATTCATACAACCTAGTTCATCCCCTTGGGGAGCACCAGTGTTGTTCGTAAAGAAAAAGGATGGGTCGATGCGAATGTGTATCGATTATAGGGAACTGAATAAGGTTACAATTAAGAATCGATACCCATTACCTAGAATTGATGATCTCTTTGATCAACTCCAAGGCGCTATATATTTTTCTAAGATAGATTTACGCTCCGGATATCATCAGTTGAAGGTGCAAGAAGAAGACATACCTAAAACTCCTTTCAGAACTAGGTATGGTCATTACGAGTTTACAGTCATGCCCTTTAGACTAACAAATGCTCCTGCAGCATTTATGGACATGATGAATAGGGTCTGTAAACCATATTTGGATAAATTCGTAATTGTCTTCATCGACGATATACTTATTTATTCCAAAAGTCAGGACGAGCATTGTAAGCATTTACATGCACTCTTAACTTTGTTAAGAAAGGAGAAGCTTTATGCCAAATTCTCGAAGTGTGAATTTTGGCTACAGGAGGTGCAATTTTTAGGTCACATGGTGAATCACGAAGGTATTCACGTAGATCCTGCTAAAATAGAAGCAATCACCAATTGGAAGGTCCCGCAATCAACTACGGAAGTTAGAAGTTTTCTAGGATTAGCTGGGTACTGTAGGCGCTTTATTAAGGATTTTTCTAAAATATATGTGCCATTAACTAAGCTAACCTGTAAAACAGTTAAGTTTGAATGGGGACCTAAGCAAGAAGAGGCTTTTAGAATATTAAAGCAAAGGTTAACAAACACCCCAATTCTAGCCTTACCAGAAGGAACAGAAGATTTTGAAGTATACTGTGATGCTTCAAAGCTAGGATTAGGATGTGTGCTAATGCAACGCAAAAAGGTAATTGCGTACGCCTCAAGGCAATTGAAAAAGCACGAGGAAAACTATACGACGCATGACTTAGAATTAGGGTCGATAATTTTTGCCCTTAAGATTTGGATACATTATCTGTATGGAAGTAAGTTTACTATTTATACAGATCATAAGAGTTTAAAATACATTTTTGGGCAAAAAGAACTGAATATGAGGCAAAGAAGATGGATGGAAATTCTAAGTGATTACCACTGTGATATTCAATATCATGAAGGAAAGGCAATTGTAGTTGCAGATGCCTTAAGTCTTAAGTATCATGAAAAGCAAAAGCGAGTCCGTGCTCTTAGATTAAATCTACAATTAGATTTAATGGAACAATTGAAGAATGTTCAAGAAACAGCAATCAAGGATGATGCTGAAGGGATGAAAGGAAGAATAAAGGAATTAGAGCAAGGAGCTGATGGAATTTGGAGATTCCATACGAAAAGAATTTGGGTACCTAAGCAAGGAGAATTAAGAAATAAGATTTTAGAGGAAGCCCATAAATCTAGGTATACCATGCACCCGGGAAATAATAAGATGTACCAAGATTTAAGAAATAATTTCTGGTAGATTGGTATGAAAAAGGACATAGCTAGATATGTTTCTAAGTGTCTTACTTGTTCACAAGTTAAGGCAGAACACCAGAAACCCTCAGGTCTACTACAACAATTAGAAATGCATGTATGGAAATAAGAACTTATAACTATGGATTTTGTTACTAAGTTACCCAAAACCGGAAAAGGTAATGATGCGATTTGGGTAATTATGGATCGATTAACCAAATCAGCTCATTTTCTACCCATGAAAGAAACCTTTAGCATGGAAAGGTTAGCCAAGTTATACGTAGATGAAGTAGTATCCTTACATGGAGTTCCACTCTGCATTGTATCGGATAGAGATAGTCGTTTCACTTCGCATTTTTGGATAAGTTTCCAAGAAGCCATGGGACGAAACTGAACTTGAGCACTGCATATCATCCCCAAACAGACGGACAAAGTGAAAGGACGATCCAAACCCTAGAAGACATGCTCAGGGCATGTGTAATAGATTTTGGTGGAAACTGGGATGACCACCTACCCTTAATTGAATTCTCCTATAATAATAGTTATCATGTAAGCATTGAAGCTGCCCCATTCGAAGCACTATATGGACGAAAGTGCAGAACTCCAGATTGTTGGGCAGAAATAGGAGAAATTCAATTATCAGGTCCCGAGATTGTGCAAGAAACCACCGACAAGATCACTCAAATCAAGGAAAGATTGAAAACGGCTCGTGAGCGTCAGAAAAGTTATGCTGATAATAGACGCAAGCCGCTAGTATTTCAAGTCGGAGATAAGGTACTCTTGAAAGTTTCTCCTTGTAAAGGAGTAGTACGGTTCGGAAAGAAGGGAAAGCTAAGTCCAAGGTACGTAGGACCATTCCCAATAATCCAACGAATAGGACCAGTTGCTTATCGTTTACAACTACCAGAAGAGCTAGCTGGGGTGCATGACGTGTTTCATGTATCCAACCTCAAGAAATGTTTATCTAACGAATCCCTGGTAGTACCTCTTCAAGATGTAGAGGTAAATGAAAAGTTAAAATTTGTGGAGAAGCCACTGCAAACAGAAGACAGAAAGGTCAAGTTTCTCAAACACAAGCGACTAGTGCTGGTAAAAGTCAAATGGGATTCAAGGAGAGGACCTGAATACACTTGGGAGCTAGAATCAGAGATGAAACGAAAGTATCACTACTTGTTCCAGTAAATCTCGAGGACGAGATTTTAATTAAGGTGGGGAGGATGTAACAACTCTCACCAAAAGTCCTATTTCTTATTTTATATTGCCCAATAGGAAACCCTAATTGAGACCCCCAAGAGATACTGCATGACCTCTAAAAATTTCAGAACAATCGGAATCAGGATCAGGGCCCCTAAAACTCAGGGGGGTATTCCCTAGTCGGTAATATCCTTACAGTTTTACGTGGAAATCGAATTTTAACGAACGGTCAACTCAGCTAAGCTAGTAACAGACGTGGCTACTCTATGCTAAAAGTGACCTCTCGCACCACGCGAGAGCCTCTCGTGACACGCGGGCGCGCCGTTTTTCCAGTATAAATCCCAGGCACTGGCACTTGAAATTTGGCGTTGGTTCGACGTTAAAATTCGATTCATACACTGAGATATCGTCTGATTACTCCAAAAACACACACAGCACGAAATTTTGCCGCGATAACATGGTAATAACTGGATCACTTCTACGATTTAATGTCCGATCGATAAAAACCAATCCAATGGATGTTTAAATGCTGCTCAAACTTGGGTTATACTTTGTCATTCGTCCTATTTTCGATGGATGTTTAAGTATCGCACTTTGTCATTCATTGTGAAGGTTTTGATCTCGTGAGTTGTCGTAAAAGTTGGATTAAAGTTACTAACTTAGTTTTCGTGTGGTTATTTGAATTAGGTTAACAGGCTTATCGGTAGGCTAGACTATGCCCGTTTAAATCTGCAAGGTGAGTCATTCTCTTTTTATTGAACATGTTTTACAATACTCCAAGTATTTTTAAAAGTTATAATTACAGGGATTAAGTCGTGGTTATCTTGAATCACTGGCTAGTGGGGTATTGTGCACATTACTAATTTCTCACGGTTAGGTTCATCAACCTAACAGTGATAATCATCACTACTTGGGTGAAAGGACCCAATAGTGGTATGACCATCGTCACAAGGCTGTGATACGGCGCCAGATAAAAATAAGATAGAAGTCATTGTAATCGCTCTTATGCTGTAATTTATAACTATGTGTCGTTTTATATAACTTGAGTGACTCGCCAGTATTTCCCCGCTGATAAAATATTTTTAAACATGTTTCAGGCGACCTGCTGTGAATCAAGGAAAAGTGCTACAGAGCACTAATAAAGCTTGAAGTGGTGGCTCAGTTAAATAAATAAACATGTTTTGTAAACCAGGGAATTTCCTTGTGAAATTCCTCTATCGTAAAATTTTGGGGTATATCCCAAATTATGAAATAAAATAATTGGGCATTTTCAAGTTTTAAAAGATCCTGTAAATCTTCCGCTGTCAACTCAATTAATAAATACCACGGGATTTCTGTCCCGCGGCTCCTGGACCGGGTCAAACCGGGACGGGGACCGTGACACTAACATATTGTTAGTCCTCTTATTAATTAAAGTTGTTTATTGGCTGTTAAAAAATAATCATTTGTATAATATTTTACAAAGTTTATCATTTTATTGTTTTATTTTTTTTTTAACTTTTCGAGTTAGTAGCATGAGTGCAATATATCAATGTCATAAGCGTTACACATCTAAATTAAATAAAAACATAACATTAAAATTATCAAGAAGCAAAACTATAAATATTTGCATTTTAAATGAAAACACTATTTGTTTATAACTGTCCACTAATAAGGTATATTAATGTAATAAAATGTCAAGACTTATTACGTTGACATAAAACCCGACCCAAAGAAAAAAAGTAAAAGTAAACTCACTACTGAAACAAACCGCACACATGCTGGTACACCTACTTAAGCAAACATATTTCAAGTTAATTAACTAATACCTTCAACTCAAATGAATTTAAATAAGGTGCGACCGTGCGAATTGCTCAGTAATTGCACTGCAGCCTTGGTTGTAAGAAGCATGAAGCGTACAAAAGCGATGAGGTCTAAAACCGAGGAGAAAGCGTAGAGCACAAAAGCGGTGGGATTTTTCGTATGCATGGCTAAGGCGAGTATACAATTGTAAGTCGAGAAAAGAGACTCACGTTTGTGAGCTCAAAGTATGGTCTCAAGGCCTTCTCCATTCCTTTTTGCATAAAAACGGTTCGCTCCGGGATCTCTCAAAGAAGTAAGCACACAATCACAGCGCACTTACATTGAACTCTAAAACCAAGAGCGGCTACAGGGGCTTTACGAGCAGCTTGAAGACGGGATTCTTTTGCATCAGTGTACTCCAGCTGAATTGTCCTAATCTTCCCAAGGTAAAACAAGTACCGGCAAAACTGAAACAAATAATAAAGAGAACACAATTTGTAGGACCGTGTTTCATGACCGAAACCGTGATTAGTGTGAGATTAGTTCAAGACGGGAGAGATTATAGATGGATAAACACAACTTCTTTGTATTAATCGGTAGTAAAACATTACAAATCGGCCCGATTACAAGCTAACCGAACTAATACCAAAGGAGTATACATCCGGGGAGAGACCAAGTGGTGATCTCTCCCCCACACAATATAACTCACTGTAACTCTCAAATGAGCTCACCACACTCTCTAACTTTCTCTAGTTTGCAAATGACAAAGGAGTGCAATTTATAGCCACACCCCCTTTGTCTAGCAAACACACATGGTCAAACAAAAAACCCTCTCGTTTGACCACTTCAAACGAGCGGGTTAGCTGTCACACCCTGGCTTTTGCGGAAGCGTGGGTTTATTTTGTGTGACTTCTTAATACCATAGCAACAATCATAACAATGCTATATGATAAAATCACAAGATGTTCATCCATTCATTAAGTTTAACAATACCACAACATCATTGTTTGAAAATGTCGACACTTAAAATAAGTCACAAACCAAACTTGTCTAATACGTGTTCATGAGACACAACAAAAGATTTTAAATAAAACGAGGTTTAAAGACATGTAACCCATCCAGGTAAGGGTTACACCTCCTAAACCTACCTCCCTGGATGACATCTTTATTCAACGCAGCCTAACACATGCATACTCCGCCAGATCCACTAATTCCCTGAAATACATGTAGTTTGAAAAATCAACAAAAAGTTGAGCGAGTTCATGTGTATGTGAGTATGTATAAACCTTTATATTCAATGTATGTATGTATGTATGTCCCGGTATGATTGCAAACAAGGAAAAGATCACCAATGGTTTGCAAGGCCACTGATATGTGTGACGGTGTAGGAAGACTCAAACCTAGCAAAGTTGTACCGGGCTCCTGGCTGGAAGACATAGTCACCACTACGGGCCACCTTGGCCACGGGGGTGTGGGCTCGCTACACCCAAATAGATCAATCACTCATGCCCCTCGGTCCTACGACGAGGATTGATGGTCCCAAGTATCCGCCTACCCTATCACATGATATATGGTTCTTTCCTAGGCTAATCATACAAATAGTATTGTAAGTATCCCTTTGTAACATGTATTTCACCCCCGAAGTAAGTAAACAAAACAATTTAAGAAAAGGGGGACATGAACTCACTGTATTGCGTCTTCAGTATGTGTAACCCAAGTCTCCTCAGCAAACACGACTACCTACAGTGTACTAACGTCTATTAGACGAACGGGCCGTGCCTTTGCTTAGTATGAAGGTTTTTGAGTTACGTTACTTTGATATTATTCCAAGTTATAACTTCTTGTTAAAACAATGATAATTATTTTAACTTAAGTTTTGTTTTTAGGGTTTTGGAATAATAGTTAGGCAACTATTTCGTATCCATACTTCTCAAGTATTTTATATGCGCATTTCCTTCCCAAGGATGGGGGTATTTATAAATGTATATTTGTAGTTTCAAAAAATATATTTTAAGTCCCACTTTGGAAAATATATTTAACGTATTTGTCCAAATATAACGTATTCCCAAAATATATGTATTTTTCCCAAAAATAATATATTTTTACTTCTTTAGTTTCCAAAATAATATTTTATCAAAAATATAAGTGTAAGAGTATTTTCTGGAATATTTCTTAAGTTACGTTTCCACGTTTGGTTTCACAATGCCAAGTGTGTAACTTAAATATTTTATTCCTTGATGTTTTTGGTATTATTTTAGAGTTGTAATTTCCAGTTAACTTGTAAGTTATATTATTATACCCTAAAATAATATAGCTAGTTCACAAAATATACAAATTTTCACACAAGTGTATTAGTATAAAATATATATTCTAAATATATATTTATCCATTTTTATTTACCAAAACCTATGGCGAAGTTTATTTTGATAAACAAAGGTAAAATATATTCGTAAGCACTTGTTAGAAAAATATTTTCTAAGTGTTGGAATTTTAGAAAATTTCGCCAGAGTTTCCTTCGTAAACGGAGGTGTCCATGCTTATAAGCATATCATTTTCTTTTCGAAATTCATCCAACAATCCCCAATCAACAATACACAATCTTTACTTACCAATCTTGTTAAAAACAAGCATAAATTACCACTTCATGAACTTGAAAATTTATAAAAATGTGTAGTAACTTACTAGTGTATTTAGTGAGTCTTGTTACCCTTTAATTTGAGGTTGATTCTTTAAAAACTCCATTTTTAAAGAATATGTATCTTTGCAACTTATGTTCATATTTTCCAAAAATACTTCTTCATGTATTTTCTTGTTACACATGTGCTTCTTAGCTTTGTTAGCCACTAAAAATGATGTATATTTATGTAAGAACCAAGATTTAGTAAACTTGTATTTTTTTTTACTTGGTTTCTTGGTAAATCATACTTGAAATATTTAGATTTACAAGACTTTAAACCTTCTTTGTTCATCATTTTACAAGAAACTTTATATTCCTTCAAGTTCATGACTTTTGTGAGGATGATCCATAATCTTTAACATGTTCATCCTCTCATCTTGCTAGATCATGTTTTTAATCATGATCTAGCAAGATCATATGATGATCTATATCATTTTCACAAGCAAACAATAATCAACAACAAATCAACACTAAAATAACATAGTTTCTTCATGATTTAAGCTTATGTTAAGGTTCCATTCTTTTGTTTTTTAATGTTCTTTAAATTTATCATCATGAAGCTACTTTAACCACTTTCATATGATGAAAAATGAAGGGATTCAAGTTCTTACCACTAGCTCAAGGCTAGGGATGTTCAAGAGAAGAAAAGTGGTGGTTAATAGCAAACGAAGAAGGTCCTTGAACTCCCGAAAGCTCCTAGTTTCCTTGTATGACCTTTAACACCTTTGTATGCTTGTAGAATGGATGAAGATGAGTGAATGATGATGATGGTGGTGTGGCTTGGGTTCGGCCGAAGCCAAGAGAGGAAGAAAAAGAGAGTTTGTGGTGTTGAGTGTTGAATGAGAAATGAAGTCTAGACCCATGTGTTTACTTATAACCAAAACTTAAGCATTAACCCTTGTATATTGTGTCTGAAAAGAACAAGCATGATCTACTAAACAATTCAAAGAAAATCAAGGGTGGGGCCACCCTTCTAATCCGTAAACATGGGGGGGGGGGGGGTGTTTAGTTGTGATGTAATGGTAAGTTAGATTAAATGGTTAGATGTTAAGTGAACTAGTTAGGTGTTTAAGAGTTATGTCATAATATAGTGTGTTATGAGGTTCGGGGACCATAACTAGCTCAGAAAAAGTGAAACAATATTTTTAACAATATTTTAGTGTTCCGGGTAATGTCCGGTTGTTCGGTTATATACCGTTCCGTTAAAGTGCTAAGTTATATCGTAAAGTGTCCTTTATGTATCTTTTAGTGACCCTTTTAATTCCCCACACTTAGGAAAGCATACAGGACCATTTTGCCATATTTTTGCAAGTGACTAGCATATTTAAATGCTGAATTTTGTTAATAAATGCAGAATTTTGCATTTTAAGTGGGTTTTAGGCACTTTCCGGCACCTAAACTATCACCTAGTGACGCAGTTTTATGGTCCTTACTTCCCTACACTCCATACTAGTGTAGTACCTTGTCTCTGGCTCATATTGGGCCTCAATATACAGTCTGTCTATGTGCTGGCATTGTCAGCATGTTTCTGAGTTATCCGCTCACTGTGCTAACTGTGCTTTGTGCATCAAGTTTGTCACGAAGGGTTGTATGTAATAAATGGAGTGACAGTATGAAATGTGATGCATATGTATGTATGTGACAGAAATCAGAAAGCAGTTTATTCATCAGTTGTAATTAAGCACAGTCATTAAGCACAAATTTAATATTAATTAATTGTACGGATACCTGTAATTTTGAGGGTTGTCACATTCTCCCCATGTTAAGAAAATTTCGTCCCGAAATTTAAGCTCTGCTACTAGATGCAGGGGTCTTGGGGAACAAATGTGGGTATTTTTCCTTCATACGATCCTCACGCTCCCACGTGAATTCTGGCCCGTGTCGTGCATTCCATCGAACTTTGACGAGTTTGAAACTACTCCGGCGTGTCTTTTTAACCTTCTAATCCGTAACCTCAACGGGTTCTTCAGTAAAGTGGAGTGTGTCGTCAATATGAACTTCGTCGGCAGGAATGACCACTGTCTCTTGAGTTGGACTCTTTTTTCAAATTGGATACATGAAATGTATCATGAACGCCATTAAGTTCAGCAGGTAAATCCAACTTGTATGCTACGAGACCAATCCTTTCCAGGATTCAAAACGGTCAGATGTATCTGGGGTTCAACTTCCCACGCTTCCCAAAGCGTGCCACACCCTTCCAGGGTGAAACTTTCAACAAAACCATATCTCCCACCTCAAATTCCAGAGGTTTCCTTCTCAGGTCCGCATAACTCTTTTGTCGATCACGAGCCGCTTTAATGCGCTCTCGGATCTATATAATCTTATCAGTCGTTTCCTGAACCAATTCCGGACCAACTAACTGTCTATCACCCGCGTCGGCCCAACAAACCGGTGATCGACATTTGCATCCATAGAGAGCTTCGAACGGTGCGGCTTGGATGCTTGCATGATAACTGTTATTGTACGAAAATTCAACCAATGGTAGGTGAGTGTCCCAACTTCCACCTAAATCCATTACGCAAGCTCGCAACATGTCTTCTAATGTTTGAATCGTCCGTTCACTCTGCCCGTCAGTTTGCGGGTGAAACGCAGTACTCAGATTTAACTGAGAACCAAATGCTTCTTGAAAGGATTGCCAAATCCTTGACACGAATCTTCCATCTCTATCAGAGATAATCGAGAGAGGCACTCCATGTCGTGCAACAATCTCCCTCATGTATATTTCAGCAAGTTTACTCGTGTTGTCTTTTTCCTTGATTGGCAAAAAGTGCGCAGACTTCGTTAGACGGTCTACTATTACCCAAATCGTATCATGGCCCTTGGTCGTCCTTGGCAATTTCATTACCAAGTCTATAGAAATCTGTTCCCATTTCCATTGGGGTATTTCAGGTTGCTGCAAGAGACCTGAAGGCTTTTGGTATTCAACCTTTACCTTGGCGCAAGTTAAACATTTGCCAACAAATATTGCAACATCGCCTTTCATTCTTGGCCACCAGCAGAAATCCTTTAGATCTAGGTACATTTTTTCCGATCCTGGATGGATCGAGTACCGTGACTTGTGAGCTTCATCAAAAATAACGTCTCTCAAACCACCAAACAGAGGAACCCAAATTCGTTTCATGAAGCACAACGTTCCTTCCCTGTTTGGTACCAACTGTTTCTCCATCCCACGGAGATATTCATTCTCAATATTCCTTTCCTTAAGAGCTTCTCTCTGCGTAGCACGGATGCGCAACAAGAGGTCCGTTTGAATGATCATTTCCAAAGCCCCAACCCTTATGGTAGAGGTGTACAAAAAAACTGATTACGGAATCGAAACCGGAAAAAAAAACCGAAATCGGTTAATAAAAAAACCGGTTTTTTTGTAACCGGTTCGGTTACAAACCGGTTAGACCGGTTATACATCGGTTGGAGTTTTTTTTGGTCGGTCCGGTTATAAAACCGGTTTTTTATAAACCGGTTAATAATCGAATATTAATAAAAACCGGTTAAAAAACCGGTTAACTGGTAACGGTAAAAAAAACCGGTTAAAAAAACCGGTTAAAACCGGTTTTTTGTGCCCAGCGATAATAAACGGTAATATGACCGTTTGGACCAAAATATGACCGTTTTTTTGTTTTTTTTTTTTTTTTTGCATAAAACTCATCTCCAACTAGTATAAAAGGGTTGTGGGTGTTTAGATTTCATTCACAACACTTGAGAACCTTCAAAAACTCTAAAAAAGTCCCTCATTCTTGTTCGATAACTCTCAAAAACGCTATGGCAACGTCTAGTGCCCATGATTCGGTCAATGTTGGCGAGTCTACAACCGAAACGGTGATTCGTGTTGTTCCAACGAAACGCAACCCCGAGGTTTGGTCACATTTTGATTTGTGCGAGATGGCAAACGGTAAAAAAAAAGCGCGTTGTCATCATTGTCAAGGTTTTTACGCCGAAACCGCAAACTCCACGTTGAAGCGACACATCGAAAAACCGTTTTGCAAGGCGTTGAAACAACAACAAGTTGGTGGTCAAGCTTCCATGGCAAGTGATGGCGCTAATATTTTCAACTACAATTTCAATATGGTTAGGGATGAAATGGCGAAGTTTGTAATCCAAGAAAGTTTGCCGTTCAACCACTTCGACAACCAACGCTATACAAAGATGGTTCAACGAACTCTCCAACCACGATACACCCATGTAAGTCGTGCTACTCTTAGGAGGGATTGTTTAAAATTGTGGAAAAAAGCTAAACTAGAATTAATTTCTTATTTTGAAAAATTAGAAACCGGTGTTAACTTGACTAGCGACGTTTGGTCCGCACCGCACGGTTCACCCGATTCGTATATTTGTGTCACCGCCCATTGGATTGAACCGGCGACGTGGCAAATGATGAAACGCACGATTTTGTTTAAATTGTTCGATTACCCTCACACCGGTGAAGCTATATATAAAGTAATCGACAAATGTATTACAACATACAAATTGGAAAATAAAGTTTTTTTCAATATCTTTTGATAACGCCTCAAACAACACGAGCGCGGTAATGCGTTTAAAATTAAAATACAATCCGATTTGTGAGGGTACTTTTTTCCATAGCCGATGCGTTGCACACATCATAAATTTGGCCGTTCAAGACGGTTTAAGGGTTATTGAAACACAAAAAGAAGCTTTCAAAAGAATGTTACGAAATATATTTAGTAACACGCAAAGACATTCAAAATATATTAAAACTTGTAAGGAAGCGGGTCGAATATGCTTAGGACCCAATTGGGACGTTGCTCATAGGTGGAACTCGACTTGCATTATGTTTGAAAAAACTATTTTTCAAAAGGAAAGTTTACAAGAATTTCATAACCTTTTGGCTAGTCGTGGAAAGTGTTCGCCTTACCACCCATCGGGTTGGGAAGCTATTGAAACTGTTACAGAAGTGCTTCAAGTTTTCAAAACATCAACAAAGACTTTATCGGGGGTTTATTATCCAACAAGTTCATTGGTACTTCACAATTTGTTTAAAATGTGTTTGAAAGTAAACGAGTTGTCGGTTAGAGGTAGACCATATTGTGACATGGCGGATACAATGAAGGAAAAATTAAGAAAATATTTTAAAGAACTACCGGCGGTTTTCCCTTGTGCCGCCGCTCTAAACCCTTGTTTTAATATTTTTGGAACCGGGTCTTTGATTGAAAAAATTGCACACCAATTGAATTTAAACACCACTCAAGAACCAAACTTTGGTGAAGTCGCAAAATCTCGTTTCAACGATCAACTTTCAAAATTGTTTGATGTTTATGTAACAAAATATGGTTCAACCTCGTCACACATTCACGCGTCAATGAGAAACGCCGCTTTCGGTGAAGGTTCAAGTCAAATGGAAGATACCGATTTGTATGTTTATAACCAATTGTATGATGAGTCGAGTCAAATGCATCGTGGTAACACTAGTAGTAGTGAACTCGGTCTGTATGGTGGGTCGAACTTTCTACAAATGATGAGTTCACAAGAGTTTAAAAATTTTGATTTGTTGGCTTGGTGGAAAAGTAACGAAAATCAATTTCCGATCTTAGCCACAATGGCCCGAGATTTACTAACGGTCCAAGCTTCCACGGTAGCTTCGGAAAGTGCTTTTTCTATTAGTGGTAGGGTGATTTCGATAAGGAGGACTCGACTAACACCTAAGGCGGTTGAGATGTCGATTTGCTTAAAAGATTACTTGGATGCGGCGGAGAGAGTTCAAGACAAACGTTCACTCGAGGAAGAATTAGATTACGAAGAAGAAGTTTACGAGGACGAGGTCGAAGCCGAATTGACAACCCCAATGACCGACGAAGAAGCCGAATTAGATGAATTCCTACGCAATAGTTCGGGTTCGGGTTCGGCCGAAGAAGATTAAACGATGCTTCTCAAGATATATTTTAGTATTGTAGTTCCATTAAAAAATATATATATATTAGTGGACGTTCTTGCGGATTAATAGTTTAAGTTTACGCATTTCGTTTGTTATGTTTATCGTTCGTATTTCATTGTTATGTAACCGTTTGTTCCAAGACTAATGATATTATTATGTGTTTAACTTTTTATGAGTTTATTGTTAATTTTTGTATAAAAAAACAGCATTTAGCTGAAAAAAAACAGCCCAAATAGCTGAAAAAATGAAAAAAAATAACATTCTGTTAACTTCCTGCATGTTTCTGCATAACCGGTTATTATTCCGGTTTTTTTTTTCGGTTTCTGTTAACCGGTTTTTTTAACCGGTTTCACTCATATCGGTTAATAATCGACACATAAACCGGTTTTCTTTAAAACCGGTTACAATATTTCCCAGTTAAAACCGGTTATTAACCGTAACCGGTTAATAAAAAACCGGTTTTTTTTTTGCTGAAAATAACCGAACCGGTTATTAACCGTAACCGGTTTTCCAAAATAACCGATTTGTACACCTCTACCTTTTGGGCTTAATCCGTTCTTTCCGACTCAGGGCATCGGCAACCACATTCTCCTTCCCTAGGTGATACTTGATCTCACAATCATAGTTGTTCAATAGTTCAACCCAGCGTCTTTGCCTCATGTTAAGCTCTTTTTGATCAAATATGTGCTACAGGCTCTTGTGATCAGTGAAGATTGTACATCGCGTGCCGTATAAGTAATGTCGCCAGATTTTCAATGCAAACACCACTGCGCCCAATTCCAAATCGTGCGTGGTGTAATTTTTCTCGTGGACTTTCAACTGGCGAGAAGCATATGTTATAACCTTCTGTCGCTGCATCAGCACGCAGCCTAAACCCTGACGCGAGGCGTCGCAGTATACCACGAAGTCGTCCGTGCCTTCGGGTAGAGATAAAATTGGCGCGTCACAAAGCTTGTTTTTCAACAACTGGAAAGCTTCTTCTTGCTTGTCTCCCCATTCATACTTTTTGTGTGAGGGAGGTCAAAGGTTGAGCGATTTTCGAGAAATCCTCAATAAATCTGCGGTAATAACCAGCCAAACCTAGAAACTGTCGAATCTCGGTTGGCGTCTTTGGGTTATCCCAATTCTTGATCGCCTCGATCTTTGTGGGATCCACATGGATTCCATTTCTGTTAACCACGTGACCAAGAAACTGGACTTCGCGTAGCCAGAACTCGCATTTCGAGAACTTAGCATACAACTTCTCTTTCTTAAGCAGCTCTAGAATAGCCCTTAGATGTTGCTCAAGTTCTTCTTTCGACTTTGAGTAGATCAAAATATCGTCAATAAACACGATTACGAACTTATCGAGGTACGGCTTACAAACTCTGTTCATCAGATCCATGAATACTGCTGGCGCGTTTGTCAAACCAAACGGCATGACCAGGAACTCATAATGTCCATAGCGAGTTCTAAAAGCAGTCTTGGGAATACTTTCCTCTTATATCCTCAACTGGTGATATCCCGATCGAAGGTCGATCTTTGAGTAAAAACTTGAACCTTGTAACTGATCGAACATGTCATCAATTCTTGGCAGAGGATATCTATTCTTGATTGTCAGCTTATTCAGCTCCCGGTAGTCGATACACGTGCGAAAACTACCATCCTTCTTTTTTACGAACAAAAATGGAGCTCCCCAAGGCGAGAAGCTGCGTCGATAGGGTGCAAGTCGATAGGGTGCCTTAGCCACAGGTGCGGCGCCTGGAACTAAGTCAATATGAAACTCGACTTGTCTTTGTGGCGGCAATCCTGGAAAGTCTTCTGGAAAGACTTCAGTATACTCCTTTACGACTGGAATATCTTCTATCTTTGGCTCAGCGGCTTCTTTATAGACGATGTGTGCCAAGAAGGCAACACATCCCTTCTTCAAACATTTCCTAGCTTTCAAGCAGCTAATGATCCTTAAGGGAGTATCGCGCTTCTCTCCGTGTACCACAATCGTTTCTCCATCCGCCATTGGGATGCGAATGGTCTTCTCGTGACATACAATTTCGGCTTTGTTGCTTGACAACCAATCCATCCCTACTACCACGTCGAAGCTTCCCAACTCGACTGGTAGTAGATCCAGAGTAAACTAGTGTTCTCCCAGCTCTATTACGCATCCTCTGATGACTTCATTCGTTTCAACTAGCTTTCCATTAGCCAGTTCAATTGAGTATGGAATGTCTAACTTACTAGCAGTTAACCCAAGTATTTTCTTAAATTCTAGCGATACGAAACTATAGTCGGCACCAGTGTCAAATAGTACAGATGCAAAGCGTTGATTTATAGGGAACGTACCAGTAACAACATTAGGATCTTGGCGAGCTTCCCTCGCTCCAATATTGAAAACTCTTCCTTGCGCTTGATTGAGTTTTGGGCATTCACGCTTGAAGTGCCCGATGTCTCCGCAGCTAAAACATCCCGGTCCCCGACCGTTACCATTCCCATTACCGCCTTGAGCATTGTTCTGGTTGCGATTCCCACTTCCAGCTTGATTCGGAAAATTACCACGGTTTCCATTTCCTCCATTATTTCCTTGCGGACGGTTCCCATTTCCACTACTTCCACTGTTGTTGTTTCCAAAACCCCTTTGGCCAACACGGCCTGAACCAACCCAACAAGTTTCTTTTGAGTGCCCAGCTCTACCACATGCTTCACATTTTCCAGATCTGCATCGTCCCTCGTGATGCAAATGACACGCGTTACACTTGGGCAAAGTGCCCATATACCCTTTTCCCTTTGCCTTAGCCGGTGCGCTTGTGCTGCTAGTACCTTTTTTGAAGTTTGAGAACTTCCTCGTTTGACCACTTCAAACGAGCGGGTTAGCTGTCACACCCTGGCTTTTGCAGAAGCGTGGGTTTATTTGGTGTGACTTCTTAATACCATAGCAACAATCATAACAATGCTATATGATAAAATCACAAGATGTTCATCCATTCATTAAGTTTAACAATACCACAACATCATTGTTTGAAAATGTCGACACTTAAAATAAGTCACAAACCAAACTTGTCTAATACGTGTTCATGAGACACAACAAAAGATTTTAAATAAAACGAGGTTTAAAGACATGTAACCCGTCCAGGTAAGGGTTACACCTCCTAAACCTACCTCCCTGGATGACATCTTTATTCAACGCAGCCTAACACATGCATACTCCGCCAGATCCACTAATTCCCTGAAATACATGTAGTTTGAAAAATCAACAAAAAGTTGAGCGAGTTCATGTGTATGTGAGTATGTATAAACCTTTATATTCAATGTATGTATGTATGTATGTCCCGGTATGATTGCAAACAAGGAAAAGATCACCAATGGTTTGCAAGGCCACTGATATGTGTGACGGTGTAGGAAGACTCAAACCTAGCAAAGTTGTACCGGGCTCCTGGCTGGAAGACATAGTCACCACTACGGGCCACCTTGGCCACGGGGGTGTGGGCTCGCTACACCCAAATAGATCAATCACTCATGCCCCTCGGTCCTACGACGAGGATTGATGGTCCCAAGTATCCGCCTACCCTATCACATGATCTATGGTTCTTTCCTAGGCTAATCATACAAATAGTATTGTAAGTATCCCTTTGTAACATGTATTTCACCCCCGAAGTAAGTAAACAAAACAATTTAAGAAAAGGGGGACATGAACTCACTGTATTGCGTCTTCAGTATGTGTAACCCAAGTCTCCTCAGCAAACACGACTACCTACAGTGTACTAACGTCTATTAGACGAACGGGCCGTGCCTTTGCTTAGTATGAAGGTTTTTGAGTTACGTTACTTTAATATTATTCCAAGTTATAACTTCTTGTTAAAACAATGATAATTATTTTAACTTAAGTTTTGTTTTTAGGGTTTTGGAATAATAGTTAGGCAACTATTTCGTATCCATACTTCTCAAGTATTTTATATGCGCATTTCCTTCCCAAGGATGGGGTATTTATAAATGTATATTTGTAGTTTCGAAAAATATATTGTAAGTCCCACTTAGGAAAATATATTTAACTTATTTGTCCAAATATAACGTATTCCCAAAATATATGTATTTTTCCCAAAAATAATATATTTTTACTTCTTTAGTTTCCAAATAATATTTTATCAAAAATATAAGTGTAAGAGTATTTTCTGGAATATTTCTTAAGTTACGTTTCCACGTTTGGTTTCACAATGCCAAGTGTGTAACTTAAATATTTTATTCCTTGATGTTTTTGGTATTATTTTGGAGTTGTAATTTCCAGTTAACTTGTAAGTTATATTATTTTACCCTAAAATAATATAGCTAGTTCACAAAATATACAAATTTTCACACAAGTGTATTAGTATAAAATATATATTCTAAATATATATTTATCCATTTTTATTTACCAAAACCTATGGCGAAGTTTATTTTGATAAACAAAGGTAAAATATATTCGTAAGCACTTGTTAGAAATATATTTTCTAAGAATTGGAATTTTAGAAAATTTCGCCAGAGTTTCCTTCGTAAACGGAGGTGTCCATGCTTATAAGCATATCATTTTCTTTTCGAAATTCATCCAACAATCCCCAATCAACAATACACAATCTTTACTTACCAATCTTGTTAAAAACAAGCATAAATTACCACTTCATGAACTTGAAAATTTATAAAAATGTGTAGTAACTTACTAGTGTATTTAGTGAGTCTTGTTACCCTTTAATTTGAGGTTGATTCTTTAAAAACTCCATTTTTAAAGAATATGTATCTTTGCAACTTATGTTCATATTTTCCAAAAATACTTCTTCATGTATTTTTCTTGTTACACATGTGCTTCTTAGCTTTGTTAGCCACTAAAAATGATGTATATTTATGTAAGAACCAAGATTTAGTAAACTTGTATTTTTTTTACTTGGTTTCTTGGTAAATCATACTTGAAATATTTAGATTTACAAGACTTTAAACCTTCTTTGTTCATCATTTTACAAGAAACTTTATATTCCTTCAAGTTCATGACTTTTGTGAGGATGATCCATAATCTTTAACATGTTCATCCTCTCATCTTGCTAGATCATGTTTTTAATCATGATCTAGCAAGATCATATGATGATCTATATCATTTTCACAAGCAAACAATAATCAACAACAAATCAACACTAAAATAACATAGTTTCTTCATGATTTAAGCTTATGTTAAGGTTTCATTCTTTTGTTTTTTACTGTTCTTTAAATTTATCATCATGAAGCTACTTTAACCACTTTCATATGATGAAAAATGAAGGGATTCAAGTTCTTACCACTAGCTCAAGGCTAGGGATGTTCAAGAGAAGAAAAGTGGTGGTTAATAGCAAACGAAGAAGGTCCTTGAACTCCCGAAAGCTCCTAGCTTCCTTGTATGACCTTTAACACCTTTGTATGCTTGTAGAATGGATGAAGATGAGTGAATGATGATGATGATGGTGGTGTGGCTTGGGTTCGGCCGAAGCCAAGAGAGGAAGAAAGAGAGAGTTTGTGGTGTTGAGTGTTGAATGAGAAATGAAGTCTAGACCCATGTGTTTACTTATAACCAAAACTTAAGCATTAACCCTTGTATATTGTGTCTGAAAAGAACAAGCATGATCTACTAAACAATTCAAAGAAAATCAAGGGTGGGGCCACCCTTGTAATCCGTAAACATGGGGGGGGGTGTTTAGTTGTGATGTAATGGTAAGTTAGATTAAATGGTTAGATGTTAAGTGAACTAGTTAGGTGTTTAAGCGTTATGTCATAATATAGTGTGTTATGAGGTTCGGGGACCATAACTAGCTCAGAAAAAGTGAAACAATGTTTTTAACAATATTTTAGTGTTCCGGGTAATGTCCGGTTGTTCGGTTATATACCGTTCCGTTAAAGTGCTAAGTTATATCGTAAAGTGTCCTTTATGTATCTTTTAGTGACCCTTTTAATTCCTGACACTTAGGAAAGCATACAGGACCATTTTTCTATATTTTTGCAAGTGACTAGCATATTTAAATGCTGAATTTTGTTAATAAATGCAGAATTTTGCATTTTAAGTGGGTTTTAGGCACTTTCCGGCACCTAAACTATCACCTAGTGACGCAGTTTTATGGTCCTTACTTCCCTACACTCCATACTAGTGTAGTACCTTGTCTCTGGCTCATACTGGGCCTCAATATATAGTCTGTCTATGTGCTGGCATTGTCAGCATGTTTCTGAGTTATCCGCTCACTGTGCTAACTGTGCTTTGTGCATCAAGTTTGTCACTAAGGGTTGTATGTAATAAATGGAGTGACAGTATGAAATGTGATGCATATGTATGTATGTGACAGAAATCAGAAAGCAGTTTATTAATCAGTTGTAATTAAGCACAGTCATTAAGCACAAATTTAATATTAATTAATTGTACGGATACCTGTAATTTTGAGGGTTTTCACATTAACACACGTTCGTTTGACCGTTTCACTAACTATTACAAATTCAGCATAAAATAAATATAATCTATTCGACAAGCATCGGACACAAAATTTGAATCAACAAATTCCCCCTTGTCCGTTGCTGTCGAATGCTGAAAATGCAACTGCAATCGATCTTCAGTCAAGTATTTATCTTCTCTGTGTTAACAAATTCCCCCTTAACCGATGATCCAGGTAAGTAGTATCTTGACGCTCCTTCTATAATAGTTCCCCCTTAAAGTACGTGTATCCGTGTTGGGTGTTGTGCAATGTCCTCACAAGGCTCAATTGGCCGATCTTCCGCTGATCTTCCAATACTTTAAGAACTGCATCAAGTCTTGATCTGTCATAAGAACTCTATTTCATTCAAGCATACTACATTGGTAGAGATTTCTTGTGAACTGTCTTCTGTAAACCATCTTTGTGGAATCGACCAAGTAATGCACTTTAATCTTCAGCATCAACACTCAGGAAAGTCAGCTAGACCAAGTGTATCCCTTGCAAGCTCAACCAAACAGCACGCTTAGTTGAACTACATCCAGATCTCATTGTCTCGCCTTTGTGAAGTTGACCACGTAATGCACTACGGATCTTCAGCATCAGTAGTCAGGAAGTCAGCTTGACCAAGTACATCGTTTGCAAGCTCAACGAATTGAGTTACCCCTAGATCCCTGTAAAATCCCAAAGAAACATCAAACCCAAAACCGAATCCTGCAGGTCTTCAGCCTTGAACTATCAGCTTTCATAAACATTCCCCCAGGTCTTCAGTAAACAGCGCTTTGAAACTACTGTCGACTTTAGATACCTGTATGTTTCCGTGCAAAACCCTTCACGCTGGCT
Source organism: Helianthus tuberosus (assembly GCA_030545235.1). Classification (NCBI taxonomy): domain Eukaryota; kingdom Viridiplantae; phylum Streptophyta; class Magnoliopsida; order Asterales; family Asteraceae; genus Helianthus; species Helianthus tuberosus. Next base: position 10,632,833 of record CM060415.1, read on the forward strand.
GGAGAATTAATTAAAATCCTCAAATATTTGTCTGTGCAAAACATTCCACGCTGAACCGTTTGTATCACCAGAAAATCACAAACTCTACCACCTGTGATTGCGTTTAGAAATTTACCGAAGAAATTCAACATATGAAAGTTTTTATCCCCCCATTTCTTTGGTAAGATCTGTAAACCCTAACAGATTCTCTCCACTTCAAAGAAACTGTCGTCAATTTCACAGAACAAATTCTCTCCACTGAGTAGAATTTATCTTCAAATGTTCACCAATTCCCTCCACTGAGCGGAACTGTCGTCAATCTTCACTGAATGTTCTCGGATTTTCGAAAAATCACGAAAACGACTTTCTTCTTTGCATATTCTAGTTGAATAAGAACGTCCCCTAGTACCCCGTAGGATCCGACTTGTATCCCTCCAAAGACTTTGTGAACTCGCTAGGACCGGTATTGACATTCCAGGTTCATTTAATCGTTACCAGATGCGAGAATATGACAATAAACAAAATGCTTTCTTCTTTGCATATTCTAGTTGATAAAGAAAATCGTCTAGCACCCCGTAGGATCCGACTTGTATCCCTCCAAAGACTTTGTGAACTCGTTAGGACTGGTATTGACATTCCAGGTTCATACGTTCGTTTTCAAATGCGAGAATATGACAATAAACAAAATCCTTTCGAACATTTACGAATAACCGATAACAATCATAAACATTAACGTGCGGAAGTGAACATACCGTTTTTGGTTTTTGGCCCATTGTAGTCAAGTCACCAAATTTTGACGTTTGCCTCGGTAACTGTGACTACCCCACATTTTTCAAAAATATCATTTGTTTTCATCAAGCTTCATCATCCCGCGCGCTTCACGAACCCGTACGAATTTGACGTTAAAAATTAACTCAAATATCTTTCACGAACACTATGCTCCACGAACAGTAATTCACAACGTAGACATGTTGTTTGAAATGTAGTCCACTAAAAATTATAAGCCCACAAAAGACTTGATTGTTAAAAGTCAACGAATAGTGACTTGAGGCTAATATCCACAAAAGGGCCCAAAAAAATTTCCTTTTGGACCAAAATGCACCCCACGAAGACTAATTGTAATTGGCTACTGTGATTTCATGAAGGCCCTTAAAAAAAATCATCCAAAGCCAATTCTTTTATCTAGTGGGCTCCTTCCAAACAAATCACGACAACAGCATGTTGCATGTTCCAATTTGGGGCCCATGAAATTAAATCATTAGAATTTGTGGGAAACATTTGCCCATTATGCAAATTTATGAGAAGCCCAATGACAATTTCACAAAAAGGCCCAAAGTCCACAAAAGTCTACGAAGACTTAATTGGATCTGTTCCTAATTATTTTGGAGCCCAATATTATACCCTAGCTGCAGACTACAATTTCAGTCGACATTTCACCTTCCAAGTCTTTTCTCTCTCTTCGATACCCAGCACCAGAACCAGAGATTTCCCTATTTTTTTTAATCTCTGCGATACACACCTCCAAAACTTGAATCCACAGAGAAAAACATAGCTGATAATCATCGTTATCCAGCCACCATTCTTCACTTTCAATGACAATAATCCAGCCGACAAAACCTATGTTACAGCCTTCAACTTCATCTTTCTTCGATACCCATCCCTCAAACAATCAGGTCTTCTTCTTCGATGATGAACAATCAGCAGCAACATTCATCTTTCAAGTCTGACTGCTTCTTCTTCTTTGATTCCCACCTTCAAAACTGCGATACCCAGCAACGACGAAGAACAATCAGCAGTTTTCTTTCTCTGCAACATCCCAAAAAAAATTGTGCAGCCGCTAAAACCATCTGCCTAACCCTCTTTCCCGATCAATTTCAGCCAACACCATCCATTTTCTCCTTGTCATCTTCTGGTATCAGTCGACAATATCATCTTCTGATTTTCCCCAAATCTCCTTCAACAAACCAACAACCTTGTCTGACCTCTTATTCATCTTCATTTGAACAATCAGCAGCTGACGAAACTTCATGTCTGACGAAAGACACTTGAAGCCGACGAAAGTCTTGCAAGATTATCAAGATTGGGTTTCGTCACAGCAGGGGTTTCGTCATATTCGACAAGATTGGGTTTCGTCACAGCAGGGGTTTCGCCAAGGGGGGAGTTTCGTTGGGGGGGGGTTCAACTGGAGTTTCGTCAACATCAAGTAATGTGATGTTTCGTCGAACCTGATATGAAGAAACCCTAAAGGTTCTTAACAGCCGCCAAGAACACAATGAAGAACACCATCTGCAGATTTACAGATCTGACGAAATATGCCTCAAAGTGATGAAAACTTGATGATTTTGTTGTAAAACATAAAACCCAAACCTCTGATGTGTTCCGTTTCAGATCAGATCTGCATATTCGGGTCCAGATCTGGGTTTTCTTCGTGTTTCCCCATTTTTTATATCTTGAACAAAAATCACAGATCTAGAGCACATGTGATTTAGCAAACGGTTAGATTTACTAAATCGGGTACCATGGCTCTGATACCAATTGTAGGACCGTGTTTCATGACCGAAACCGTGATTAGTGTGAGATTAGTTCAAGACGGGAGAGATTAGAGATGGATAAAAACAACTTCTTTGTATTAATCGGTAGTAAAACATTACAAATCGGCCCGATTACAAGCTAACCGAACTAATACCAAAGGAGTACACATCCGGGGAGAGACCAAGTGGTTATCTCTACCCCACACAATAGAACTCACTGTAAACTCTCAAATGAGCTCACCACACTCTCTAACTTTCTCTAGTTTGCAAATGATAAAGAAGTGGTATTTATAGCCACACCCCCTTTGTCTAGCAAACACACATGGTCAAACAAATAACCCTCTCGTTTGACCACTTCAAACGAGCAGGTCAACACACGTTCATTTAACCGTTTCACTAACTATTACAAATTCAGCATAAAATAAATCTAATCTATTCGACAAGCATCGGACACAAAATCTGCATCAACACAATTTAACTTCACATGGTTCATCAGGAATAGTAATTGGTATACAACACATTAAAAAAATACAAAAAAGTAATTAAAAGAGGATCATTGTAAAGAACACCTGTTGATTTGAATGCGCTTCAAAGCGTGGTGCCTTAGACCTGAGCTTTTCAGCTTGATCATACAAATTGTAATGAGAATAATTGCGAAGTAGCAGGTTGAGAAGCGTTTCCTGCATACCACAGTCCCAAAAATCCAAAAAAATAAACAACAATAAACCAAAGCATTCCTACAAGTAGCAAGATACAAGAAACAAACCTGCCCCAACTCATTGCTAACAACCACCAATTAACACCACAAGCCGCAGACCACCACCATCTCTATCGTTGCTAACCACCACCAATTAAAACAGCAGCTTGCATCATCTTCAACTCCTGTAACAAAACAAATGGTATGGATTTCATATTTACAGATCCAAATAATAATTACCTCAACGAAATCGGTTCATGTCAAAAGTTTGAAACCTAGATCTACAATATAAAATTCCAATGAATTTGGACAAAATCTAGAAAAGCACTTACACCGTGAAGTTCAAAACCTAGACTTGAGTTTGATTTTGAGAGGACTGTATAATTTCCATGAAGAATTGGTTTCTGAAGGTAGATGTGGTATACGGTTATGGAATTAGGTTTCTGCGATGGGAAGAGGCGATTAAGAAACCTAAAAAGTGATGAGGTATATCACGTGTTTAAAGGAAACCAATTCAGATATGAGGAAAGCATAACCCTTGATTTCTCGTACGCTCTCTCTCCCTCCTTTCTGCAAATGAAAAATGAAAAAGAAGGCAGGGGTGTATGGGGGAATTGGGATGAGCGGGAGGAATGAAAAATTTGGCCGCTCAAGTTTGAATTTAAAGTTTGAATGCACAAGTCTGGCCGCCAAAAATTTTGTTGCTTTATCAGATTCAACATTTGTGCTTTAGTTGGTTGTACATTAAGCTTTAAGGGTTGTAAAGTGGCAAATGACCATTTCTTCCCTTCCTATATGCTTATTAATATAGTATAGATAATAAGTAAAAGATATTATGAAGTTAACTTATAAACCCCGTCTAACATATGCAAATATTTATATGGGTCAAGTTATTTTACAAAATCTCCTAATTGTAAGAAGTGTAAGAAGGATTTATAGAGTGACAAGTGTCCAATAAACTAAAATTAAACCCACTACATCACCACCCAAAACCTAAACACCCACCCCCACCCCACCACCACCCCAAAACCTAACCCCCCCCCCCCCCACCCCCAAAAAAAAACCTAAAAAAAATTTAAAAAAAAAAACTAAACACCCACCCCCACCCCCTCAGCAAAAAAAAAATTTAAATTTTTTTGGGTGGGTGATGGGGGAGGGGGTGGGTGGGTGGGGGTTTAGGTTTTTGGGTGGTGGTGGATGTTTAAGGTTTTTTTTTTTTTTTATGTAGTGGGTTTTTTTAAAGCCTTTGTACCCTTGTTACAATAAGTACCCTTTGTATTTGATCCTAATCTATATTTATATATAAGAAATCTTATGGTTTGAATTGACTTGTTTTCTTATTGAATGAAAATGGCTGAATACAAAAACTATATATAATACATTCATCTATATCTCCTAACAATTCTATATATAATACATTCATCTCTATCTCCTAACAATTCTCACCTGTCGAATTAAAAGAAAAGATAAGAATACTTAAGAGATAATACAAGATAAGAGATAATGCATATGTATCAGCAATAATTTTCTTCACTCCCCCTCAAGTTGGAGCGTGTAGGTCACGAATACCCAACTTGCCCAGAAGGTTCTTCAGTGCTTCCGCCCCTAAAGCCTTGGTGAGAAGGTCTGCCACTTGGTTTTTGGAGCCAACATGAACTGGAACAATTTCACGCGTTTCAACACATTCGCGAACAAAGTAACAATCCATTTCCACGTGTTTAGTACGTTCATGAAAAACGGGATTGTTCGCTATATGGTTCGCTGCCAGATTGTCGCAAAAAAAGGTGTCCCATTTGTTTGATCAACACCTAACTCAGCAATTAACCAACGAAGCCATATTACTTCGCTCACCGTGTTTGCCATGGCCCTGTATTCAGCCTCAGCCGAGGAACGAGACATAACTGTCTGTTTTTTTGTTTTCCAAGAAACTGGAGCTCCACCTAAGGTAATGAGATAGCCCGTTCGAGACCGTCGAGACATTGGGCACCTTAACCAATCGGCGTCACAATACGCTGTTAATTGTTCTCCTCCTTCTTTTGGCAAAAGAATTCCTTGCCCTGCAGTAGTTTTTAGATATCGAAGCACACGTTCAACAGCCTCCATGTGTTCTTGTCGTGGGTCTGAGATAAACTGGCTAAGAATGTTGACTGAATATGCTAAGTCAGGTCGAGTAGCCTGAAGATATAAAAGACGACCAATTAGTCGCCTATACATACTCGCATCCACCCTTTCACTCTCCTCACACGTTCCCAATTTTAAATTTTGTTCCATGGAAACGGACTAGGACGACAACCAAGCATGCCACTGTCTTCGAGAATATCAAGCGCATATTTGTGCCGGTTTAAAACAATTCCTTCACTGGTTCGAGCGACTTCGATGCCTAGGAAATACTTTAGTGGGCCCAAATCTTTTATGCTGAATCTTTTGTCGAGATATGCTTTGGTTTCTTCGATTTTGGTGGAATTGTTCCCTGTAATGATGACATCATCAACGTATATCAAAATGGCAACAAACAAGTTTCCGGCTTTGTGTGTGAACAATGAGTAGTCTGCCTTGGACTGAATATAACCCACTTCTAGTAATGCCCTTGTAAATTTTTGGTACCAGTTCCGAGAAGCTTGTTTGAGCCCATACAAAGACTTTCTTAAGCGGCAAACTCGTGTTTCATTTTGTTTAGAAAACCCTTGTGGGATCCTCATATACACTTCTTCATCCAAGTCACCATGTAAAAATGCATTATTCACATCAAGTTGATGCGTCGGCCAATCACGTTTGACAGCTACAGATAAAAGGGTTCGTACCGTGACAAGTTTAGCTACCGGTGCAAATGTCTCGTGATAGTCGACCCCTTCCATTTGGGTGAACCCCTTTGCTACCAGACGAGCTTTGAATCTTTCAACTTCCCCATTAGGCTTATACTTTATTTTATAAACCCACTTGGAGTCAATTGGCCGCTTTCCTTGAGGAAGTTGTTCAAGCGTCCATGTTTCATTGGCTTCAAGGGCATGTATCTCTCGCTTCATAGCTTCAACCCATCGTTTATCCTGCATTGCTTCACGAAAACGTTTCGGCTCATTGTTTTCACTAATGGCCGTTAAATAAGCACGATGTGAATTTGTAAATTTTTCGTAAGAAACGAAATGAGCGAGAGAATGTACCGTCGAGGAAGGTTGACTTGGTGTGGTGCGTTGATGGTCTACCGATGGTGGTAACTTTACTTCATACCCGTCCAGTCGTTTAGACAGAATTCTGGTTCACTTACTTGTTGTGGGAGCACTTTCATCATTGTTATGAACATGTGGACTGGGGGCATTCTCTTCATACGGGCTTATTGGAGATGTGGGCTGAGTAGCCTCATCGTTACCCTCATTCTGGTCCGGCTCAACGTTAACGGTATTTTCATGCTCAACAGGCCCAATATCGTCAATCGGACCATCACAGGAAGTGTCATTAATGCCAGCTAAGCCATCCGACCCTTCCTGTTGCGATGAAATCTCTGGGTTTGGGCCCTTATTTGGTTTAGGCCCATTTGTGACATGTTCTTCATAATCAAACTGTGGAGGTTGAAAAATGGTTCTGTCATCGGTTTGATTTTTAACTTTTTCAAAGGGAAAATCCTTTTCAACAAAGGTCACGTCCCGAGAGGTGACAATTTTTCCGTTTTCAACATCGTATATTTTATACCCTTTCGTTCCAGTAGGATAACCAATGAAAACCCCTGGTCTTCCTTTAAAAACGAATTTGTCTCCCCCTGTCTCGGTACTCCAATAGTACACGAGACAACCGAAAACCCTTAAACGATCATAGTCTGGTTTTTCATTAAAAATGATCTCATAAGGAGTCTGGTTATTAATAACCTTTGAAGGCATTTGATTTATCAAATATGTGGATGCTTGAATGCATTCCCCCCAAAACTTTCTAGGTAAACTCGCCTGAAACATGAGAGCTCGCGCTGTTTCAAGAAGGTGGCGGTGCTTCCTTTCGACTACTCCGTTTTGTTGTGGAGTATGCGGGCAACTTGTTTCCAATATAATACCTTCATGTGAGTAAAAACTCATCATTTTGTTTGAGGTAAATTCGCCACCATTGTCACATCTAATTCTCTTGATCAGCTTTCCAAACTGTGTTTTAACATGCCTTTGAAAGGTCATTAAGCATTCACCTGCATCGCTTTTGTGTTTAATCAAATATGTCCAAACGGCTCTGCTATAGTCATCCACAATCGTCAAGAAAAAATTAGAGTGAGTAGTGGACGGTTTTCTATATTTTCCCCAAATATCACAGTGTATCATCTCAAAACAAGCAACCGTTTTTATTGAACTTCTAGGAAAAGGTAAACGAGTTTGTTTTGCTTTGCAACAAGCATCACAAACATAGTCTTTAACATTAAACGAAATGTTTTCAAGAAAACCAACACGAGACAGTTTATTATAAGACGCATGACCTAGCCTTCTGTGCCAAACTTCAGCATCCGTTTTGGACATCATAGCCTTTCTTTCTTCAACCACCATGCCCATCCGGTAGAGACCATTAACGCATTTACCCATACCAATCAGCTTCCTCGAGTGTAAGTCCTGCATAAAACAGAAATTTGGAAGAAAACTGACTGAGCAATTCAAGTCTTTTGCTAATCGGCTGACCGAAAGTAAATTGCAATTAAAGTTTGGCACGTAAAGGACTCTTCTGATTTTTACATCTTTGGTCAGCAAGCAATCTCCTTTGGCTTTAACCATTATGTTTTCACCATTGGGTATCATGACCGGGGTCTCATTTTTCCCTCAACGACATCGGTTAGAGGGCGTGGATCACTAAATATGTGATCTGTAGACCCCGAATCAACGATCCAATCTTCAGTTTTAAAGATTTTACCTGCCATGTTAGCCCTAGGTATTTGTTCACCTTGGGTAGTGGTTTCCTTGAGTTCATTGAAATGCTTTAAAAGGGATTGATACTGGTCTTCATTGAGTCCACCAATCGGCGGCTGTTTACTTTCCACGCAGCCAGCCTTGAGTCTTCCCTTCTCCCGTTTCGTTTTTCCCGGCCACCATTCCGGGTAGCCAATGATCTCGAAGCATCCACTCCTATCATGTCCCGTTTTTCCACAATGGGAGCAGCTTTCAGTCGACTTGGTGTTGGCGGATTTATTCTGCTGTTGTGGCTGCCTATTTTCTCGAGACTGTTGTTGAGAACTTGTAAATGCTGCACTTTCGGTTACGACTCTCTTCCCTGTAGCGACCAATCTTTGCTGTTCATCCTCCGCTACTAGTCGATAAGCATCCCTGAGGGATGGGGTTGGTTTCATCGCCAATAGTTGAGTCCTGATTGTTCTGAATTCTGAGTCCAACCCCATGAGAAACTCATACAGACTTTCTTTATCCTTGTGTGCCACTATTTTCTTCCCGACATCACACGTGCACTGATTACATGTACACGTCGGTGTTGGTAGCACAGTGTTTATCTCATCCCAGATGGACCGCAACTTGGTATAATAAACTGAAACGGATGTACCTTCCGGGCGGATTGTCGAGAGAGTTTGTTTGAGTTCAAAAGCTCTGGGAGCGTTTTCTTTTCCAAACCTCTCTATAAGATCGTTCCATATCTCCTCCGCAGTACCGGCGTATTTAACGCTAGCCCGAATGTCCTTCTCCATTCCTGTTGTAAGCCAACCTTTGATCATGGCATCGCATCTCATCCATGCCGTGTACATATCATCCGTTTTTGCTGGCCTCTTAATGCTACCATCGATAAACCCAGATTTGTTTTTGGCAAACAGGAAATTGATCATCTCTTGTGACCAATCACTGTAGTTGGTGTCCGAGAGGTTCTCGTTCACCTGCAATTGTCTTGGAGAATCGGATGGATGGATGTAATAGGGTGAGGAAGGATCAATGGCTGCAGGTGTTGTTTTTGAGCAGCCTTCTCCGTCTTTGCCTCCTCCGCTCATGATATTCTTTGATGCAGGTTGTTTTAGATAATTAGGGTTGGTGTTTGGATCAGAGAACCACGCTCTGATACCATAAGAAATCTTATGGTTTGAATTGACTTGTTTTCTTATTGAATGAAAATGGCTGAATACAAAAACTATATATAATACATTCATCTATATCTCCTAACAATTCTATATATAATACATTCATCTCTATCTCCTAACAATTCTCACCTGTCGAATTAAAAGAAAAGATAAGAATACTTAAGAGATAATACAAGATAAGAGATAATGCATATGTATCAGCAATAATTTTCTTCAATATATGTATATTACAGTAAACAACTTTTAGCTCGCTGTTGTCTTGATTTTTATTGAATTAATTACAACCAACCATATACTCATGTAGGTGTGATATTTGCTTATTCAATTTCTAGAACTGATATGTGTGGTTTCAGCCTAACAAAGAGTGAACAAAACTAAAACCACCCATGTAATGCAAAGTTTCAAAACAATTTTGCTAAAACGGTAATTAGTCTCCGGAAACAAATCCGTCCAAAATGTATATCGAATGACAATCAAGAGGGTCAGATCTTACCTCCATAGATGAGCGGAACAAACAATTACTTCCACATAGACGATTAGTGTTGCCGGCTATGTCCACTCCTGAACAAAGGCGGCAGCCGCAACAGCTCTGGTTCGTGACGGACTGCGGCGCATTGGCGGTATGAAACGGTGGCGGTGATTGTGATAGATAGCCGTGGTCGTCTATTTGTGACGGTAACTGAAGGCGACAATAATCTACAGAATCCGGAATCTGAGAACGATAATAGAAACGGAGAATGAAAACATCAACTGAAGTCGTTGCTTACCTGGTTTGTGAGTGATGGTGGTCGCGATGAAGCTGTGGCGGTCACGCGGCTATGTGTGATGGTGAGTGGTGGATATGTGGCTGAACAACAACGACGAGTCTGGTTCGCGGAGGCTTGGTGGTGCGGTTGTGGACGGTTGCGGTGCTTAAACTGAAGAGAGGTGGCGCGTGTCGGTGGTTGTTTCCACACCACAACATTGTAAAAAGAACACAACGGAATGATCGGTTTCGTTGTCACCGTAGAGGAAGGCGAACAGAACTAAGTTGCCGGTTGCGACGTTTGAACGGGATAGCGGCGGTTGGCAGTCGTGTAAGTCCGGTAGCGGCGGCGGATGGGGCGGTTGTCATGGTTGTTGGCGAGTGGTGGTTCACGGTAACGGAACAGTTGAGGGTGGGGTTCGAAAAACAAAATGTGGGTGGAGAAGTTATGTGGGTTTATATTGAGTATTGATTGTAAAACAAGTTTGATGGAAATCAAATTCTCAATTTTATGGTGAAGTTTGTGATTGAAATTTAGAGAAGATAGACATACAATTTGAATTAATTGAAATTTGCAATACACACCCTTTAGGTTTGAATCATTTAGTTAAATATAATATTTAATAGACCTTAATCTATTATAATTCAATTGAATATAAAATGTGTACGTAAATTAATTAAAGCATCCACAATAGGGGTGTAAAAAAATAGATGAGGTGGCAATCTTCTCTTTCCTGCCCAACTTGCCCCTCTCACAACAATTCTTTCTCCTCTAAAAATGGGACCATACTTTCTCTCCTTTCTCCTTAATCATCACTCACATACTTGTTTTTTCTCATTGTTGTGGAAGGACCTTTCTTCCTTCTCTCACTTCCAAATCACCATCTCTTTCCTCCACATCATCCTAAAAACACCAAAAAAACATCCTATTGTGGATGCTCTTAGGGTGTAAGGAGTGGTTAAACACTTGAGAGTGGCAAACTAAAAAATCAACCAATGAGAGTGTGTCATGTCAAAGTGGTAAACTATGCTCAAAAGTGTTGGCAATTGTTAGACACTTTGTAAAATAGTAAACTATTTAGAAAAAGTGTGATTGGTTGAGATTGAAATGGACCCCACCCACACTACCCTCTCTCTCTCTCTCATGATTCCCGAGCGGCATTTAGTCAACGAGTGTTTAACCAAACCGAAGCGGCAAAGGGGTTGACGACGGTGTTACCGCGCGGCAAACCACTTTGCCACTTCCCTTTGCCGCACCACACCGGACACCCTTACTAGCATTTACCTATCAACTCATATCTAAACAAATAACGTTATTTTAATGCACCTAATTATTTTGTCCATTCCGTATTAAATTCGGTTAACATTGACATGGTTAATCAGTATTTATTACTTTGAGGTTTTCCAATTTTTTTTTGTTTTGACTATTACAGGAGATGTCGCCGTAGAAGAACTGAAACGTCGTGGGTGTGAATTAGAATGATAACTATGAAACTGATTTTTCTCTAAGCATCATCTTTTAATTTTGAGAAGGGTAGTTTTGTTATTTTAATAGAGAAAAGGAAATATGCAATTTTTATTTAGGCTTGTGTAAATATGCAATTAAGAGTGTTTTTAAGGGGAAATATACAATTATTCCTTTGATTTATTCCATTAAAAACAAGTTATATAATGACTTTTTTTTTTCCATATTTTTTAGTGAAACTTTAAAAAATTACTTACTTATTAATTTTACTAGTTTTGTGGTTTTTTCACAATTCTTTTTATTTTTATTTTTTTTACGTTTTGCTAGTTAGTTTTTTTCTTATTGTTTTTTGCCTTTTTACTAAATGATTTGTTTTACTAAGATACATCTAGGGGTGTTTGTGATTTTCAGCTGATACACATTAAAATATGTTTATTGATTAAATGAAAAAAAACATAAAACAAATAATAGAGTAGTGAACGGTGCAACCTAATTGGTTCCACGTCACCGTGCTTTTTTATTTCTTGTCTCCTGCAAGCTTGGTCACCGTGGGAGTTGTCTGGTTAGGACCTAACACATGCTGATTGGCTACAACTCCTGTCATCTATACTATTGTACTTGTGTTAACTGTGGTTGTGCTCCATGCACAGGTCTGGGCTGCACGCATGCTCTTGTTAAGGTTAAGTATAATTTTGTTAAGTCTGGTTATGATCCTTTACGCGCAAGCTTTAGAAAGCTTTGCACTAAATTTTTGGACCATACAACTTCACGGTTGTGTCACTAAAACAAACAAGTGAAATCATTAAAAATCAACAAAAAAGACGAAAGAATAGTTCGCTCTGCTCGGCTAGTAAAACAAACAATATATTTATTTTTTTAATTTATTACAATGTGTAGAAGGTACTAAATTTATTATTTTCTTGTGTTTCACTTTTTTTCGGTACATGTTGGTTATTTTGAAATCGTGTTGGAATAATTAAATTGGATCTTAATAATTCAAACTTTGACTCATTAGCCGGTATTAATTTCAACCTAAGAATTTGTTGAGTGTAGTGCTAACTTTAAACAAATTTTCTCTACTGATTCCATACTAATTTAAAGTTGACCCAACTAGTTTTTGCCGACGTGGTTATGTGGCAAAAAGTCACGTTTGGATGACGCGGACTACTTTGTGAATACTAATTTAAAGTTGACCCAACTAGTTTTTGCCGACGTGGTTATGTGGCAAAAAGTCACGTTTGGATGACGCGGACTACTTTGTGACAAAGAAACCAAAGTCGACTGCTTATGTGGCAATGGTTTGTTGATGTAGATTGATGATGTGACAGTCTACGTCAGCAAAAACTAACTAGGTTAATTTTTAGTTACTATGTAATCGCTGAAAGAAATATATATATATATAGGGTACCGCTAAAATGAGAACCACCTCGAGTTGTAAGAACCGTGAGAACTACACCGTACGGGGCGAGGTGGACCAATTTTTTTTTTCATAAACGTAGATGCGTGTATTATAAACACATTTGTAAAAAAAAATAAAAAAAAATGTCGTGTGTGTAGTTTTGAGCACAACAAGTTTGTGTTTACGGGTACCGTAAATCCTACCGGAAAATTTATGGTACCCGTAAACACACACTTGTGGTGCCCAAAAACTTTTTTTTTTTTTTTTTTACAAATGTGCTTATAATACACGCATCTACGTTTGTGAAAAAAAAATTTTGGTCCACCTCGCCCCGTACGGTGTAGTTCTCACGGTTCTTACAACTCGATGTGGTTCTCATTTTAGCGTGATTTATATATATATATATATATATATATATATATATTCAAAATTAGGACTGTAGGTAAACATCGAATTTTTAAAATCAAATTTTCCTGATTACAAAAACGTACCTTTTCATTTCTTTTTTAAATTAGGTACATAGACATCTAATATTTGCTCTACGTTTGTATGGTGGTGAATGATAGTATAAGTCGCTGAATTTCCATTGGTTGTTTCCGCCACTAGAAAATACAAGTCAGTGATCCACAAACTATATACTACCCACACCAAGTTTTCTAAGACTATCCTCGTTCACAACCCAACTCAACCCAACTTTCAATAAAAAATTAATTTCTCTCTCTTCCACCTACACAACACAACCCAACCCAACCCAACCCAACCCAACCTTTTACACCCATTAACAACCCTACCTAACCATTTCTTTATTAAATATTAGGTTAATAATTTATTCTATATAATTTATCATAAATGATAAAAATGTTTATTTTTAAACTTTAATATTTAAAATAAAAAAGTTATTAAAAATTAAAAAAGAAATATTACATGTGGCAAATAAGATAATGTTAAATAAAAAAATTAAAAAATACATATCATTTTTTTATAAAATTTATATCTACTTGTTCAAAAACAAAAATAAACAAGATTGTGATTTTAGATTTTTAAAAACAGTTAAATTTTATAAGTTATTAGATATAATCTAATTATACTTATAATTAATTATGTTAAAAAAAATTAAAATAATTATATCATCCATTGGAATGTGGACATGTGGCATGACAATTGTGAGGACCAAGTCGTGACTTAGACCAGGTTGTTGATATTAAATGTTTTTTTCCTTTTTATTTTTATTATTTTTACAACCTAGTTTGAGGCAATGTCGATCACCAATGGTTTTATTATTTTTACAACCTACATTGAGTCAATGTCACCGATTGGGATAGCCTAAGACTACATGTTATGGGGCGGCATGTGAGGGCGGTATGCCCCATCGCGCCGGTATAACGCCGGGAACACCAAAACGATCGGCGCCATGTTTCAGAAATTTGGGGGAGGCGCCATTATTATCGCGGCGTGATGGTTTGTAACATTTTTGGGTTATACAAACTTGGCCCCTACAAATCGGAGAAGAAGATAAATTGGTCCCTGCAAGTCCGCCGGAAAATCGGCCGGAAACCTGCCGGAGAATTGGAGAAGAAGACACAGGCGATTTGATTTTGAAATTTTTTTGGGTTTAACACATTTGGTCCCTGCATTTTACACTTTGGTCCCTGCATTTTACACTTTGGTCCTGCAAATCGGACCTGAAGAACGAGAAGAAGCCGGAGAAGAAGAAGAAGAAGAAGAAGAAGAAGAAGAAGAAGGCGTGTTTGGTCCCTGCATTTTACACTTTGGTCCCTGCATTTTAATAAATTAATAATTGAGTAATGATTAGGCGGGGGCTTTATGACTACGGGCTTAAAATGCATAACGCCCCATAACGCCCACCCGCACACGTGGCGCGCCACGTGTCGCATAACGCCCACAAAGGGGCGTTATGACTACACATGGCCTAAGGAAGCTTCACCAACTAATTCCTTTGTTTAGTAGGAGCTGTCAGAAATGTGATCAGCAAAAAAGAAATTGTGTCACGAAACCATCACAGATTATGAGATGATTTTGACCGTTGCCAATAGTCGACTTGTGTTACTGTTAATGTTCATATATGAAGTAAGTTACCTGATACTTGCTGTTTAATAACAAACGAGATACTTGAATTACATAGAAGCAAAATAAGTAACACAAGGAGAAAAAATTACATGATACCATGAGTTTTACAACACACACAACTTGAAACAATAAAAAAGATAATTCTTCACAGGGAAAACAAAAGGCCATCAAGGAATAATCTTCAAAAGGAACTTCAAATTCGAACTAAAGTGTGGGTTTTCTAGTAAAGCGTAAGTTTTTTCGGCACAAATGAGTAGTAGTTACGAAGATATGTTGACGCGACTACTATTATGAAACCCAAAACAATCAGAAAAAAGAATGCAGTTGCCAAGTTTGAGAAAATCTCAAACAGCTTAGATTTATGTTTATACATAGTATATAGGTTCTGAAGAAAAGCAGCAACCAAGGTTAGTATAGATCCCAAAAGTGTCTGGTGACCTAAATACAGATGGCAAGGTAAAAAAAAATTGAATTGTTTCACAGTCTGGTGAGAAATGCTGATGGATAGGAATACGAGGATTGAAAGTGAAGACAAGAAGAAAGAATAGGCATCAAGTATAATGAACGTAATGAAGTCGTCGTTTCTGATTAATAAAGGAAAACCTTTGTTCTGGTCATACCCACCAGGAATTGAAATGCCTACCGAAAATGATGCAGCAGCTACAAGTGTAGCTACCACCATGGACTGATTAATTGATTCTTTTATCCACTTCTGACCTTGGTAAAACAGATCCTCATGGTTTTCATTGAATATTTCCTTTGGTGTTTTGCCCGCTGCATTCTTCACTTCTCTACAAGGAGGAGGGACCACAGCCTTTACTTTCTATAAGAACATGTATAAAAGCATATGATGAGTGACTAAATGAGTTTGCAAGCTTCATGGAATGTATTAGAATACAGTTTCAGTTGTATTATTAGTTGCTAAGTTAGACCATGTGTAGTGGTGAGTGAAAGAAATGCCACACCCTTGAGCATGAAGTGACACGTGGCCACCTAGTCAGCAAAGCGGCATTATGGGCTTGAAGTTAAAATGGGTGTAGTGGTATAATACCCCATAATGCCCAATTCCATGATTAAACAATTATTAATTTTTTTTAAACTAAAACAAATAATCAACGGTCCTCACTTCTCATTGGTCAATTTTACAAATCAAAGGCGTTTTTTAGAACACGCCAAAAGCATAAAACCCAAAACAATGCCCCACCGTAATGGTTCCCCGCTTTTTCGGGGCGTTTTCGGGGCACATCACGCCTAAATACTGCCCTATCAAGGAGACCAATAATATCTCCTCACAATAAAGATTCCATAATTCTCTCCTTCCATAATTCTCTCCTACCAAATCAACTTTTATTACTGGTCAATAATAATAATCTATACTACTTTATTAAGCAAACTAGGTTTTCTACCCTTATGGTAATTTTACATTGTATACACACTTTGAAGCCACATGTACAAGAGAGTTAAGCTATTTTAGAGGAGGTAAACTTGCACATTGTCCATAAATTTAAGACACTTTAGCGGCATTTTAGAGATTTCGGCACCCTAACCTATATATATATATATATATAGGGGAAGGTTCTATGCAGAACACTAAATATTGCGAGAACACGCAGAACAAAATGAATCTCTCATTTTTTCATTCCTAAAAACCTAAAAAGTAATTGAAAATGTTATAAATGTAAGATTTATTGTTTCTCACACTAGAATTTAAAGCAAAATATGAAAATTTTTAAATTTTTAAATAACCTACACACATGTAGGTTATGTGTAGGCTAAATTACCTACATGTATGTAAACTATGTGTAGGGAAAAATATATGATTTTTTTATGTATATATAATACATATATGAATGTAAGAAACATAATATTTAAGAAAGATGAACCTTAAATCCCAAAATTTAGTGATTTAGAGTTGTTCTTTTCGTTCTCGCAATAATTAGTGTTCTGTAATGATTCTTATCTATATATATATATATGGTAAGGATAGTGTAAAAAGGACCTAAAGTGTGAGAAGTGTATTATAACACTATATATAATACTATATAACACCATATAAAAACCGTATAACAATATGTAACACCATATAATACCATATAACACTATGTAACACTATATATCATTATATAACAAATATAACATTATACATCTATCATAGACATGTTATCAGACAACCTATAGTGTTATATTTGTTATATAATGATATATAGTGTTACAAAGTGTTATATGGTATTATATGGTGTTACATATTGTTATACGGTGTTTATATGGTGTTATATAGTATTATATATAGTGTTATAATACACTTCTCACACTTTGAGCACTTTTTACAGGATCCTCTACCTATATATATATATATATATATATATATTAAATGTATTAAATAAAAATTTTAATTAATGACACTAACAATTTCATTAATTAATACAAATAAGTATTCTCATAAATGATTTATTATTGGTTACCCAAACCAAAAGAAAATGAGGAAGTCTTAAGGGTTTGAAACCAATGCAATCAATTGAATTCAATCTCATCATAAATTTGTAATCATGAGCTCCTTCATTACATTCTTGACTCACATCTCCATTAGTTTCAATTCATATTCCTATATAGGCTCAACATGAATAAAAAAAACTAAGGATAAATTGTACGTATAACAATGTGAACATTCTGATGGTTTTTTTTTTTCTTTCTTGCAGGTGACCTTATCTCAAGACTTCCTTCTTACTGACATCTAGGATTGACAAATGTAAACAAAATACACTACAGAACCATTGAAATGCATACAACTTGGACCAGTGTGAAGCCATGGTTAATGTTATTATATTTTTATATATGCTATTTAGATTTTACCTCAGTTTTGTCGTTTTTGTCGTTGATATCCTCCATATGTACCAATTGCTATGAGTTGTTTATATAACTAGATGATCTATTTCTTTTGCCAAGGTAGAACATATTAGAAGGATGCTGGTCATCGTCACACCTCCGTCCACCGCCATGAGTGTTATCAATCGTGTACTCCGATCATGATTCACGTACCAATCATTGTCTACCCGTTTTGTTTTGATCTTGCTTCTATGAGGTTTGATCATTAATCCAGTACCAACAACGAGCTTGAAACGTAAAACAACTCAAGTTTGAGCTTTTATAAGAAATTCACTCAAATTCTTACTGATCTTTTTAGTCCATTGTAATGTGTTGGTATATCCAATATGTCATTTACATCCACAATAGTTTGCAAAGTAGTTGACCGTTCAGGTCAAACCATATTGAGCTTGAACTTAGCATGATCAATCCAGAATTATTTTTTGCATTTTTATTTTAAGTTGGTGAGAGCTCTGATCTTGAATATTCCTTGAGGTGGCCCTAAGGTTGCACCATGAAGGCTTGGTGTTTCATTAAATATGTAATCAGTGTAAATTTAAGATAAAGAAAATGTTTTTTTTTTTTTTTTTTTTTTTTTTTTTTTTGCGATAAGGAAGAGTGAATATAAAAAGTTGCATTGATCTGTGTTCAGTTTTATTTTTATTGTTTGTTTTAGTTTTGTTACTAACCAATAAGAAATAATTTAAACTCGTCGGTTTTTGAAATATCTTAATTGAAAGTTTTGGTTATGGTTATGGCTCAAAACCGAACTGAACTTGTACACACCCTTAAAATCACCAAACGAAGTGTTGTGATCCCTGCGTTGAGAATGGTGACACATTCTACTATCCTTTGGTTTACTAGCATGGCTTACAAGGAGCTCTTTATACAAAGAGAATAGCGTCGCCATAAAATAACACTAAATGCCCATACTTTGTTAAAATAATTGTAATTTGTTGCAATAATTAAAAGGTGGCCGTTTTTAGTTTTGAAACCCTATTTATCTTAAAATACTAAAGTCTAATTACTTTACTTTTTTTAATGGCAAATGTTACTCCTAATATAAATTATACATTTGCCTAGGTTTCAACCTAGGATCTTACCTCTAAGAGACATAAGCATCTACCAAGTGGGCTATCGTCTAATTACTTTACTACTCATCAAGACTTCATGCTCGTTATGTCCATACTAGAAATACATGTATATCCGGAATACAAACTTAGGTTATTTTTGGTTCAAAGGAACAAAGTGTTACAAACCTAGAATGGGTTGTGGTTTGTGATAGACATCATAACTGAATCTAATATGAGTCGGGATACCCGCCGCAACGCGCGGGCATTCCCACTAGTAATTGTATAAAGCATTATTCCCACCTGTAAATGCTCCTCTTCTTGTGTATATATAGACTTTGTACATCGAAGTCATTAATACAAAACAATCCTTTAGTCCATTTATTCATATGGTATTTAGAGCCAATTAGATCCTTCGAGCCCTTCCTTTTTTCCTCTTCGATCCTGCGCCCCTTTTTCCCTTTCTTCTCTGCCCATCCATGGCTCCTACTCTTGTTCACATCACCGCCGCTACCCATTTCCCGATCAAACTCACCCCGCAAAACTTTCCCTCATGGCGAAAACAAGTTCACTCTACCCTCATCGGTTTGGAGCTTGAACACCACATTGTTAGCACCCAACAACCACCCTCGAAAACCATCTCCGAAGGCACCACAACCAAACCAAACCCGGAATATTTCAAATGGTTTCGCCAATACCAAATGATAATCTCTGCCATCCTTGGCAGTTGTTCAGATTAGATCCAACCATTGTATC
This sequence comes from Helianthus tuberosus, assembly GCA_030545235.1. Taxonomy (NCBI): domain Eukaryota; kingdom Viridiplantae; phylum Streptophyta; class Magnoliopsida; order Asterales; family Asteraceae; genus Helianthus; species Helianthus tuberosus. The sequence goes on from CM060415.1 coordinate 10,652,456, forward strand.
CTCCGCCGACACTGTTCGGCAAGCTTGGGATCTTCTAAACTCGAGCTATGCAAGCGGCTCATGGTCCCACATAATATCACTCAAGTCTCGCCTTGCCAAAAATCTTCGTGGTTCACGCTCTATCACAGAGTATCTCAATGACATGAAGTCCACCTTTAATGAACTTGCTCTCAATCAAAGTCTCATTCCTGAAGAAGACCTCGTGGTTCATGTTATGAACCAATTAGGCGATGACTATGCAAACCTTATCGCAGCCTTCAAAACCCGTGACACAACTATTGCCTTTCCCGATCTCTTCAAAAAACTCCTTGACCATGAACGAATCCTCAAAGAATCGGCACCCAAACCAACCATTTCCATTGTCAACTACATCCACCGAAACAACCAAAACCGACCCTACAATCGGAACTCTCGACCCTCATCAGCCTTCACCCAACCCTCACTCAATCGTTCCTCCTCATGGTTATCCAAACCAACATCTTCACAACCAAATAACCGCATCAATCGGTCCAACCTATTCTACCACTACTGCAACATACCCGGACACGAAACCAAGGAATCTAGAAAACTTGGAAGATTCTTTCATGAACACCAAGTAACCACCAACACTTCCTCTACAACAACCCCTACTGTGAACCACACCTCTCCACAGGCAGGTTCGAACTCTTGGATGTGGGACACTGGCGCTAACGACCACTCCGGTAACGGTCGCAACTCTGTGCATGTTTTTTTCTAAACACGGTGGTCCAGACGAGATTGTTTTGGGTAACGGGACATCACTTTCCATTACACATATTGGCCAACAAATTCTTCCCACAAACTCACGACCACTTTTCTTAGACAATATTTTAATTGCACCTAATCTTCGTAATAATCTAATTTTCGTTGCTAAAGTTTGTCGTACTAACCGAGTTTTTGTTGAATATTTTCTTTCTTATTTCTTGGTTAAGGATCTACGCACGAGGGCACATCTCATGCGGGCATTAATGACAATGACGTTTACTACGGACCAACCACAACCTCTCCTCAAATCAACACAACCTCAACAGGATCTTTACTCGCATGGCACCACATCCTTGGACATCCTTCGTTCCAAGTCTTCGAGTCTATAATGTCCAAATTAGGACTTAAGTTTAATAAAGTGTCCACGGAGTCTTTCCATTGTAATTCATGTTCATCAAATAAAAGTCACAAAATACCTTTTGGTAAAAACTCGTTTGTTGCTAACAAACCGTTACAACTACTATACTCGGATGTATGGGGACCAGTCCATGCATCCCTTGACGGTTACAAATACTACGTAATCTATGTTGATTATTTCTCAAAATATATTTGGCTATTCCAATTAAAAGAAAATCCGATGTTGCAACAATTTTTCCACAATTCAAGTCGCTCGTCGAAAAATATTTTCAAACTTCCATTATTTAGCTTTCTACGGATAATGGCGGCAAATATATTGGACTCAAGTCATTTCTCGCCACTCATGGGATATCTCATTACACTACACCTCCTAACACACATGAGGAAAACGGTGTAGCTGAACGTCGTCATCGACACGTAGTCGAAACCGGCCTTGCTTTACTTCACTATGCCCATCTTCCATCCTCATTTTGGTCTCATGCGTTCCAAGCCGCTACCTACCTCATCAATCACCTACCCACAACAATCTTGAATAACAAATCACCTTATGAAATGTTATTCAACGTCACTCCCACTTACTCCAAACTTAAATCATTTGGATGCCTTTGCTATCCATGGCTACGTCCTTATAGCACCTCCAAATTACAACCACGATCCGCATCATCCATTTTTCTTGGTTATTCCTCCTCAAAATCCGCCTATAAATGTTTTGACCCTGACACCAATAAATTATTGTAACGCCCTGCGTTTTGATGTTAACCCTATAAATAGCAAGCCTTCCCGTACTTCCTAGCTAGTAATACTTTACACTCGAGACGATCGATCATAATGGGAAATGATACTATTTGAATCCTAAATTTTGTTAAACTATGTGAGACTTTTACTCTATGTGATGCTTTTGTCATGCTTTGTATGTGAACGAGGTGAATCTTGACTCTATGTAACACCTTTATACATTGGAACGATGTGGTTCTTGACTCTTTGATATGATTCTTGACACTTGATACTTATGGAACCAGAAACTTGACTCTTAACTCTTGGTACTTATGGAACAAGGAACTTATTTAAACTATACTCGAAACACGAACTTACTCTTGGATAAACGAATCATATGCTCAAATACGATAAGCCAATGGATCCTCACAATGATACGCAACGCAATGCCTAAACTCGCTCGCAAAACTAACCAAAGTCGGAAAACTAGCAAACGAGAGTCGGTTGTCCGAATGGACATCCGATCGGATGGCCATCCGACCAGATGGCCATCCGACCGGAACGCCATCCGACCGCCTGTACAGTTGCACCGACTTAAGCTGTCACTATCACCTATAAATAGGACACTTGACTCTTCATTCTCACTTTTCACTCTCCCATCCGACCACCTGCACTCAAGTCCCTCTTAGCCACATTAATCACGATTTAAGGCAAATTCGTAAGTATTTCTCCTCAAACCTTGTACAACTTTCACCACATATGATTTCTACACCTTATTCTTCATCAAAATCACACAAACACTTCATCATTTTCTCAAAAAACCAACTGATTTGGGCCTCTTGAAGGTGGTTTCCACTCAGTTACTTATGCAAACCATGGTGGAGCATCGTTTAACCAAGATTGGCTTCAGATCTAGCAGATTTTCACAACTTTTATACTGGATCTAAAGGAATCTCACACTTATACACCAAATCTGACGGAATTTCACATGTTTCCTACTCAGATCTGATAAACTTCACGTTTTACAACCAATTTCTGAACTTTACTTCTGTTTTATACAAAAACTTTGGTGAAATCGTACTCAAACGGGCTCTCGACTCGTTCCGTAGTTAAAAGTCAGCTTGGAAACTGATTTCCACCGGAAAACAGACCGATTAACGGGTCAAACATGAAATTCTACTGAAAACAGCTCGTCTGTCTGACGGAGTGATACCCACCCGATCGAACGAGCCGGGTTTGGTATGTTTTTCCGTTGCTTGATACGTTGTCACGCCGTTACGCGAAACTTAGAAAATTTCATGAAACCTCACCCACTGACCATCTGTTCGAATGGTCATCCGCTCGGATGACCATCCGTCCAGATGTTCTGATTTCTATCACATTTGTTGTTTGTTTTACAGGACACTATGATCAGAAACTTAAAATAGTTCACACGCACCTACACACTGTTCGAATGGCCATCTGTTCGAATGGTCATCCGTCCGGATGACCATCCGTTCGGATGACCATCCGCTCAGGTACTCAGTCAAGCACTTTAACTCGATTTTCGCACTATTCGACACACTGTCCTCGACCGGGTCAGCACTTAGAGGATTTATGCTCTGTTCCCCGCATGCAGGCTGATCCAGCGCTCCCTTCGATCCAATTAGGCAGTGTTTTGGTTCTAAGCATCCACGGTGAGTATACTCGATCCCTTTTTGCCTTAAACACCTTTGGGATACAACATGTATTCTATATCAAGACATCTGACACTTGACACTTGAAACTTATTTGAAACATGCTCTATCCGCATTAAACATGAAAACATGATACTTGTGAAACTTGAGACTTTTATGCTATGTGAACATCTGATTCTTATTTGTAACTCGCCTTAACAATTGTAGCGCTATCGGGGTAATGCACCGATCCTTGAGTCTTGGGAGTTTTGTTAAGTTTGATTCTTGATTCTTTTTCCTCCTCTTCGATGCGTCGAAGTAGGAAAGGCATGTTAACGCGTTGGAGACTTGGGTTATCATAGGAACCGCGTAAACTAGCATGTTGAAACTTGTAATATGTTGTTCATGTTGGATATGAGTTTTTAAACTATTATGCTACGTATTCAAACTTGTATGCTCGCCAACATTATTGTTGATTGTATTTTAATACATTGATAGCAGCTGGGAATCAAGAAACAAGCTAGGATGATGCTTAGAAACTCATCTTAGATAATTAAGATAATTTGAATAATATTTGAATCATTAAGTTATACATTATGTTGGATGTGAATTATGGTTGACGTTTTAGACTTATTTATGAAATTTTGATTAATCTATATCGAAACAATCAGTGTTATGGATTCTCTTAAGCAATCTGATTCGCTTAGTGTCGCGCCTCGATTTTCCGCCATCGGTTGGGGTGTGACAATTATACCACTCATGACATGTTGAGTTTATTCAACACATCTTCCCACTTCATACACCAACTTCGAAACCCATTACCCACACCTATACATCATTCTTAAACATCCACACTCCAAACACAAGTGACCCACCTCCATCATCCTATTCCTCATCTCCCCAAATACCAACCCTGCCCTCCACAAATCAATCACCTTCTACCTCATCCTCACCCGCTGATGACTCACCAACCATGCCATCCTCCAATCCATCTCCTCATGACTCGTCGATCCACCATCCAACCCTCTCTACCCCAATCACCGCTCCTACTACTTCCACCCAAGCATCCCCTTCACCCGATCACACAACTTCGAATCCCACACCCTCTTCTCCAACCGACAACACCTCCACCACCATACCACCATCCGCTCAAACCACATCTTCATCTCCTCATACCACCTCTCCCAACAACACCCCATCCACGCCCACCCCTCTCCCTCCACGAAGTTGGAAACCAAACCCCAAATACTATGGTTCTAGCTTTGTAAATCACACCACCGTCCATCCGATTCCTCCTACCATAGAACCATCGTGTGTCCCCTAGGCTATCAAAGACCCATTATGGAGAAAAGCCATGGATGACGAATACAACGCTCTCCTACACAACCAAACTTGGGAACTTGTTCCATCCTCTACCCATACACCCATCGGTTGCAAATGGGTATTTCGTGTGAAACAGAAACCGGATGAGTCTGTTGACAAGTATAAAGCACGTTTAGTCGCAAAAGGCTTTCATCAACAACCGGGGAAAGACTTCTTTGAAACTTTCAGCCCAGTCACTAAACCCGTAACCATTCGTCTTGTTCTCTCCCTTGCCCTTTCTAACAAATGGAGCTTACGACAACTAGATGTCAACAATGCCTTTTTGCAAGGCACCTTGCATGAAAATGTTTACATGGTTCAACCACCCGGGTTTACTAATCCACAATTTCCAAATCACATTTGTAAACTTCGGAAATCTCTATATGGACTAAAACAAGCATCACGAGCGTGGTACATGGAACTCAAACAATTTCTTCTAAATTATGGTTTTCACAAATCTCACTCGGATGCCTCACTTTTTGTCTATAACACTAACGAGTACTTATGTATTTTTTAATCTATGTTGATGATATTATCTTAACAGTTAACAATACAAGCTTCATGAATAACTTTGTCACCCTACTTTCCAAGCGATTTTCTCTCAAAGACCTAGGGGACCTACGTCATTTTCTGGGCATCGAAGTCATACCAACGACTTATGGCATGTTCCTCTCGCAACACCGGCATATCAGTGACCTCCTAACCAATTTTAATATGGATAGCGCAAAAGATGTTGCAACACCATTAAGCTCCTCGGGAGCTCTTTCTCCAGATGTTGGTTCATCCCCATTGATCCAAAAACCTATCGAAAAATCATTGGTTCGCTCTAATATCTTGCCTTTATTCGGCCCGATGTCAGCTTTGCAGTCAACAAGTTGTCTGAATACATGCATGCACCCACAAAAAAACATATGCAGGCTCTAAAACGTATCGTGCGCTATCTAAAAGACACTATTCATCATGGGTTGTTCCTAAAGAAATGCGAACTCGTAACCATTACTGTCTTTGCTGACTCGGATTGGGGTGGCATTCGTGATGGTGGCCGATCCACAACTGCATATCTTATCTACCTTGGCTCAAACATAGTGTCGTGGAAGTCTACTCGGCAAAAAATTGTCTCGAGATCCTCCAAAGATGCCGAGTACAAAGCTTTGCCTAATGCCGCAGCTGAGGTATCATGGGTTCAAAATCTCCTCAAAGAACTTCACGCTTTACCCTCAACATCACCAAATCTCTATTGTGATAACATGGGGGCCACATACCTATGTTCCAATCCGGTGTATCACCCAAGAATGAAACACGTCGCCGTTGATTATCACTTCGTCCGGGAAAAGGTTGCGGCTGGTGATGTGGGGTAAAATACACATATTTATCCCGTGTAAAATGTATAATTATTGTATAGTTTTATTTGCTTTTATTTAGTTTTTAGTGCTTTCTTATATTATTTTGTGTTTTACTAGATTCTGGTGCAAATGGAGCGAAAATGAGTAACAAGTAAACAACCAACCAGTTGGGCGGAGTGGGGTGCCAGAGACCGAATAAAAATTGCAGTCATTTTCCGTGATTAGACCAAGCCCACTAATCTCTATATTATAACATTGAAAAGGCTATATATTAGTAATATATATATATATATATATAGGCTCAGGATTTAGAGAGAACGGTGAAAAGTTTGAGAACGGTGAGAACGATTTTGGTGGTGACATGTGGCATTGATGCTAAATTACACTAAGGGGTAATATTGTCAAAAAAACCCACTCACATGAACTGGGTGTTCAAATAAAACGCCATAACAACACCTAATTCAAAAAACGCCATGAAAAATACCCAGTTAAAAACGCCATAAAACACCCGGTTCAAAAAAACGCTATGAAAAAACTCAGTTGAAAACGCCATAAAACACTTAGTTCAGAAAAACGCCATGAAAATACCTAGTTAAAACGCCATAAAAACACCTAGTTCAGAAAAACATTGTTATAAATGTAGGATTAGAAAACAAATGCAGTATGCAAGCAATGCAGAATAGAGCACCAGCAGATGCTTTATTGTTTGATGCGCTAATCAGATAATAGATGCTCTAGTACTAGATGCTCTAATCAGATGCTCCAATAGATGCTCTAACAGATACTCTAATATGTGGCATGCGTTATTATGTGGGATGCGCTATTATGGAGCAAGTTCAGAAAAACGCCATGAAAATACCTAGTTAAAACGACATAAAAACACCTAGTTCAGAAAAACATTATTAGAAATGTAGGCCTAGAAAACAAATGCAGTATGCAAGCAATGCAGAATAGAGCACCAGCAGATGCTCTATTGTTTGATGCGCTAATCAGATAATAGATGCTCTAGTACTAGATGCTCTAATTAGATGTTCTAATAGATGCTCTAATATGTGGCACGCGTTATTATGTGGGATGCGCTATTATGGAGCAAGTTCAGAAAAACGCCATGAAAATACATAGTCTAAAACGCCATAAAACACTCAGTTCAGAAAAACGCCATAAAACCCAGTTAATTATTTTTCGAAAAGTATATCAATAGTATACTCGTTGGAAAGATAAAAAAAAACGCTGAGTTTTATGGTGTAATTTTTTTCGAAAAATAATCAAGTATAAAAAAGTTATTGTCGTTTAAAGATGATGGGAAAATGGCATGTGATTAGCATGTGCACATTTGCTTGGATCTTCCTATTTTACCCCTCCTGGTAGTTCCAAGGCCCCTAGTATTTACAAAAATGTCACCGCATCAATTTAAGCCACAAACCACTAAGATCTTGTGGCTGAGAATCGTTCTCACCATTCTCATACTTTGAGGCGTTCTCTCCTGATCCTGTTCCTATATATATATATATATATATATATATATATATATATATATATATATATATATACATATATGGGAAGGTTTAAATGAGAACGCTAAATATTGTGAGAACAAATGAAAAAATCGCGAGAACTTCGTCAAAAACAATTCAAATTCAAAAAAAAATTCTACACTTATCATTATTATTCGAATACAATGTTAGAAATTTAATTTACACGTTTAAATTTACGTGAATTCGTAAATAAAGAAAATTTACACATATGTAAGTTTGCCATTTACACATGTGTAAATCTGTTATATTTACACATGTGTAAAAAATCTAAAAAAATGATTTTGAAAGGAGAAATGGAATATTTGATGTTGTAAATTCTTTTTTTGATGTTGTATCTTAATTACAATGAGGTTTGTTTTAAAAAAATTGGTTTTGATTGGTTTTTTTCATTGGTTCTCAAGCTAACCCTCCTATATATATATATATATATATATATATATATATATGATGGACGAATTCAAAGGAAGAAAAAGATGCTCCATATTAGTACTATTATTGTGAATGTTATCATGGGCCGCCAAAGGGGCTTCAGCCCAGTGAAGTTGCACAGAGTGTGGGTCTCGGATTTGTGAAGGTTAATTACATTATTTTATGATGTGAAAGAAAAAAAAACCTAATGAATTCTAACAATACTTGGACGGCAACATATTATATATTTGGGGGATTATTTTCGAAAAACAAGAACAGAAGGTAGAGGGAAAAAAATAATGGACGCAAACAATAGGGGCCTGCGACAAGGAGAAAAAAAGGAGCTATCATTATTATTGTGAGCGTACGATCAAGAAAGAAAAGATTATTGGTTCGAGTGTTCAAGCTGCGATCAAGATTCTCGTCCGGGTTTAACTTGATACTATGGATTGTTTATTAATTCAGACTTGTCTCTTTTTAGTGACTATGATTCTTGGCTAAACTTTTTATACTACCTAGGTCTAGATGAACTATGGCTTAGTGTTTTGATTATTTGGTTTTGACTAATGATTAAATTGGGATGATTTACATATTCCTGTTTGTGATTGTTTATGAATTTGTGTGCTTGTCTTGGTTGTGATTGGTTGTTTGGTTAGGTGATCTTGTTAGTCTGGTCTGGAACTATTTAGATCATTCTAGGTTTGTTAATCTATTAGGTTTTCGGTCTAGATCTTGAGATTAGAGATAATTCAAGTTTAACTAAATTAATTAAAATCAACTGAGTATAGTGTGCATCCTTTTCTGCCAACTCTAGCGACGAGTCAGGATTGCTAGGTTATTAGCTAGGCGTTGTTTGGTAGTTTGGGTGACCGATAGCTCGGATCCGGCTACTTATTCGCATTTAGGGTTTCCTAGGTTTTCAATTATTTTTGCAGGTTTAGCTTCATGACCGGAGGATTTTAGCACCATATTTGTTTTAATCTGACAGTCATGGGATTCGGTATCGATAGCTTGAGTCGTTTCCAATTTAGCACTTCATCACTCTGTTCCATCTTCTATTTTGGTTGATCATCCTTGGCGGGAGGTTTTCTGGATAGATTCAGAGCTTTAGCCATTGGTCAGGACTAGAGGTCATGGGTTGGTCATAGAGATTCGAAGTCTGGGTAGTTCTTTCTCATCATTGTCTACTCTCGGTCACTTCACCACCTTGCTTGCTTGTTCTGTTCTCTTGTTTACTCGCTTTAAGTTTAATTTAGATATTAGTTAATTAAAATCTCAAAAAACATAAATTAATCCAATTAAGTATTTAGTTTAGTCGGAGTCTAGTTTAGCGTCGCTAGTGTCTTGTGGGTTCGATACTCGGACTTCATTAGGCTTTACTACGTAGATAGGTACACTTGCGTGTCAGTGGTCTAGCATTTAGAGAGTCTTAGTTTATAAATTTAAAACTAGGGTGTCTAGATTATGTTAGTAGTTTTTATTAGACCATAATTAGCACATCATGTTTTTGGTGCCGTTGCCGGGGACACTTAGGCGATTGCGTTATTAGCTTTGACTAATCTTATTTGTTTAATTGGTTTTATTTGTAGTTTGAGTCTTAGGATTTCTGTCTAGTAGTAGTGTGTCTAGTCGTTTTTGTAAATATATTTTTATTAGTTATTTTTTTATATATTTTTTATCGTGTGTTTTATCTGTGGAGGGCCCATTACACCAAATATTGTCCAAACGATTCGGGGTGTTCCATGGATTTCGAAGCTAACCCTCTTGTGCAGCCACAACCATATCAGAATTCCTATCCTTTACCGTATCAATCATGCGACGAAATCGAGTACCCATCTTATATTCCGGCATTCGTGGAATGTGTTCAAATCTTCACTCAGATAACGCAAACAACACTAGACGAAGGAGATTTGAGGTTTCCCAGAATGCTTACTATTCTTGAGCAAATGCACAAGGTATTAGGTCAAATGTTGAGGGAAAGCATGAATCAGCATGTGGATCCGCTGTGTGAGGGCTGTGGTGGACCGCACAGGTATGAAGATTGTCCGGTCGCTTTTTGATGGTTAATACCTTTGGTTACACGAGGTATATACTGGGATAATGATTGGGATTTGAATCGAGGTATGAATGACGAGTTGGTAGATGCCACCGAGCCCACCAATATGGAGACACCATTGGAGAATGCTGAGGGTACTTGTGAAGATGATGAGGTAGAGATGGAAGAAAAAGGAGTTGCGGAAGAAGAGGTTGAAGAGGATTCTACCAGTGATCGAGAGTTGTCAGATAGAGAATTGGAGACGACAACGGACGAATTTGTCCCACCTTCGGTTCAACAGGACGTGAAACCCCATTGGTGTTCCACGCCATGGTATTACGGTCCTGAACCCATTGATGATGACGTCTGGAGTGAAGATGATGAGGGAGTGGTAGAAGAGATTGAATTTGAGATGCCTGAGTACACCACGTCCCCTAGCGATGAAGAAGCTAGTGAGCCACTAGACAAGATGGAAGATGTGAAAATTTAGAAGCATGTACCATCTTGGGAGGATGAGTTTGGTGATGAGTTGTTAGGTTTGCCAACTCTTAAAGATGAATAATTTGACCCGGTTGGTGATCTTGCCTATCTAGAGAAATTACTTGAAGGTGAACCGGCCATGGAGATCAAACAAACACCAAACATAGTAGAAGAGGAAGTGGCTGAGGAGTTTGATAGCCGACCCGTGGAGAAGTTGGAAGATGGACTACCACCACGATCAAGAACACGGGAGAGTGTGAGAAGGAGCTTGGATCAACACCTTCTGAGGATTCGAGGATGGTACCGAAGGAAGAAGAAGGAGGAATCGCCAAAGTTTGCACAACACCATCCTTCTCATTACATGCCACGAATCAGGTTTGGTCCAGATATATTTAAATTTTGGTGGAGCGACCTGTTTGCATGTCTTAAGATATTTTATAGTTTCATCATTGGTTTTTTAATAAACAATGATGATCAATTAAAATTAAACGGGTTGGATAGGGGTTGGATAAAGGAGAAACCTCCTGATTAAATTCAAGCGTGGGGAGGTTTCATGGAGTTTGTATAGATTCGTAGTTTTTGTATATTGAGTCTAAATTAGTTGGTTTGAGTCAGTATTTGTCGAGTCAGTACTGCTTTGGTTTTTGCTTGTCTTTGTCTATGTAGGTTTGAATTGTACCACCCATACTCAATCTCCATTCGGGTGATTTTGGAGCTGCTTTTCGAATATAAGGCATTTTCCAAGTATACCAATTAGAGTTAAAGCCGATCGCGACCGAAATGCTATACGATCGAGCTGGATTGGATGAGAGTTTTGGAGCATACGCGTTATTAACCAGCTAAGTCCTTTCCAATTTGCCCTTAGCCTTTTTATTTCTTATTTATTTTAGTTTTTTGAGTCGGTTTCTATCCTATATTGAGGGCAATGTAGAGTTTAAGTGTGGAGATGGGAAACTATCGTTTAGTGTCTTAGTTGGTAGAGTTTTGTGTCATAAAATTTGAAAAATACAAAAAAAATTAAAAATTTAAAAATCCAAAAAAATTGAAAAAATTAGAAAATGTCTCTTTTTTAGATGTTTACAAATAAAAACGGAAAATGATAGAAAAATCAGATTTGTTCGGGTTTCAAATAATAATAATAATATGAGCTAAAAAAATTAAGCTTGTGGCTAATTTGGGATGTGTGAGTAGGCCTGGTCCGGTTTCTAAGTTCCTTTGAGCTAAATATACTTAATTGTTAGTTTGCTAGTGGGTTCTCATCTAGGAAAAGTAGGGAAACCGAAACCGCCAAAAATAGTATAAGGAATACCGTTATGAGCTAAGATTATTAGAATTTTTTATCAAAGAAAAAAAATGCAATAAAGGAGCTAGACTGAAAAAAAATTGACAAGGCCTACATAATCTCTGTTGGGGATAGTGACTCTGACTTGGAATACCTCTGGGATTGTTGAATAAAAATGCAAAACTACTGATGCCTATTGTAATCTCTCTCGGGGATGGTGACTCTGATTGGGAATGCCTCTTGGATAAGGTATGCATAGTCTAAAAAGCTCAAAAGAAAAAAGAAGAAAAAAAAATAATAAAGATTTGATGCTAAATTCTGTTGATCTTGGTATAAAGCGGTTAGGAAATAGCCAAGTGGTTGTTTCTTTGTTTCATAAGCTTGAGGCGGGATTAGGTGAAACTGCGATTTCTAGTGTGAGACCCTAGGTAAATTAACCAAACTTGAACTTAAATTACATGATAAGAGCTTGGAACCGGGTTTGGGTTTAAGTGGACACATATACTTGCAATCGCGGTTAACATGAGTTTTAATTTTAATAAGTAGTCTAGCTTTTGATCCTGAATATTTTCTGATTCTGATTTCGTTTGCATAAGTCTTTTTCAGGGACGAAAAAGGTTTAAGTGTGGGGATATTTGATGTGGGGTAAAATACACATATTTGTCCCGTGTAAAATGTATAATTATTGTATAGTTTTATTGGGTAAGGATCAAATAGGAAGTTTATTTTGGCTAGGAAGGATAGGAAGCAATAGGAGTATCACATGTGGCAAAATTTAAAATAAAGAGAAAGGGTATTTTAGTCAATCGTATCATTTCTTCTTCCTTCTTCTCCCCAGTAACTTCAAAACCCACCATTTTCAAAACCCACCATCTTCAACCTTTTCTTCACTTACTTTCTCAATAATCACTACATTATAGTGCGATTTTCGTCATCAATCAATGATTCAAACACCCGATCGACGTGTTCTTCAGCTTTTTTTTTTTTTTTTGAAGAAAACCCAGTTTAATTTCATTCAAAATCTCGTTTTTTCCCGTGATTTTGAAGATAATCACTCGATCCGTTCGATTCAATCGCTGACAAGTGTTTCTATCATTCAAATTTCGTCAATCGTTGAAGAAATCGGCTTCGATTCATGTAAGAAATTCTTTAATTTCATTTTTACGATCTGGGTTTTTGATTTAGTCATTGCGTTTTACAATCTTGGCGGGGGTCCGGGGGCAGCGCCCCTGGTAGCATGGTTCAAGGGGCGGCAGCCCCTGGCGGGGTCCAAGGGGCAGAGCCCCTGGCTGGGGTCGAGCTGAGAAAAATTATTTTTCTGTAAATTTGCCTCTGTAAAACTGCTTTCGTAGACAATTTTATGCCATTGCGTTTTAGAACTGCATTCCTGGTTCAGACAATTCACAGACAACTATTGTCCTGGTTCAATGCGTTTTAGAGAGAACACTTTCTTTGGTGTTTTTATGCCATTGCGTTTTAGAACTAAGACATTTTTATTTGTTTTCTGGCCATTGCGTTTTAGAAAAACACATTTTTGAAGTGTTTTTAGTCATTGCGTTTTAGAAAAACATATTTTTAAAGTGTTTTTAGTTATTGCGTTTTAGTTAAAACAAATTTTTAGGTGTTTTCAGTCCATTGCGTTTTAGAGAGAACACTTTCTTTTGTTTTTTAGGCCATTGCGTTTTAGAAATGAGACATTTTTATGTGTTTTCTGGCCATTGCGTTTTATAAATAAGACATTTTTTGTGTTTATGGTGCATTGTGTTGCGGTTTAGGTAAAACACATTTTTATGTGTTTTCAGTCTATTGCGTTTTAGAAAACAGACTTTTTAAGTGTTTTCTGGCCATTGCGTTTTAGGTAAAACACTAGTCCATTGCGTTTTAGAAAGTACACTTTCTTTTGTGTTTTTAGGCTATTGCGTTTTAGAAATAAGACATTTCTTTGTGTTTTCTGGCCATTGTGTTTTACAAATAAGACATTTCTTTATGTTTTTTGTGCATTGCGTTTTAGAAAAATGTCATTTTTAGGTTTTTTTTTTCCATTGCGTTTTACGCAACTGGGTTTTCGAAAATTCTTTTCGAAAATATAGCAATAGTATACTCGTTTTGAAGATTAAAAAAACGCTCGTTTTTTTGGTGCAATTTTTATAACAAAATAATGTCGTATAAAAAAGTTATTAACGTTTAAAAAATGGGGGGGGGGGGGAATTGAAGGTGAGAGAAACTATTGCCTTGGATTGACTAGAATGCCCCTAAACAAACCCACGTGCCTCTTTTCTTCCTTTCAATTTCCCTCATTTAATCTTAGCCATTGATTAAATAAATGGATGGTTAAGATTACTTCCTAGCCTTCTTAACTAAATAAACTTCCTATTATATCCTAACCCTTGTGTTATATTCAAATTGTGATGTGATACTTTATTGGGGAAAGATGAAAAAAGTAGGTCAATATAATCTTTTAAGAATTACGAATTCTTAATATAATTCCACAGCCGTCGACCAAGAAGAAAAAGGACGAATTCAATATTAATTTATCATCTTCAAAGCCAATTTATGATGTTGGAACAACTCGGGATAACAAGCGATGCTGTGAAGATGACCATGAGCGGCTAATCCCTCTGTGGCTTCCTCTAGGCGGACGGTTCAGTTATGTTTTTACTTTATTCAGTTTATACTCAGGTTTAGATGTATTTTTGACGTTGACAACGTTGTATGAATACATTGATGTTTTGGTTTCTTTGAACTATTTGCATGTGTTTTGAGTTCTTGCTTTACAACTTGTTCGGTTGATGACAAAACCTAGTAACTTGCTGGGTGACATAGAGTAGGTTGACTCAAACTAGTAAATAGGGTTAATCAAACTATAAAAGATCTGATGACAAAGACCTATTTTTTATTTCCATATTAAATTAATCAACTTTCCAGCATCACGTCTTTGTGATGGCCAATTAACTCTATGTGATGGCCAATTAACTGAATAAACTGAGTTTTGTGAAACCTAGAACCTGAAGTTTGGAGGAAGTTACGTTTTATAAATCTGATAGTTTTTTTATGGTAGTTAGTTTAAAGCTATCTTTCAAATCAATTAAAACCCCCAATTCTAGATTATTAGTAGTTAATTAAATAATTTAGCTAAACACTGACCACAAATTCCCGGTGGATACGATACCCTACTTACGCTATCCACGTACTTTAATTAGGTTTTTGATTGACTTTAACAACAGTCGTCAGAGACCAATAATATCTCCTCACAATAATGATTCCGAAATTCCCTCCTTCCATAATTCTCTCCTACCAAATCAACTTTTATTACTGGTCAATAATAATAATTGTATAGAGCATTATTCCCTCCTAAAAATGTTGTTATTCTTGTGTATATATAGCCTCTGTACATTCATATTGTAAACGTTGAAGTCAGTAATACAAAACAATCCTTTAGTCCATTTATTCATATGCCCTACTACGGGTGGTCTTAGTAGTTAAGGTTTGTTGTAATTGCTTCCATCGAGTGACCATAATAACTAGAAGTGTATTAGTTTCTGAGTACATTACACCAATCATTCCTGTTGTATTTTGAAATTTCAGTTTTCGTCCTTACTTAAATAGTACATATTGTTTACTTCACATACACGTTGAGCTATAATCAGTAGTAGATGTCGTAGGCCGTGTAATGATCCACCAAGAGAGGATTCATTGTCTCTAAGAATGGGAGGGAGAGTAAGGTTTGCTGCTCACTCAAGCTAAGTAAAGCTTGTCCAAGACAACAAGACGAGAGAGATTCTTCAAAGAGCTTAAAGGAAGAGGTTCAAGTTACACCTCGAGAGGACTTGGTTGAGGCCGAGGGCGACAAAGGTTGAGATTCAAATTAGCCCCGATACGACCCTAGTGTAGCAACAAAGGACAAAATCAAGATAAAGTGCTATTCTTCTAAAGAATTTGGCATTTTTCCTTGGAATGTCTAAATAAAACGGAGAGGAGGAGAGGTGAAGCTAGCATACACTAGTGACTAGGAGCCTATATTAACGAATGGCCATCTCAAATGAAGCTTCATCCCTACAAGGGGTACCTGAGAAAATAAGTTGGTGGTCAACCTTCTCTGAGAGGGAGAAGGTCAGATTGAACCCGATGTTTAGTACTTTGACAACGAAGTAAACAATCATATGGCCATAACACCATTGAAGTTTCATGATTTATGAAAATGTGATAGGTTATTTTTGTTTGGAGATGGGTTCATGGTTTAAATATTAGGTAAATCCTAAATTTTGTTCGACTAATTATAAATTGTGATAATAATTTGCTAAGTTAGGCATATTATATTCTGAGGCTTAAAGTAATATTATAATTCTTGGACATCTAACAAGTGGACTTCCATGGATAGATGATCATTTATAGATTATTGTCCATAGTAACGGTCATTTATGTACTATGTTCCCCTAACCGAGTTTACAAAACTCTTGTGAAAATGGGTTGACCAACATGTCTCTCGCAAATGTGAATGACCTTGATTGGTTGTGGCATGCAATACTTGGGCATGTCTTGTATGCTATGAGAAACCCCATGGAAAGGCAGATAGTGGAAGGCGTTTCTTTGATAAAGCAAGTTGATCTTTTTAAAGGATGGTCTGTCAAGACATAACTAACCTTATGCCTCAAGGGGTCATAGTAGGGGTGGCGATCAAGCCTCTCGCGCTTGTGATTTTCGTCGATGCCGAGGAACGAAGATGATAGGTCAAGATAACCGAAGGCAAGAAATTAGGTAAGGTAAAGATCGTTCGAAAACGAATGTTACTGGTTACTAATTCGATCGCATTGCTATTATGTGTACCGAACAAAACTGACCGAAGGCGAATTTGAACGAGACAAATGAAAGCGATCCGGCATTGTTCATGGTCATGTGTGATCATGAAACTATACTTCTAAATGAAGAAAGGCTGACCTCAAAACATTATAAAAATGCGCTCCAAGGGGCTGTCATGTGCTACCTTAACAACGGGACTAGTAATCGTATGACCGGGAATAAATCGTTCTTTTTAGAGCTAAGTGAAAACATAACAAACTTGATGATGGTTTATGCATCAATATATGCTAGAAAAGTTCTACACTACTTAGAGGTAAAACCGGTGAGCAACATTGACGACTGACATTAATTTGATACTAGACTTTCGTTGTAGTATTATTTGTTTGGGGAAAATGACTAAGCGTTGATGTGATAGTTGAATTAAAGGTGATCTTCTCACAATATTTAATGGAGCCTAGAAACATCCGATCGACGAAAACTGTTTGTACAAAAGCTCACTTAAAGTTGGCAACCCAGTATGTTTGCATACAAAGTTAGAAACCTATGCATGGCTCAAGCATTTAAACTTTGAGTGATTGAAGATGATGGCAAGGAAAGGATTAACTACGAGTTGATTTATGGTGATTTATGTGAACCGATAGGACCATCAATTATAGTAGGTAACATGCATGTGTTTATTTTAATTGATACTACTCATGGTATATGTGGTCTTTTCTATTAGTATTTGAAGATGAGCCCTTTGTGTTTTTCAAGAAATTCAAAGCTATGGCGAAGAATGAAACCAATCGAGTAATCGAAGTTTTCTGAACCAACAGATGGTATAATTCACTTCTTCACTTCAGGCGAATTCACATGTTTTTGTGGCAGTGAAGAAAGTAAAAGGTACTTGACTGCTCTATACACCAGGCAAAAGAATGGTGTAGTGAAGTGGCTCAACCGGGCGCAGATGGAGACGGTTAGATGCACTATAAAAGCTAAACCAGTTCCAAATTACCTATCCGAGGGGTGAGACATGCGTCTTAGCTTATCAACCATGCTTACACAAAAAAACCAGAAACACCAAACTTCTTATGAAGGGCAAAATGGATGAAGGCCGAATATAGAGGCCCTCAAAGTGTTTGGTTGTATCACTTTGTGATATCCAAACATCATATAAGAAGCTTGATGATCTGTCAGAAGCATTGGTGCATCTTCGGTTAGAATTAGGTTCCAAATCTTACAGGTTATATGATTGAATAACTGAAAGATCGTTGTAAGCAAGGACTCGAGATTCAGCGAAAAGGGAATATGTAAGTGGATAGTTTCCCCTCTATTAGGTTATGGAAGATCCGCTGATGATGAAAGCCTAAAACCAAGTGAACCATCTTCCCTGCTTGATGGAACAAGTTGAAGTACAGTCAAAGTCAAGGAGTTTCCCCCCTTGAAAGCTTTCCAAACAACCACCTAAACAACTGATACTGAACTGTTGTATTGAAGAAACAAAAAGACAAGTACAAAAGTGCTGGATCGAAAAGTGTTGCGTCAACTAAATTCAATCGTCAAGTCAACAGATCAAGAGTGAAGACCAGAAGACCAAGTCAACAAGTCTAACAAGGCCAGATGTACTGGATTCCAAAAGTGCTCAGTAGTTTTGGAATCCTAGTTGTCTTCTTAGAATTTCTTACAGTAATTTTATGTAAGTGTTTAAACATTGATTGTCCTACTATTTTGCACAACTGCTAGCAGTTACATCATTAATAGGTTGTTTAGGGTCATTGTCATGGTGATGTTACCAACAGTTCTCTCCTCTATAACTAAGTGCATTCTGTAACTTTTTCTGCAACTCTAAGAGCTGAAAAAGCAGAACTTAGAGAGAAAGTTCACCTGGAGAAGGGAGTTTCGCCTTGTAAAGGCATTCGCCGTTTTGGAATCAAAGGGAAGCTTAGCCCTAGATTCATTGGTCCGTTTGAAATCCTTGACAAAGTCGGTGAAGTTTCTTGTCGCTTGGCACTACCACCTCAGTTGTCGCACGTCCATAATGTCTTCCACGTATCTCTCCTAGGGGATACATCTATCATCCATTGCGGGTTGTGAATTATCCATTTCTTCTTACTCGGGAGGACTTATCTTGTGAAGAGGAACCCGAAGCTATTCTAGACCACCATAAGCAGATTATACGAAAGAAGACTATTCCTTTTGTTAATGTTCTTTGGAAGAACCATTCTGAATGCGATGCTACTTGGGAAATGGAAGATACTATTCGTTCTCGGTACCCAAATCTGTTGTCATCTTAGTATTCCGTATTTAAGGTTTGTTGATTCTAACTGAGTTTAAATTTCTGATTGTTTAGTATCCGTTTATTCGGTCTCTGGTTAGTTTCGTTCGGCTATCAAGGTACCAAGACGAACCCTTTTTAGATTCGAAAATAAATGTTTAAAAGATGTGCAAATTCTGGCTTTGTTTCGATTGTTCCGGCAACTAGTCTTTTATAATTTAGATAAAAACTTGAATAGAAAATGAAGACCTCAACTTAATTCTTAAATCTTGAACACGCAGATTGTTGTTCTTTTATTATTGACCAAGCTCCCTTTTTTGTGTTTTGTTATATTGCCTCTAGTACATCGAACCCAATTGCCTCTAGCAGAGTCGAAGAATGTGGAAAAGCACGCGAAAGCTTGTGAGGATAATCAGCATGCCTTTGTCACCCTAGCGTTTGACACGTTTGGCTCTTTGGCGCCAGAGGCAGTTCGTTTCTTGTCCAGAGTTCAGCGTGTAGTCCACAGCAACTTTTCGACCCCTCAGGGGCGAGGCTTTGTTTTTAGTAGATTAGGGTTTTCTATTCAGAAAGGGATGGCGGCGCAGTTTATTGCTCGTCTACCTGCTATTCTTATGTAATTTGCCCTGATGATTGGAATTGCTTAAAAGAGAAACTCAATTGCACGCCTATACATATATACTGGAACATATTATTGTAAATATAAGTTCTGTCCAACTATGAAATGTATCATCAGACAGTATATATTTTGTTTTGAATAAAGGGGATTTATATATAATTTATTTATCAAGTATACGTATGCCATTTTAGTTATCATGATTTATCATGAGTTCGATCATTAAACTAATAACTTCTTATGACAGACTCTTTTGGAGGTTATTAATTAATTAAGAAAGAGGGTAGTACTCTTAAGTAATGAAGGAAAATATATATATATATTTTTTTTGAAAATCAAACTTCATTCAAAACCAAAAACCACAAGCTATCACCAAGAAGGGGACAGCAAGGCGAAAAACCACCAATCCAAGAACTTACATTACATCAAAAGAACGCCATCTCTCCCACTCTACATTTTCACCTTTAAATCTATGCTTATAATGAAGGAAAATATTATTTATTACAAGTATGGATGTATCGGATGAAATAAATTATGAAAACTATTACACTACCAAATCACACTAGGACAGTGCAAGACAGTAGGTGGTATCTTATGATTAGTCAATAAGAATTTAATGTCAGATTAAAGGTTTTAATGTTATCCATTGTCCGACAATCGAGGAGTCAACATATCTTAGCCGCGTTAATGCTCATCAATTTTAAATAATGATATTATAGGTTCGCATACTCTTTAAAGACGACTTGCTTTGCTTTGCTTCCTAATAAGGTATCGATTACTGTCAGGGCCGGCTAAGCCAAGGTGCAGAATGGGCCTGTACACAGGGCCCAAACCAGTATGGGGCCCAAAAAAATTTAAAAAATTCTGTATGTATTTATAAAAAATAAATTATGTAAGTTTAAATAGGCCCAGAGTCGGTTGCAATCAATTGAAATAACGCCCAATTACAAAAAATAAGGGCCTGCAGTGATCATATTTGGCACGCACAGGAGGGACGAGGTAAACAAAAAGTCGTTGTTGCCTCATGATATCAATTGCACGCACAGGAGTCAAGAGGGAAACAAAAGGTCCACTCTCAATTCGTTCCTAATATCACAGTGATTCAGGATTTCAGTCGTTGATCATCAGAGTTTCAGTTTTCATTCCTAATATCACAGTGATTCGGAATCGGAGATTCGGAGGTATATACTGTATATCAGTGGCAATTATCATCAGACTTTCGGAATCGGAGGTATATCAGTCGCTGATTTCATATGTTTTTGTCTTTTTTATTTCGTTTTTTATTGAATGAATGTCTTTTTGATTTCATATGAATGTTTTTGATTGAATGAATGTCTTTTTGATTAAAATTTTGAAATATTGAATGAATGTTATTTGTTAATATTGAATGAATGTATGTTTTTTGTTAACTGATGTCTTATTGTCTTGTGATTGAAATATTGAATGAATGTATTTTTTTGTTAACTGATGTCTTGTGATTGAAATATTGAATGAACGTTTTTTTTTTTTGTTAATATTTAGAAATTATGCCTCCCGTTCCTAAATACAAATACCCATCTGGCTATCAAAAACGTAAGAAGAGGAAGCTAGAGGAAGAGAAAAGAAAGGAGGACGAAGTAAAACAAAACCGAATACACAAGTTTTTTTCAAAAGAAACTCAAAATTCTAGTTCTAACTTCGGTGACGATAATGTGGGTGAAGAAGAGCTTTGCTTCAAAAAACGCTAGAAGAACCACACTTTTCGCTTAGCAAGTAGGTTCGATAACTTGATCATTTTTTCTACACTATTTTTGTTAATTTGTTTTATCTATTTGATAACAATTATCGTAGTATTATGAGTTATTTGATTGAATGATTGATAAGTTTATATTATATGAAGTTTTGCGAATAGGGCCCAAATTTTTTATCTCGAACAGGGCCAAATTTTTTTTTGTGATTTTCGGAGACGGACCTGATTCCTGTTCTTGTCATCTTAGTATTTTTATTTAAATCTATTACTTTGTAGTACGGATGTTTTTCGTTAGATGTTTCTGTTTCGTATCGTTATATGATTATATGATTAGTATATATAGTAGCATGCAATAGACTTTAGATCTTGTGCTCGTTATTGCATGTTCCCCTTTAGACTTATGTCAATGATACGTTTATTTCTGATAAAGCTTTGTACTCTGTCACCCGAGCAATTATAAGTTAAAACTTGTCGTTGGGGTGTCAATGACATGGAACTCATCGTGACGGTGCGTAATTAAAGTTCACGGCGTCTCTAGCTTGTGTTTGTGTAGCACGTGGCCCTAGAGGCTAATAGATCGATCTTAGCTCTGACTTCTAACTCCTGACTCCTGTTGAGATGGAATAATGTGTGTACGCCTACACGCACCGTCTCGGTACATAGACTATAGTTGTGTACCCCTCTGTTTAGGCTCGTGGGTGCTTCTATATTACGTGGCTTGTTTTACTGTTATATGTTGTCACGTATGTCTTGTCTCTGTTATGATATGTTTATATGTATCTGATTATGTTCAGTATCTGTTATTTGCTCAGTATAAGTTTTGGGATTTAAGTTATATAAGTATCGATCTCAGTGCCATTGTTTAAATCTTTTTAGTGATAATATCGTCCCATTTTGCTCTTCGTATGCCTGCCACTACTTTACTATTGATTTCTCCGTTACTGAGCAACTGTTTGGCTCAGCTGTATTTTCTTTCTTGTGTTTGTCTTATGTGTTTACACGTAATCAGGGGAAACGGGGATGAGTGAGAGGTTTATGAAGTTCAAGTTTTTAAAAGCTTCTCGTTATTTTATTTCAGTAATTGAATAATATAAGACGTAGGCTTTCTGGTTGATTTGAGACTTTTTGTTTCACGGAGTTTATCCTTTTTGTAAACTCGTTGGTTTTTTATATATGTAATAGTGACATGCCAGCCTGTTCCGGGTTGGGGTGTTACAGTGTATGTGTTAAAACTCGAAAACTCTAACAAGGAAGATACGTGTGGGACTTTGTACTTTAAGAAATAAATGAGAATAAGGCTTATAATAAAGAACGTGTACCTTATACCATAGCAATTCACTTCTCAACTTGTAGGGAGCAGCCAATGAATCCTGGTAAGGATTTTTCTCTGGATTCATACAGACTAAATGAAGAATATTATTGCCTTGTTGGTCTGTCATAGTAGTTATCAGATCCTTCATTGGGCCTATCTCATTGATTAGATTGTAGATATTGAGATAACGATGAGAGACAGAAATATGAAAGATACTATGTCCATCATCATTTTTCATGCATATAACATCAGGATATTCACGAATAAGCTCCACTAGAAATTTTGAGTTGTTCATTTTTGCAGCAATAAATAAAAGCTGAGAAGGGCCTTTGAGTATGTTATCAATTGTATTCTTTGGCTTGTCCATTAACCTCTCCAAAAGTCTGTTTAGTAATCGTGCTGCATTACTTTCCTCTTCCTCGATGGCATGACGTCCCATCACCAAATTACCAATGAATGCCAAACTCCACGCATCAATTGATATAACAACACGCAGAAGGACCAAAGTCCATCTGACACATAATAACATATGTTTGAAGACTATCAATGAGTGAATTACTAAATTATGTTGAATGTACAAGGAGAGATACTTACATGATAACAAAATCTCCACCTTATCATGTAAAGTTTTTTTAACATGAAACACGTTGGGTTTTCGAGCCAATATCTGCAGCACATCCCCTAGGTTATTATCTTGAGGAAGTTGTGCATGATCATCTAATATTTGTCGTCCAACACCTACGAAAAGGTTTGGCACTCAATTGATTGAGTAGACATTTCGCGAAAAACATCTAACATCAAGAATAGATTTATAAAAAGACAATGCAATTTAAAGACTTTGTAGGGAAAACTTCCATACCGAAGATGCCAGCCTCCGTGCATTTCAACAAAATTTCATCAATCATGTCATCCGTCCATATTTCAGATCCCGGCATTCCACGATTTTGAATATATGAACCATATAGATAAATCACCATAGCATGTTTTCCATGAAAAGCAGCCAGATAGAGTGGCGTCTTATCATCACGACCAAGAATTGTTGGCAGTTGACCATGCCTCCCAACCATAATTCTAGCCATCTCAACATTTCCAGCGATAGCTGCTAAACAAAAGGCTGTGTTGCCATCTTTGTTTCGTTGTTCCAATTCATCCGGTTGCATCATGTTCACAAGATATCTCACAAACTCGGTGCTTTGGCTCGCTACTGCAAGGTGAAGTGGTGTTTCCTCATTTTCATTTAATTCCCAGCGTACCAAATCTCTATTAGGACCAAGGATGCGTCTTGCTGCTTCACGATCTCCAGTGATAGATGCTCTATAGAGCTGGAGCCTTTGCTGTCTCCTATTTCTGTCTGAGGAAAATAATTTCAAGTTAACGTTCAATGGATGTTATGCAGTAAATTAAGGAAAAGTTGAACAAAAGCTTGTCAGGCATGATTCCTTGTATGACTACTGGACTTACCTTCCTGTATATCTGGATCGGCCATTTCTGGTGATATTTCCCTGCACATTCATACGATTAATAACTAAAACCCATCACATGACAACGCATGGAGACTTTGGAAAGTACCTTATGTTAATTAAGGTCTAGTTATGGAGACTTTGGAAAGTACCTTATGTTAATTGAGGTCTAGTTCTCCAAGATGAATGTCTTCAAATCACTGAGGAATATATCTCTTTCTCAATGACAGTATGTGTGAATGAGGAGCAAAACATCAACTTATATAGTTAACCCAATATACAATTTGCAATAATTTATATATTGATTTTGATTGGTAATCGAATTTATAATTAGCTCTTTCTTAGGTTTTTATTTTTTATTTTTTATTTTTTATTTTTTATTTTTTTTTTCAAAAGGGAGTCGGTAAAAATATTTAATAAAATAAGTGATTAGAAAAATATTTATCAAAATAAATGTTTATCTTTTGTTTATTTATTTTTCAACTAGTATTAACCCCCCGCGTTGCGGCGGGGGTGTAAAACCATGCCAAGTAGCACCAATGCCATACCATTGTCAGCGACTACCAACACTAGAAAAGCTCGTAACAAAATAAATAAAATTAAATAGAAAAAATAAAACCGAACAAAAAGCAAACGTAAAATCGTTGAACCACACACACCAGTTGCGGTTTGTTAATGCAAAAAAATAGTCTGAAACGTAAAATATAAAAAAGAAATAACTAAGTTGATCCTGAGTTGCGGCGAACATGTCAAACGAGAATAAATACACGTCTTGCGGCGGACATGTCAAACGAGAAAAAATAGACAAAAAAACGTTGAACCCCACTCGCACGTTATGCTGTGCTAATTCACAAAATTTAGAACAAACGTAAAACAAAAATCTTGTGAAAGATGAAAGTATGGAAGACCAACGTTGAAAGTAAAAATATTTGAGTTAAACTCCAAAAAAATGAAAAACTTTAGATTAAAAGTAAAAAAAAAGGCAAAGAGGTTAAATTGTAAGAGGTGAGGAATTTTGGGTTAGAAGTGAAAAATTAATTTTTTAAACCCCTTATGCATAGGGTACAACGCTATGAAGCACAAAAAACTTATAAATTAATTAATAACTAGTATTATATAGTTTTTCATTAATCATTAATTAATACAATTGTTACTAACTATTTTATAACATATTATTACATTATTACAAACTTCAAATAACAATAAATCTCCATAATTAACCTTTAACCAATTTTTTTTTTCAAAAATAGCCATCTGAAACCTCTGAAACGACTTAGGGTTCCCCCAATCTCTGCTTCCCATGTGTCCGACAAACTCATGAAACGGCTCAGAGCCGTTTCAAACGCCGTCATTCGTTTGAAAGATCCCAGCCGAGCCGTTTCAATTGGCTTGTGGGTTGAGCCGGTTCACTGGGTGGCGAGCCGGTTGAAAGTTCTCAGCTGAGATCTTTCCACACGGCTGAAGCCATTTTAGCATCTCAAGCCTGTTGAAACCCACAAAGCATGGTTGAAAGGTCTCGTTCACTTCGGTGATGAGGGATGCACATTATTCTCGTGGACACTCGGGTTTGGCTTATAGTTATGCATGCTAGCTTCAACTTTGTATATGAATTGCCATGTTGGATTTGATACAACCTTTTATACTTATATGCTAGTATTCCAAAACTTATATATTCACCAATACTTTTGTATTGAATTATACTTTAAAACATGTTGTGGGATTTTGATGATGATGATGATGATGATGCACGGAACTTAGTAGGATGCCCAGAAACACATTTTAAACTTTAAATACTTGTTGTATTGTAATTCATTTGTTTCAACTTGTTGTATTCGATTTCAAACAATGTAATTGATTCTTTTAGCAATGAAATGAAATTTATTATTAAATACTTGTCACAATTTAGTGTTATGAGTAATGAGCAATCTATTTCGTCTCACTCTGATGCTTCCGTCATCAGTTGGGGCGTGACAAGAAAGTTAGTAAATTGTAATGTGCTATTAATAAAGTTGTTTATCTGGACTCATGTAAAAACATGGCATATATTGGCTCACAGTGCAAAGATAAAAATAAACTCGACATGTTACATACTAAAAACCACATACTATATGTTTCTCTATTATGTAAAAATAGCATGTTATGTAAACTGAATAACGGCGTATTATGTAAAATGAGTGTAATATGTATAAAAAACTATAAATATATATCATTGTTGTTCCAGAATCACTCATCATCTTCATTAAACTCTTCCCATTCATCAGAATCACTGTTATCGCCCTTCATCTAACTCATCATCCTCTTCCTCTCCATCACCATCTTCTAACTCATCATCCTCTTCCTCTCCTATACCAGGATCAGTGCCTTGCTGGACTACTCTCATTTTCTTTCCGTTCTTTCTAGCAATACCAGTTTGACCCTTTAATACTTCACATGTTTGGATATCATGACCTTTGGCTTTACATATACTACATGTCCGGGTTCTTTTACCTTTAACGACTAATCATTTGTTCTTTCTTTGATTTAACCCTCTTATGTGAACCACGTCCTTTGTTCCTTATTCTGGTAGGGACATGGAGTGTAGGGGGAGCATCAGTTTTCAGTTGCTCGTAACTAATTTAACTTCGAATATCTGTCAAACTGTGGATCAATGGGCTTAGTATGCGAAGCTCATCACCCTTTTCCTCCACCTACCTCATTTGATCCCTAACTAAAAAGAGCTGATCAAAATCTCTAATAAAATTACTAACGAGATACTCTCCGGTATGCATTATCTCATGAGCAACCTGTTTAGCCTTATAATACTCGTCGTTAGCATCAACTTTTATATCAAATGTGCCATTCGGCACCATGTCTTTCGTCCATCTCTTCATGATATATTTATTGGGAATTTCTTTTACTACGAACATCTTGAAAACAAAAAATATATGTCGGCATAGCAATCCGTATTGTTCAAACCTACAACAGCTAGATGATCCAATTACATCTTCCCCCTTCTTGAAACAAACCTACATAAAAATTTGCAAAATAAGCAATAGAAATAATAACGCATGTTATAAAGGTGATAACGCACGTAGACCACTTAATTTCTCTTATCTACTGTTACCTCTAGTAATCCTTCACCATGGGCTCTGAAATCTTTTATAGATATTTTTAGAAGCTCACCTCGATTTTAGTCTCCATAGGAAGACACTCATCACTAGTTGCATATAACTCTGCCTGTTGATCATAATAGATGGACCTCGTGTATATTTTAGCAGCATCCTCTTCTAAGGTAGATTTAGTCCAGTTATCTACGGTTGTATGTCTAGAAATGTGGTCATTTTTTTCTATGATTGAACCTTTGCACATCTATTGCGCCATCAAAATGGTTTTAAAACTCAACGAGTGAGTTGGGAATTCGCCACCTGATAAAAAAATGGTTTTCGCTCTCTGATCTAGAGGTGGTTCGCATGAGCCTAGACATAGGCTCATGACGATAGTAAGCCGGTATCCACGAAGATCTCATGACAAACATATTGTCAATCCATTTATTTTCGGTTAGACCAAATTCAATCATTATCAGTTTCCAATCTCTCTCAAACATTTTTGGCGTAATCGAATCAATACACACAATATCACACATCCTTCTCTTGAAATCCTCGTTGTTACACAACTCATGCCCAACCTTTCCAAAAAGTTGAAAAATTATTATAAATAACAGATGTTAAAAATTAATCACGCATACACACTAAGTAATCATGCATGTTGTAATAGACATATAAAATAACATATCTAAAGAATTAATCATGCATGCATTATAGTAATCACACATGTTGTAACAAACTAGTTATATCTGCCATGTCTGCAACTTTTTTCATTGTGTGACACATACACAATCTATGCCTACTCTTATCAAAAACACCCTCAATAGCTTGTTTCAGCGTTGCGTCCTGATCTGTAACGACGAACTTCGACTGGTGACCAAATGAATCCAAAAAAGATTGTAAAAGCCATTTGTATGATTCAATACTTTCGGATCCTAACAACCCGACTCCAAGTGTTACATTCCGACAATGGTTATAAATACCAGTAAATGGTAGAAAAACCATTTTATATCTACAAATGATGAAATAAAGTAAATAAAAACAACCACATATTATACAAAAATAAAAGTTAAAATATTCTAATAAAAACTTACTTGGTTTTGAACGTGGCATCAAAGGATATGACAACTCTAAATTCCATATAATTACGTTTGCACAATCCATTTGCCCAGAACAGGCCAGTTAACCGCCTATTTCCATCAACTGAATGTACAAATGAATAATCAACCAAGTACTGTTTTTTTATCGGTTAACCTATTGATAACTATTTCCGCATCGTACTCTCCTATATTGCTATGTATCCTAGCTCTAAAATTCTTGCAATCGTCAATAGTAGCACCAACATTTTCAAAACCTTCATATATTTTTCTCATTATATGAAATGCTTTCACTGGCCCAAGATTTAGAGTACTGTGCTCCCATATCATTTTTTCTTGTACTTCAGAAAGATTCCTATATGCCTATAATAAATGAATATCTTCGGGACACACAAATGAATGATTGTGGGCTTCAACAAACTTCTTAACTGTGAATGACACCCCATCCATCGAACCAAGCATAATTTGTGCTTTACATTCAGTTCGAATAGTCGGTCTTTTCCTACTTTTAAAAGGCTTTGCCAACTTCGAATAAGGATCGTCAAAAACCTGTGGCTTATGTCTCTCCGTCGAACATACAAAATACTTACTCTCAATAATACCACCACTACTATTTTCTCCGCCTTTTCAAAAACCTGTGGCTTTCATCGTTTACTTTTCGTTCGGTTTTATATTTCGTTTTTTATTTCTTTTTTTTTTTACACGAACCTTTCTGGTGTTGATGGTCGCTCACGGTGGTATAACATTGGAGCTACTTAGCACGGTTTTACGCCCTACCACAACATGGGGGTATATAATTTGCAACATATCTATGCATTATGATTTGTAACATAATGCTTAGTGGGTTGTATCCACTAAAGACAAATTTGTATTTCATTTAAAACTATAAATAATTTTGTGAGTTAACACGGCGCAACATACGTGTTTGGTTAAACGATTTTACGTCGTCTATTTTTTTCCGTTTGACAGGTTCTTCGTAAAGATCGGATCCTTGATCGACTTAGTTATTTTTTTTATATGTTTTACGTTTCAGTTTAATTTCTTCGTATTAACACGCTGCAACTTCAGTGTTGGTGGTCGCTGATAGTAATGTAGCATTGGTGTTCACCCCCGCCGCAATGCGGGGATGCTTAATACTAGTTATAATATAATTATAACCAGTAGTAAAAATCCACTGCACAAGAATTGTATTGTTTTTCATTATAGGATTGAAAGATAAGAAATTCTTACCGTGCTTTATGTCTGTATACCTTGTTGGTTCGAAAGTAATCAGGTTTTGGGTTCTCATTTCCAACACGTTTAATAACCATATATATGTTGTGTCCAAGATAATTTGTTTAACCTGTTTAATTAAACGGGTCATATTCATGTTGAGTTGTTTAATCCGTTTGGTGAAACAGATCAATCTGTCAACCAATTAATTAAACAAGTCAACCCACTAACCCGTTTAAAACATGTTTACAACTTGATTGCAACCCATCAACATGTTTTTACTCGTTTAGATTATTGGGTTAAATGGGTCGTGTGTTTGGTTACACTTACACGAATTTAAGTTGTTTGGTTCAAGGTTGATATATTTGACACAAATTAATATATGTGTTGTGTGTGGGTTCTCAATGAATTAACCCATCAACTTGAAACATGTCAACCCGCCAACCTGACACGAATGACACCCTTAGTTTCTTGTCGCTGATGTACATTGATCAATGCATCTCCATGCACGAAACATTTTTAAGACAAAAACTGTTTCAAACCATTCATATTATATGAAAATAACATGCAAGTATTTATACTTTATTGTGGAGCATTATATAATCATACAAAAGGTAACTTCGGTCACCTCCGCTTAAATGAACTGTTGCGTCTTTCCATCCACACCGTTTAATACAAAGAAGAATTGTATTTCAGATAAACCGAGATAACCGCTCACAGCAACTCCATGTCTATTATTTAATTTATAATGTGTGGCTGTGTTTTTTCCTCTTATATATTGAAAAAGAAAAATCAAACTTTTAGTTTCTCTCTCTCTCTGGAACTTAAACCCAGATTTCTTCTTCTCATGTTTTGTTTCTTTCTCACTCTTAAGACATATCGATGACATGCTTATCCAATCTCAAATAATATGAATATATTTCATCTCTAAAACAAAACTATTTGATGAGTGATAAAACATATTAACATCTCAAACAATATCATCAAGGACATTAACTTTGGATTCACAGGAATCAATGTATTCTGGTATACATACAATTACAGACATGGTTCTTCATCTTCGTCGGCTTTATAAAAAAATCGAAACCTAATGTTAATTAAGCAATATCTCCGCATAAAACTCCTAAATAGAATTGACATATTTTTTTAACAATGGCGGTTACTGCTTTTTACCCCTTATCTCTCCGTTTAATTTGTTTAAACGGCGACGTTGTTCCGAAAATTGTGATTGATTTCTAGAAAACTACTTTTGCTTTGAAACAAACGTTTGCTTATATAAACCACCATACAATACTTAAAGCATTAGGTACAACTACTAATGCAACAATATGTTGCAAATTTATATTATATAATTAATAGTATGAAATTAAAACTTCGGTTACATTTTAATACTTAATAAACCTGTTTTTCTTTATTTTCTTCATATTTTACGGTAATAACATTAAATAAGGTAGGGATAGTGTAAAAAGGGCTAAACTGTGAGAAGTGTAAGAAATGTTTTAAACTATTAGATCTTTGATCTAATAGTTGAGATCAGTTGGGACCAAATTTTAATTGTTTTTTAATTATTTGGACTGATTTGACAATTGTAGGGGTAATAATGTCTTTTTATATATTTCAAATAAGGTAACCTCTCCTAAATTCCAGCAATCCTTGTTTATCCTTATTCTACAAATCCGGAAACATGTAACTGCTACTAGAAAATATAACACTATACCAACACTATATAACACTATTCATCCATCACAGAACTGCTACCAGAAAATATAACACTATATAACACTATACTTCCACCATAGAACTGCTACCAGGAAATATAACACTATAACACTATATAACACTATAGCAATGTATACCAGAAAATATAACACTATATAACACTATACACCCATCATAGAACTACTACCAGAAAATATAACACTATAACAGAGTATAAAAACGTTCATTCTACATCCGTCACTACATAACACTCTATAAAACCTTCATTCTGCGATCTTTAGAAATTATAATTGATGAACGATGGCGGTTATGGAAGGTGATCAATTAATTCGTATTACTATAATAATCGGTGGCGATTATGGAAGGTTATCAATTAATTGAATCAATGATAAAATTACTTGTTTACCCTTTTAAATTAATTTAGATTGAGAACACATGTAATCTCCACAATATTTCTTACACTTCTCACACTTTAGGCCCTTTGTACAGAATCTTTAATCTCATTAAATAATCAAAAATATAAAATAATACATAATTACTTGTTATAACTTTAATGTTCAAGTAAATCCATATATCCGAATTTTTATTAGATAGTAGATATATTTATATTAATTCAAGAGATATTAATAATTTAATAGTTATTAGATATGTTAATAATATTATTAATTAATATTTAATAAGTTGAAGGAGAAAACACTATGTGACATTTTTTTTATTTTCTTCATATTTTAGGATAATATCATTAAATAATCAGAAATATAAAATAATACATATTTACTTGTTCATATAACTTTAATGTTGAAGTAAATCCACATTTCCGAATTTTTATTAGATATTAGATATATTTATATTAATTCAAGAGATATTAATAATTTATTAGATATTAGATATCTTAATAATATTATTAATATTTAATTAGTAGTTAATAAGTTGAAGGAGAAAATGTTGCTATTAATTGGAGTATTTTATTAATATTTAGATATTAGATATTTTATTAATTTGTGTATCTCCTAAACTAATGGGTTATGTATGATTTAAATGATTTTTTAAATACTTCTAGACAAGCCCTTCAAAAGAAAAAATTAACAGATAGGTTATATTTTTTATTTTCTTTTAATTAAGTAATATTTCATCATGACCAAATAAAATGGTTTATCTAATTTATCCATTATAAATTAGCAACATTTTGGTTTATGAAAAAGTTGTATTCTATGTTTAGGGTAGTTTAAAAAAAATTGATGTTAAACTGTTAACCCAAAAGCTTTCTATATTTGCTAATATAACCTCACAGTTTTTTTAGTTTCAACTTTGGTACCCAATACTTTTCATATTTTACAAAATTTCATTTTACGTTATGTTCTAAATTTTGCGAGTTAACATAACGCAACCTTCGTGTGTGGTTCAACGTTTTTACGTTTTATTTTACGCCTCGTTCTAAATTTTGTGAGTTAACATGACGATACATGTGTGTGTGTGATTAAACGTTTTTATGTCGTCATTTTTTCCTGTTAGATAGGTTTATCGCAACGTTCAGGTCCTAAATCGACTTAGTTATTATTTTCTATATTTTACATTTCGGTCTAATTTTTCCGCATTAACACGTCGCAACTTCCGTGTTGGTGATCGTTGACGGTGTTGTCGTATTGATGCTATTTGTCACAGTTTTACACCCACACCGGAACGCGGGGGGTTTAATACTAGTTCTTTTTAATATGTAACTAAAAGATTGTTTAGTCCTGATATTTTATAAAACGTTTATAAATGGGATTTCTGGATAACGATTTCATCTTACACCCACAACAGAACAACTATTATGAACAATTTAGGTGATTTTAAATTTACTAAATTTCTTTCAAGTACAATTAAATTGAACCAGAGATCGAAAAATTGTGTTTAGCGAGAAGCTTTTTAACATAATTTTCTTTTTTAAAACCAGCTTTACATAAAACTAAAAGGAATTGTTCGGCCTATGATTTTTCAGACCTTACAAGCTCCAGAAAAAAAAAATACTAATAAGAATTTCTTTTAGTGTTAACTCCATCTTCAAGTTAAGGTTTCAGTGAAAGCTAAATTCAAGTTAAAGTTAAAGTTAAAGAAAGTTAAAGTTAAAGTTAATCTAGAATCTGCCGCTTTCTAATTGTGACGAGTATGCGAAATGGGCTCGTGTGTGTACATATGAATGCAATGATATTTCAGGATGTGTATTTTTATATATTTCATAAAGGCACGTACTTATGAATGTATATCAAGTCTGTACTAATCATTTCCTCCTTATCAATTGGTGTCGGTTACTTTTTATTAAAATGTAGGAAAAATTACAAGTTTTGTCATTTATCTTTATACCACTTTTCAGGCGGTGTCCTTATTAACGAATGTTGACAGACGGTGTCCTTTACTAAGTATTTGGTTGCAAATTTAGTCCTCTACACCAAACTCAGTTAAAAAACTCTGTTAATTGTTGACAGCCGGTGTCCTTTACTAGGTATTTTGTTGCAAGTTTAGTCCTTTACCTAGGTACTTTGTTGCAAGTTTAGTCCTTGACACCCAACAATTAACAAGATTTTTTAACTGTGTTGGGTGTAAAGGACTAAACTTGCAACAAAATACCTAGTAAAGGACACCGCCTGTCAACATTCGTTAAAAAGGACACCGCCTGAAAAGTGGTATAAAGATAAATGACAAAACTTGTAATTTTTCCTACATTTTAATAAAAAGTAACCGACACCAATTGATAAGGAGGAAATGATTAGTACAGACTTGATATACATTCATAAGTACGTGCCTTTATGAAATATATAAAAATACACATCCTGAAATATCATTGCATTCATATGTACACACACGAGCCCATTTCGCATACTCGTCACAATTAGAAAGCGGCAGATTCTAGATTAATAAAAATGCATTTTCCAAGTAATATTCTTGTTTCAATGACTATGCCTGGTTCGCGAGTGCCAGTTAGCGACCGATTTATGAGTGTTGACCAATTTACAAGTGATCCTTAGTGACCGATTTCTGACTGCCCTTTGTTGACTGATTTGCAACAATCCTGTTTTAGATTGATGACACATGTAATCTCTACAATATTTCTCACAGTTCTCATACTTTAGGTCTTTTGTACAGAATCTTTAATCTCATTAAATAATCAAAAATATAAAATAATACATAATTACTTGTTGTTATAGCTTTAATGTTCAAGTAAATCCCCATATCCGAATTTTTATTAGATAGTAGATATATTTATATTAATTCAAGAGATATTAATAATTTATTAGATATTAGATATGTTAATAATAATATTATTAATTAATATTTAATTAGTATTTAATAAGTGGAAGGAGAAATTGCTATGTGACATTTTTTTATTTTCTTCATATTTTACGATAATATCATTAAATAATCAAAAATATAAAATAATACATATATACTTGTTCTTAAAACTTTAATGTTGAAGTAAATCCACATATCCGAATTTTTATTAGATATTAGATATATTTATATTAATTCAAGAGATATTAGTAATTTATTAGATATTAGATATCTTAATAATATTATTAATTAATATTTAATTAGTATTTAATAAGTTGAAGAAGAAAATGTCATGTATCATTAATTGGAGTCTTTTATTAATATTTAGATATTTTATTAATTTGTGTATCTCCTAAGCTATTGGGATATGTATGATTTAAATGATTTTGTAAATACTTCTAGACAAGCCCTTCAAAAGAAAAAATTAACAGATAGGTTATATTTGTTTTTCAGAATTATGTTTTTAATTGTGTTTGTATAAACGATTTGTTTTTATTTTCTTTTAATCACATAATCTTTCATCATGACCAAATAAAATGAAATGGTTTATATAATTTACCCGTTATAAATTAGCAATATTTTGGTTTATGAAAAAGTTGTATTCTATGTTTAGGGTGGATTTAAAAAAAATAATAATAATTGATGTTACACTTTTAACCCAAAAGCTTTCTATACTTGCTAATTTAACCACACTTATTTTTTTAGTTTCAAATTTGGTACCCAATATTTTTCATATTTTACAAAATTTCATTTTACGTTTTGTTCTAAATTTTGTGAGTTAACACAACGCAACCTTCGTGTGTGGTTCAACGTTTTTACGTTTTATTTTACGCTTCGTTCTAAATTTTGCGAGTTAACATGACGCAACATATGTGTGTGTGTGATTAAACGTTTTTATGTCGTCACTTTTTCCCGTTGGATAGGTTTATCGCAACGCGCAGATCCTAAATCGACTTGGTTATTATTTTCTATGTTTTACATTTCGGTCTAATTTTTACGCATTAACAACTCGCAACTTCAGTGTAGTGTTGCTGATCGTTGACGGTGTTGTCGCATTGATGCTATTTGTCATAGTTTTACGCCCCCACCGGAACACGGGGGCTTAATACTTGTTCTTTTTAATAACTTAAAAAGATTGTTTATTCATGATATTTTATAAAATGTTTATAAATGGGATTTCTGGATAACGATTTCATCTTACACCCACAACAGAACAACTATTATGAACAATTTAGGTGATTTTAAATTTACTAAATTTCTTTCAAGTACAATTAAATTGAACCAGAGATTGAAAAATTGTGTTTAGCGAGAAGCTTTTTAACATAATTTTCTTTTTTAAAACCAGCTTTACATAAAACAAAAAGAAATTGTTCCGCCTATGATTTTTCAAACCTTATGTTGGTGCACTTGTGTCTGTACTTTGTCTGTATTTCGTCTGATACAAAACGGTGTCTTTATTAGTCTTGTAAGTTTGACCAAGTCAACCATCCTCCTGGTTTGACTTGGCCAAACAGTCAACACTTTGGTTGCAATGTGTTTGAGTCGAAGGATGTACCATCGAAGGATTGCCTTATATCCTTCGATGATGAGCTCGAAAGATGACCTTCGATGGATGGACCACGAAAGATCACATCTTTCGTGGTACATCTTGATCCTTCGAGCTGTTTCTAGTCGATAGATGATCCTTCGATCATCCTATCTGATCCTTCGACCGGACTAGCTGTGTTGGGTATAAATACCCGTGTGTTGTGTTCATTTCATAGTTAGACATTGACAGACACCTAGACAGATAAGGAACACACACACACACACTAGAGAGTTTGCAGAACAGATTTGTAAACATTGAGCTTGTAACGGACCTTTCATACGCATTAATACAAGTGGTGTTAATCGTTGAGTCTTGTGTGTTTATATTGCGTGTTCTATCTCGGTTTGCTATCTCGGTTGGATTCCGCACAACCGGGTTGGTTTGTACACAAGGATTAGGCGACTAGATCCTCCCCTAGCCGGACCTACAAGTGGTATCAGAGCCTTGGCTCTTCTCCTTGTTAAAACCGAGTGTTTTCGGGCTGTTTTTCGGGTTTAAAAGGTTCTTATTTTCTGGAAAATCTTGCTGTTTTTGCTTAGTGTTTTGTTAAAAACCTTGTTATTTTTCATGTTTACATGTTAGTCATGGGTTTTTGTTAAACATTTTAGCAAAATCGTGTGTTTGGAGAGTTTCGGTTCACCGAAATTCTTATTTTTCTGGGTGGTGTTCTTGATATCTTCATTGTGTTCTTCATAAAAACTACACCTTTGATCTTAAAAAATTTTAAATTTCAAAGTGTTTGTGTGTTGGGAAGAGTAAACTGATTAAAATATTGGACATTACCTGTTTGGTGAAACCTGCATGTTCAGAAGATATGGTCTGAACATACTTTCTGCCGAAAGTTCTCCCCAACCCATCAACTTTTCACCAACCTGTCACATTTGTCAACCGTGTCAGAGCAAGTTCGAAAGATATCCTTCGAAGTCGAAAGATCATCTTTCGACCAAAGGAGGTTCGACAGATAGTCATCCTTCGAGCATCCTTCGAAGTGTGAGACTTATCTTTCGTTCCAAGGAATATTTTCGAAACATACATCTTTCGGTCTTCTGCTCATTTTCGAAAGACTAGGATCCTTCGACTGGGGAGTCTTTCGAAGTCATCTTTCGTGTTCATCTTTCGGTCTACAGTTCATTTTCGAAAGATAAGGATCCTTCGTTGGAGAATCTTTCGAAAAACATTGTTCGAAACTCAACAGTGATCTTTCGAACACTGTTGATCCTTCGAACAGGTGTTGATCTTTCGATCATTAGTCTGTTTGTGTTTAACAGTTTGTGTTTTTCAAGTGTCTTTCGACAGGTATCCTTCGGCTGATCAAAAATGAATCCAAGGTGGAATACTCTGGTAAATACAGATATGTATTTTGGTACTCCGTCATCTTCCGCACCGGTATCTTCTCAAGCTAATGCAATTTCTACCGGTCAATGGGCATTTGTATCAAATCAAATTCCAAGTGTTCAAAGCATTCTCTTAAGCGAGAGTGAAACTGGAAGTTTGAATCGGCCTCCAAAGTTGATGCACTTATATGAATATCCAGGATGGATTGATAGATTTCATACATACGTTCTTGGTCAAAATACAGAATTGTGGTTGCGGTTCATCACAGATTTCGATCAAACGATAGAGGTTGCTGCATCATCTGCTGCTACGTTTGCAGATCTCACGGAAGATCAGAAGAAGGTCTATGATCTAGAAAAGAAGGCATACGCCATTCTCACTCAGGCCTTAAGTAAAGATATCTATCATCAATTCGTTAGTTACAAGACAACGAAGAGGTTGTGGGACGCGTTGAAGACAAGGGGCGTGGGAAATGAAGCGACACGTCAATTGAGAAAAGAACTGCTGAAGAAAGAGTTTGATGGTTTTACTTGTATGGAGAATGAGTCGTTGGGTGATTTGACAAGTCGATTTAATCATTTGTTGACTGAATTGACAAATTTTGGGGTAGTTACAACTCCTGCAGAGATTGTGAAAAGGTTTGCAGATGCGTTGCCACCTCAATGGAACACTTTCTTGGAAATCATGAAGTACAATGGTACTTTAGCTACAACGAGTTTCAATGACTTTGTTCAAATCCTGGAAAACAAGAATCAGGAAGAAACTCTTAAGGCAAAAAGAGTAGCCGTGCCACAAAATCCTGAGATGTATTATGGAACTTCTGGTACTTCTACAAAACCGTCTTCACATGCTCCAATTCAAACAGCCTTTGTGACTAGCACAGACATGTATGGCAATACTATCCAAGTTCCGGTGCCTCCAAAAACAGATATGTATGGAAATCCGCTTGAACCAGTTCCTCAACAGCAACAGCAGAGCCAACGACCTCTCAGACCAACTGATATGTTTGGGAATCCATTACCAGTTCGATCTCCCGGAACAACAGACATGTATGGGAATCCACTTCCTCCTCAATCTACCGTACCAACAGACATGTATGGGAACCCACTTCCTCAACAACAGCAAGCTTGTTATGGAAGCACATCATCTGCTGGTCAACAATCAAAGCCAAATACAGTACGGCTCGACACCTCAAGCTTCTCGAAAGTCAGTGTGGAAGTAGCAAAGGAACACATGGAGCTGCTAAACACTTTGGTGAGCGCATACTGTGGTTTAGTAGAAGGTCAGATTGGTAACATTAATCTGACTCAAGAAGACTATCAGCAGATCGATAAAGAGGAGATGGAAATGATGGATATTAAGTGGGCCTTTGCCAGTGCTGTAAGGCGAGCAAAGGATTTCATGGAGAGAACAGGCCGAACCAGCTTGGAAAGCAAGAAAGACACCAAGTACGGGTTTGATAAGCAAGCTGTCAAGTGCTTCAATTGTGGTGAACGTGGTCATTTCAAGCGTGAATGTACGAGGCCATCTCAACATG
This sequence comes from Helianthus tuberosus, assembly GCA_030545235.1. Classification (NCBI taxonomy): domain Eukaryota; kingdom Viridiplantae; phylum Streptophyta; class Magnoliopsida; order Asterales; family Asteraceae; genus Helianthus; species Helianthus tuberosus. The sequence continues at coordinate 10,691,458 of CM060415.1, forward strand.
GAAACCAGAATCCCTTCAGAGGTCAGGGAAACAGGGCTAATCAGAACCAAGCGAGGAACAACGAACGCACACTGGTGCCTGTCAACAACCAGAATCAACCAGGACCATCAAATGCCAACCAGGCACTTGTGGTTCAAGTAGATGAAGGTTGTGATTGGTCAATTCAGCTGAAAAATGATGCTCCAGATGGAACAGCTTGTTTTGCTGAAGTGGTTAATGATCTTAAACACGCCAGTGGTGGAGAATCTTCCACCAATGGTGTTGAATCTTCTGAGGATGAAGACTCCTCCGGTTACAGTGGAAGTTCAGATGAAGAGTCCTCCGCTTCAGGCGATGATAATGTGGATGACACATCAAGTGCGTCAGTTGATGCAAATATTGATGAGCTATTGGAGGAAGCTGCAGCAGGAATTCAAAGAAGATCTATTTTGGTGGATCAAGCTGCTTATTCTTCGTCTTCTCTCCATTCAGCCTTTATGGCTAATGTCGACAGTTCATCAAGTCAGGTATGTGTCGATGAACCCACTTCTGTTAGCTGTGATAACTGTGATAGATTGCATGCTAGATGTGCTGATTTGGATGCAAACATGTCTGAGTTGCAAGGCAAACACGATGCTCTACAAGCTAGTTTGTTTGACTTGCAAGACAAACATGATTTAGTGAATGATAAGTGGTGTGAATTGCAGAGCAAACACGAGGCTTTGCAAGAGAAATATGATGTGACATTTATTCATAATCAGAAATTGACAGTTGATCTTTCAAAGTGCACTGAAGCCAATATGTTTTATGAAAACCATGAAAAGGAATTTAAATCAATGATTGAGACATTGAAGAAAGATAAAACTGAGCTAACTAAAATGGTTTCCAGAAAACAAACTGACATTAATTTGTATATAACTCGTCTTGAGGTAATGCAAAAGGAAATGGCTTGTGTTAAAACCGAAAGTGAGGCGATCCGACTTAAGTTAGACAGTTATTTGAGTTCTAGCTATGTGTTGGATCACATCATTGATGTTCAGAAAGAGAAAAAGGATGTCACATGCATAGGTTATAAGCAATGTCCACCACCTGTCAGACACAATTATGACGCCATGCCTGATGAGGAGTATAGAACTCACTTTGAGCCATCTGTTCCTTTAGATGTTAATGAATTTGCTACAGGGCTCGGATATAAGAAAGAAGTATCGTCAGATTCAGATGTGTCAGCAGATACCTTTGTAACTGCTGAACCGAATCAGGATCCTCCAGTTGTGATTGAGGATACTGATTCTTCTGATGATGAATCCGATGATACTGATTCAGCAAAGTCTGATGCGGTGATAAAAGATGAGGACATACCTCTTGAGAATCACATTCTGTGTGATCCTCCTGCAAAACCCGCTAAGACTGTTGCAACTGAGTCCTCGTCTGAGAAAGAGTCGGAGAGTGTGGATTTGCTGTACACTCTTGTTGGTGATGACAAGATCTATTCAGACAAAGATTTTCCTATTAAAAATGTTAATCAATCTTTAATCAGTAAAGTCTTTGAAAATTCTACAAGTAAGTTTTTGGGAAAGACAGGACCACATGTTACAGTCACACAGTGTCCTCCTATCCCAAAAGCTGAAGTTAGAAAACAATTTGGGAACAAGAAATTACCAACAGTGGAAAAACAGCAAAACCATACCAAACCAAGAGGTAAGACACCGACTCAATGTCAAAGGAAGCCGAATCAGAAGAAGAAGAAGAATGTGAACTTTGTGAAATCGAAGGGAACGGACAAAATTGAAAAGTTTGCAAATCAATCTAACTTAGATTTTGTCCAGAAAGTAACTGTGATGAAAAGGAATGAGCCAAATAGTTCAAAACCTAGTACCTCGAGAACACAAAGTTCATCATCGGCAAGAAGATCACATGATACTTCGGGGTTTGTTGAACGAAGATCATGTTTTGAATGTGGTACAATCGGGCATATCATTCGAAATTGCCCGTATCTTCATAAGTTGAAAGCAAAGGTTGATGATCCCCGTGGCCAAACTGACCGCAAGCGATCTGTTTCTGTAAAACAAGATCCCCGACTCATAAGAGAAAGGGAAAAGAAACAGAAACGCCAACAGGTCAAGAAAATTGAAAAGGCGATTAAAACCGATGTGGTTCAAAAACCATCTGTTTCTGTCAAACCAAACAATTTAAAAACTTCAGACAACCATGAAGTTAAGTTTTTAAAGAATAACACTGGTATAACAAAACAGACTTGGAAACCAAAAACGGTTACTGAATCAGGGTGACCATCACAATTTTCCAATCATCAAAGAATAGAGGTCATTGTTGTTGATGAAAATGGAAGACCCAAGACCACAATGGCTTGGGTCCCCATCTCCAACTAATCAATTGAGTTCATGTGCAGGGTGTTCCAGGAGGAACTATCAGTAGTCATTGGATTGTTGATAGTGGGGCATCCAGGCACATGACAGGCGACATGAAGCTTCTCTACGACGTCAAATCTATTAGAGGAGGTTATGTTGCTTTTGCTGGAGATAAGGGCGGATACATTACGGGTGAAGGAATGATTTCCAACGGGGTTGTTAGCTTCGATAAGATCAACTTTGTGCAACAACTTGATCACAATCTTCTTAGTGTTTCTCAAATTTGTGATAAGCAGTTCTCAGTACACTTTGATGCTAATGGATGTTATGTGCTGAAACCCGGCTTCAAAATTCCAAAAGAATGGATTCTCTTGTCGGCTCCAAGGATAAATGATCTGTACGTCCTTGATATGAGCCAAGCTATCACAACGTTTGCACAAGCAACTTGTTTCGTTTCCAAAGCCACAGAAAAAGACACAATCTCTTAGCACAGACGAATGGGTCACATTCACTTACGCAAAATGAATCATTTGGTTTCAAATGAATTGGTGAATGGTGTTCCTCTTAAAAATTTCCATCTTCAAGACGTCTGTGTCTCGTGCCAGAAAGGAAAACAAACTAAGAAGCGACACCCTACAAAGAAAGTCAACACGGTGGCTGTTCCTCTTGAACGTTTGCACATGGATTTGTTCGGTCCTGTCAAGCACAAAAGCATTAGGAATGATCAATATTGCCTCGTGATAACGGATGATTATTCAAGATTTTCTTGGGTGGCGTTCATGGCACATAAGAGTGAAACCTTCGGTATTATCAAAAACTTGATCATTCAGATTGAAAATCTTTACAACTTGAAGGTTAGGCGGTTACGCAGCGACAATGGTACTGAATTCAAAAATCATGCCATGGCGGAGTTTTGCACTTCAAAAGGTATTCTTCACGAATTTAGTGCAGCTTACACTCCTCAACAGAATGGCGTCGCTGAACGTAAGAACCGCACATTGATCGAGACTGCTAGGACTATGTTGGTAGAGTCGCAGCTGCCCATTCCATTCTGGACTGAAGCTGTGTCCTCTGCATGCTATACGTTGAACCGAGTCCTTACAGTCAAAAGGCACAACAAGACCTGCTTTGAGCTTATTAACAAACGGAAACCAGACCTGTCTTATCTCGAACCGTTTGGAGCTCCGTGCACAATAATCGATCCTAATGGAAAGTTTGGGGCAAGAGCAATTGAGGGATACTTTCTTGGGTATTCCACCCCGAACTTAAGAGTCTGGAATCTCGAGACTAAAAGGGTCGAGGAATGGTCTGAAGTCAGAGTACAAAGGCACACTTTGCCGGTTAGAAATCCTGGTCAGCCTTGGATGTTTGAGTAAGATGACTTTTTCAATTCGATCAATGTTGAAGCAGTTGAAGAAAATGCTGCGGCAAGGATGTTTTTCGAGAGTGACAATGCAACAGATTCACCGTTGGTTCGTCCCATTATTGTCAATCAAGAACCATCTTCAGTGAACAATAATGCTCTCGACAATGAGGATTTTCAAGATGCTACCGAATTGAACGAATCTTCAGAGGATGACGAATTTCTAGATGCAGATCAAGGACCAACAGCAGCAGTACATGGTACTTCAGAAGGTACACCTCCAGTGGATGTCCCTAGAACAGCTGAAGCTACTGCATCATCCTCTTCGTCAATTCCGGGCCTTGAATTGATTGTTGATCTCAATCTCAACAATCTGGGTACAAATATTTCAGTTCCAGATAATCCAGAAACAAGGATTCACAATACCCATCCTCAACAAAACATCATCGGAAATGTACAAAGTGGCGTTCAAACAAGAAACATGTTGCGAAACAACAACAATGCAGGCTTGTATGCACTTATCCGAGAATCTGCACAACAAAATGATTGGTCTTTCGCGTGTTATGTCTCACAGGAAGAACCAAGAACTTGGAAAGATGCTTTGAAAGATAGCTCATGGGTTGAAGCAATGCAGGAAGAACTGCAACAATTTCAGAAGCTTGGTGTCTGGAAACTCGTAGAGAAACCTGCTGGTTACAAGAAGATTGGTACCCGTTGGGTGTTTAAATGCAAAAAGGATGACCGTGGAATCGTTATTCGAAACAAAGCTAGGCTAGTCGTTCAAGGTTTTCGTCAGATTGAAGGAATCGACTACAACGAAGTGTATGCACCAGTTGCGCGTCTAGAAGCAATTCGGATCTTTCTGGCTTATGCCTCATTCAAAGGTTTCAAGGTATACCAGATGGACGTGAAAAGTGCATTCTTACATGGTGTGGTGGAAGAAGAGGTGTACGTCGAACAGCCTCCAGGTTTTGAAGATCCTATCCATCCCGATCGGGTTTGGTTGCTCAACAAAGCTCTCTATGGTCTACATCAAGCACCTCGAGCTTGGTACGCAACCTTATCTAATTATCTGCTGGAGAATGGATTTCGCAGAGGTCTTATCGATTGTACTCTTTTCATCAAAGAACAAGATGGAGATCTTCTACTGGTACAGGTATACGTTGATGATATTATATTTGGTTCTACTAATGATGTTTTGTGTAGGAATTTCGAGCGCATTATGCAGGATAAGTTCGAGATGAGTGCTATGGGGGAAATGACTTTCTTTTTGGGCCTACAAGTACAACAAACTGAGTCTGGGATATTCATCCATCAGACTAAGTATGTTGGAGACATCTTGAGCCGGTTCCAGATGTCTGATGCAACGCCCATCGGTACCCCATTGCCTCAAAATCACGGAATTAATCCAGACTTGAAGGGTGAAGCAGTTAGCCCCTCATACTATCGCGCGATGATCGGATCTCTTATGTACCTCACAGCATCAAGACCAGATATAATGTACCCAACGTGCCTACTTGCCAGATATCAAGTGAACCCAAAGGCCTCACATCTTGCAGCTGTAAAAAGGATTTTTCGTTATTTGAAGGGTTACCCTGACACCGGTCTATGGTACCCTAGGGATAATAACTTTGACTTGATCGCATTCAGTGATTCTGATTTTGGCGGATGCAAAATTGACGGCAAATCCACAACGGCTGGATGTCAGTTTTTGGGAAATCGCCTAGTCACATGGCAATGCAAGAAGCAGACGTGCGTCGCTACATCAACATGCGAAGCTGAATACATTGCTGCATCAAGTTGTTGCTCCCAAGTCCTATGGATCCAACAACAAATGCGTGATTACGGTTTTTAATTTCTAACTACTCCTATTTACGTTGATAACTCTGCTGCCTTATAGATCACTAGAAATCCTGTGCAGCATTCAAAGACTAAGCACATCGAAATTAAGTATCACTTCATACGTGATTGCTTTGAGAAAAGGCTAATCGATGTTGCTTACGTCCACACCGATGACCAACGTGCCGACCTTTTTACCAAAGCTTTTGACAAATCAAGATTTGACTACTTATTATTGGTAAACGGCATTAAGGTCAAGCAAGAGTAAAACCAACATCGGAAAATCATTTTTGTAAATACATTTTGTCTTAGTTTGTTGATTTTAGGGGGAGTAAATCCAAAAATTTGAAAAATCCAAAATTGAAAAATCCAAAAACATTGAAAAATTTCAAAAACACAAAAACAATAGAAAAGCAAAAATGAGTTTCCTGGCGAGCAAAAGAGAAAATGATAGTACATCGGTGGTCTGTCTAAACCTCTTTAAACCTAAAATGAAAAACGATAAGCAGCTCTATATAAGATGTATCGGTAGGCTCACAATCATTTTAAAGTGTGCAGGGTGATATAAACTTAAATCGACTGAAGACTGGGTGGGAACCATTCATTGGCATATGGTCTTAGTACCGAAATTTCGTTTGAGAGATTGCCGAGGTTCTGAGATATTCGGTCTTTATGCTGCTTATCATCTGGGTATCATGGTTGTATCTTTTACCGAAAAATAACGGGGACGCAAGTCTAGATCTTCCATGATACCATACATACGTGTACATACTGCATTCGACCTCAATAAGTGATCAACAATAACATGTCCAAACAAATAAGTGATTATATATCACAAATTCTTTCCGGGAGTCAAGTTCGTCTCTCTGCTGTACGAAAGTACTGACCTGTTCACGGACTTGCTCCTGTGCCCTCATGCATCGAAAATCAAGTTCCTCATCACTAAGTGATTCTATCACATAGGGCTTGTTTTCAAATCAAAATAAGTGAGTTTCTCACATCATATACGGTCAAACAGATGATAATCGGTATACTCACCGGTAAGATGAACCCTCGTGCATACCTTGATACGGGAATGTGTCGTGATGTGGATGAACACCGGTCGGTAAGTATAAATCATACCTTAACGTATCCTCTCGCCATGATTACAAATGATAAGTTGAGCTTATGTGGACAACAATACCGATAATTGTTATAGGATGCTTATCTTAATGTTAACTAATTGAACAAAGAGAGCGTTTTGGCATGACCGTACACTGATATGATTCTCTTACCCTCGAAACTCACAAAAAGAATGTTTGTATATATTTATTTACTGCTTTCAGTCTTTACATTTGAAATATTCAAAATACCAAAAAGATTTTAAGTGTGTTTTAATATAAACTTTATAAAAGCCAAAAAGATTTTATTTCTATCTTATTTTCGATCGTACGATGTTGGAGCTCGAGTCTTCGTTACCTGAAACCTGATTGAAAACCGAAAATGACTGAATCTTCATAAACGGTCGAAATTTGCAAAGTTTTGAAAGTTAAAATTGAAATTGATAAAATACTTTAAACTTTCAAACTGTCGGACGGTGTTTGTTTTAAACAATGGTCACATGTGTGTCGTTTGCTTATGATATTCCAAGCGGTTGTTCTCATTACGCGTTTAGATTTCTTGCATGTGCAGATTCTAAAGGCTAGGAGAACATGGTCGATGACGAGCGTTGGAATGAAGACACAACGTGAAGGCACTCAAGTGATGAAGATGATCGAGTTGCCGCAGACCATCATCAACACTACAAGGATCTCACTTCATAAAGATCAAGACTTTCACGAGCATAACTCGAGGGGGAGCTTATGTTAAGGGGGAGTTTGTCAACACACTTCCTACATGAAACTGGGAGTTTGTTGGTACACTTTCTGCTTTCAAGACGTGAAGACTTTGAAGATCCTCCGACATTGAAGACTTGAAAAGACGTCAAAGACTTGAAGACACGAAAGACGTACAAGATTGAAGATCGAGATCGAGACAAAGCTACAGCGACAAAGCTACAGCCAAGGGGGAGTTTGTTGGTGCACTTGTGTCTGTACTTTGTCTGTATTTCATCTGATACAAAACGGTGTCTTTATTAGTCTTGTAAGTTTGACCAAGTCAACCATCCTCCTGGTTTGACTTGGCCAAACAGTCAACACTTTGGTTGCAATGTGTTTGAGTCGAAGGATGTACCATCGAAGGATTGCCTTATATCCTTCGATGATGAGCTCGAAAGATGACCTTCGATGGATGGACCACGAAAGATCACATCTTTCGTGGTACATCTTGATCCTTCGAGCTGTTTCTAGTCGATAGATGATCCTTCGATCATCCTATCTGATCCTTCGACCGGACTAGCTGTGTTGGGTATAAATACCCGTGTGTTGTGTTCATTTCATAGTTAGACATTGACAGACACCTAGACAGATAAGGAACACACACACACACACTAGAGAGTTTGCAGAACAGATTTGTAAACATTGAGCTTGTAACGGACCTTTCATACGCATTAATACAAGTGGTGTTAATCGTTGAGTCTTGTGTGTTTATATTGCGTGTTCTATCTCGGTTTGCTATCTCGGTTGGATTCCGCACAACCGGGTTGGTTTGTACACAAGGATTAGGCGACTAGATCCTCCCCTAGCCGGACCTACACCTTACAAGCTCCAGAAAAAAAAATAGTAATAAGAATTTCTTTTAGTACTAACTCCAGCTTCAAGTTAAGGTTTCAGTGAAAGCTAAATTCAAATTAAAGTTAAAGTTAAAGTAAAGAAGACATGACTCAAGTTTAAATTCTCATGAAAATCTGAAAGTGTCTAACTCAAGTGTTATTATTATAGTAGGGTGCCCGCGCGATGCGGCGGGGGCGACACTTTGGATTGCGGCACTCGTTGCTGGTAGTTTTCTTATTTGTATATGATAACATTATTGTGGTGGATATATGTCATAAGTGTTACACGTGGGAGCCTAACACCTATAATGTCTTGCAATGTTCGATCAACTGCCTCTATCGCCTGACGTTTCGCCATCGATGCCTCATCCCATATAATTAACTTGGAGGACCTAATTAGTTGACTTATAATTCCTAAAATTTTGGGACATAGTTTACTATTTATCTACTAAATATCGTAAATTAGTATTAAATAATTCCTAAAATTTTTGGATATAGTTTACTATCTATCTACTAATATCGTAAATTAGTATTAAATAAATATCGTAAATTAGTATTAAATAATTCCTAAAATTTTGGGATATAGTTTACTATCTATCTACTAATATCGTAAATTATTATTAAATAATTCCTAAAATTTTGGAACATAGTTTATCTTCTATCTACTAAATATCAAAGTTTTGTTTTGTTATAAAAATTAATAATAATTAAAGTATAGAAAAACTGTTTTAAACATGTAAAGATTCGTTTGTTAATAAAAAATACTAAACAAATGACAAAAGTATATTAGTTCAATCGAGATGTAAATTATAAGTGCAATAAAATAACACAAAACATAAACTTCAAATATAAAATAGACTTTATTATTCATGGGATAGTCTAGATCAAATAAAAAGCAACTGAAAATGAAAAAAACATAAAAACACTTGATATATTTCATCTAATTTCTCTTCTTTTTTGATCCGTTTTTCTTGTTTGTGCTCGAATCAGCAGCATCATCTAATTCATCTTCTTTCTCATCGTTCTCAGAATCATCTAAATTTATAACCTCGACCCATTTCCATTCAGAGAGTCTATTAGATCTTTTCTTTTGATTCTCATACTTCCAATCCTTAAAAAACAAAAAATTAATAAAAAAGTTAAAAAAATGATTAAATAAATTTTATAAAAAAAACAAATATTGAATAAAAAAATTTAAAAAAGATTAAATAAATTTTAAAATTACCTCTTTACTAAATTGACATTGAAGATTAGACTTGTATGGACTGACCATTGCACCATAAGAAATAATTTCAAAACTATTATCACCATCATCCTACAATAAAACACCAAATAATAACATAACGAACTTGTTAATATGAAAGATTATAAGCGAAAATATTACTTAAAAACTAACAAAAGCTTGTTCGACAACTGGGGTGTTTAAATTGGTGTGTTGAATCTGAAAAATCAAATAAGTTAGTATTCAAATAAAAGTAAATAAAAGAAAACAATTATTCATTATTGCGATATATAACAAAACTTATCATAGAACCGACCTTAGATTTTTCAATATCGCATGCTTGTTTTTTCGCATCAAGTGAATTCAGAACTGGCTCCATATTTTAAATCTGTTTAGCAATAGAAATGTAGAATTATGAGTGTTTGCTATGTATTTATAGTAATCCATTAGGGTTTAGTTTTAAATTGGTCATCCATTTATTTAGGAAGTTTGTTGTGAGTTTTAAGTTTTTAAAATAAGATGCACATATCCTGTTTAGTTTGTTGTGGCATGTTTAATAGGAAGTTTGTTGTGAGTTTTATCTATACTATATTAAACATGCCACAACAAACTGACTCTGTACAAGTAAAATTAGGGAATATTTTAGTTTATTAATGCCGTTCAAAACAAAAAACTTGGGTAAAAAACAAATGTTAATGCACGGTAGCTAGGTAATGGTTAAAGTTGGCTTGGGTAAAAAACAAATGTTGGCTTTAATCAATTGTACATTTACGCATCGGCTATTTGTACTTTATGAACGCACGGCGAAACTAAAAAAGACAACTATTGAAACGTTTAAAAAAATGTGCCGATCGTCATGATACCTTCGGATTTTTTTAAAACATTACGGGTTGTAAGATATCGCAGGAATACATTAAAGAATTAAAGAGGGAGGGAAGTGTAACTAATTACCCATAATTATGTTAAATGTCAAGGATTTAAATGTAATAGATTGAGGGACTAAAAAATAATTATGGTTTAAAAGACCACTTTACCCTCATTCTAGGGGTTTATTTATAAATAATGGGGGAAGAAGTTCTTAACTTTTGGGAATCCTTCCCTCATGTATTATAATATAGTATAGATTATTATTATTATAAATTTTAATAAAAAGTGACCGACACCAATTGATAAGGAGGAAATGATTAATAACTACCGACTTGATATACATTCAGAGTAAATTACAAAGTTCGTCCTTTATGTATGTCATTTATTACAAAGTATGTCATTTATCTTTAATAAGCTCAGAAAACATACTTAATGTTTGCAAATCCTTACATGTTACGTCCTTTAGTCCTAATCCAGTTACTTTTCATGGTTAAATTTGACTAAGTCAGCCCCACATAAGGGTATTTTAGTCATTTTATCATAAATATTAAAATAAATAATAAAAAAATTGTATCTCTCTATATAAACTTCATCTCTTCTAAAAGCAAATATTGAAGTTCTCTCTACCCATTCTCTCTCCACCTCTCTCCTGACTCTCCACCACTAACAACAACCATGCTCAACCTAACCACCAAACCTCCATCGCCACCACCCTCAACCTCACCACCAAACCTCCACCGCCCCAACAACCACCACTCTCAACGTCACCACCAAACCGCCACCAACAACCACTAACCTCTACCATTGTCACCAACATCACCACCAAACCATCGCTGCACAAAGCGCCAAAGTAAAACTACCACGCCACCGCTGCAAAACCACCGTTCAAAAACAACCACCACCCTACCGACGGCCACCTGAAACCTACACAGACCCTCTCCGACGGACCTCAATGTTGAAACCAACACCAACATTGAACTCATATTATCCCTTTCTTCCTCAAATTGGGGGGTTTCGATCAGATTGGGGATTTCAAGTTAGATGATGTTTTAGTAGAAAGGTAATTGTTGCATAATTTTTTTCTTGGTAAATGATTTTGTTAAAAAATGAAATTATTGAAATTTATCTCTCAAAAGTTGCGTGAACAATCATCTATCAGCTTTTAGATTCTTGATTATACATCCATTTGGTTTATTGATGAGTATAGTGATTCCTTAATTATTATTTTTTTACACATATAAATTATAACACAAAATTACTTCAAAAATTGTCGATTTGATGGATAGAGTCCCAAACTGAATTGTTTGAGAAGAAGAGTGGGAAATGGTTTGGTGAATTGCAACCTGAGTGTTTACCAGATGATTGTGTGTGCAGGGAGAAGTGGGTTTATTTATAGGGTATGTGGGTGAATTAAAGGATTAGGAGGATCTGGTGAGGGTTTTCTAGCAGCCGGAGATGAGCGAGAGTAGAGAGAGAAATGGAAAGATGAATTTCAATCAGGAGAGATGAGAGAGAGGAAGAGAGAGGCGAGAGAGAGAGAGAGACGGAGGACAAAGAGAGATAGAGATGAAGTTTTTGTTTTTTAATATTTATAATAAAATTACCAAAATACCCTTATGTGGGGCTGACTTAGTCAAATTTAACCATGAAAAGTAACTGGATTAGGACTAAAGGACGTAACATGTAAGGATTTGCAAACATTAAGTATGTTTTCTGAGCTTATTAAAGATAAAGGACATACTTTGTAATAAATGACATACATAAAGGACGAACTTTGTAATTTACTCTATACATTCATAAGTACGTGCCTTTAAGAAATATATAAAAATACACATCCTGAAATATCATTGCATTCTAATGTATACACACGAGCCCATTTCGCATACTCGTCACAATTAGAAAGCGGCAGATTTTGGAATAATAAAAATGCATTTTCCAAGTAAAATTCTTGTTTCAATGACTATGCCTGGTTCGCGAGTGCCAGTTAGCGACCGATTTATGAGTGTTGACCAATTTACGAGTGCTCCTTAGACCATTGGGTATGGTGGGGCTTGGGTTGGGCATTGATTGACCCGTGGACCTTTAAAACTCAAGGCTTCAACCCACTTTTGAAGGGGGTATGGTGGGCGTGGCTTGGCTGGCGTGGCCAAGCCACATCAGCTTTTATATAGATATATAGGCTTCAACCCACTTTTGAAGGGGGTATGGTGGGCGTGGGTTGGCTGGCGTGGCCAAGCCACATCAGCTTTTATATATATATATATATATATTTATAACCAAAAACTACTAAACATACAACATAATTATTAAAATAACCATACAAAATAATTATCAAAATAAAAACCTATCATTCTTCGTCGTCTTCGTCGGTTTCGAACCCAGGAATCGTTGAAACATGTTCCACCAAATCAGCTCGAAGGTTGTGATGTATATCCCTTGACTTTATTAAAAATTCATTTGCCGCTTTATCTTCGTCTGTTACGTTACCTGGTTGGGGGTCATCATCATCATAGTAGGTTACGACCGCTCTACCTTCATCCTCCAAAATCATGTTGTGAAGAATGATACATGTGTACATCACGTTTCCAATTTGATCCTTGTCCCATAGTCGACAAGGCATTGCCAATATTCGCCACCTTTTCTTCAAAACACCGACTGCTCGCTCGACGTCTTTACGTGCAGCCATCTGGACCCTGTTAAACTTTAATCTCTTTGGATCTGAGGTACCGTGTCTTGTGAACGATTTTACGAAAACCCCCCACTCTGGGTAAATCCCATCAACTAGGTAGTACCCGTACACGTACTCAACCCCGTTTATAAAGAAAGTTCCTTTGGGTCCTATACCATTTACCCGCTTGTCACAGCCCCCGACCCCACCCCGGGAGTGGGAGCCGTGAGTCAGTCAGATAGTATCGGTGTTTATTAATTTGGCAGCGTAAAACTTTCATTAGGACCGTACTTAAAAAAATATTTTTATCAGAGTTAAACACCAAAATGTTTAAAATAGATAAATGGGATAAAACCCAAATTTTGCTAATAATACATTTATAGGGATAAACCCTAATTATTGAAAACATGATCTCCTTTTTATTTAGCTAACTTTTATAGCCACTTTTCTAATCTTTCAGTGCTCTCTAGCTGGCTTTTGTTAGCTTCATACTAAGTTACCTGAAACACGTTTTAAAAACATTCTATCAGCAAGAAATACTGGCAAGTACATTCCATTTTGTAAAACATCAGTTGTTACACATTATAGTATTAAGGGCGATTAAAATGTTTATATATACAAAATTACTTGTTCAGTACGTGTCACTCGACGGATCTGTGACTATGTTCCTATCACACATTCGATACCCGTGCCCAATTGTGATACAAACCCCATAATACTGGCAGCAATTGTAGAATTACAAAGACTTAATCACTGTAATTGTATTTGAAAACATTTGAGTTTTTGGTAAAACATTTTGACTCACAAAAAGTGTTTATAAAAGAAGAATGTACTCACAAACGGTGAGAAAAAGAGAATGTACTCACATTTGCAGACTTAGGTATTTCTACAGGCTTTCTGGTATTATTATAGCTTCCTGTTGCTTTTTCTTGGTTATTATCTAAATAATGCACATGTATTAGTAAAATAACCTAAATCACATTAACCGTACAACTCGAGACATAACTCCAATGTCTGAGTCAGGCAGAGCCTTGACATGCATTACGGAGTCCTAGATCAATCGGGTGTAACGCGCGACAGAACTCCAACGGCTGAGTCAGGCAGAGCCTTGACATTCGTTACAGAGCCCTAGATCGATCGTGTAGGGTAACAAATATGTGATCGAGGGTTATATTACTTACAACGAGGCAGAGCTTCGCTTATTAGGAGGTATTATGCTATAGCTTTAGCCTACAGAATGTTTGAGAGAGAATTAAGATTCTAAACAATTTGGAATGGCCGATCCCTGCTCCTTTTATAGCTGGTCGAAGGGCGGCTCGCGGCCCGTGACGCCCACTTCTAACTCCTTCACGGCCCGCGAGGGAGCTTAGGTCGGTTTGAGGGTTGATGAGTCATCGTACTAGTCTCGACACGTGTCCGACACGTGGCATTCAGAGTGTCCGGCAAGTAAAGGGGCCTCACGCCCCCGAGTCTTCGAGGCCTTTCCTTTACACGTTACTGGTTTGCAATACGACGATACGTCTTTGTATTTTGTTTGGTGTGTAGCTTGTGCATGGATTAGTGAAATATCTTGTATATAACCCTTATGTATGGATTTTTATTAAATAACTTACTACTAATCTGTGTTTATCATATAAAGAAAAGTCAGCACTCAACCTCGACGAAACATAGAGTTTCGTCCATTAACCCCACTCGACGAAACATAGAGTTTCGCCATAAGGATCTTTCGTCGAGCCTAGGATCACTCGAAGCCCAGTAAGGGCCCAATTCAGTTACTCGCATATATATTATGTCACATAACCGATTTATCTAAAAACCCTAGACTCCATCTTTTCTCTTGGATTGACGGCAGTCACCCTTAGGAGCCTTCTTTTCCTCTCCGTCCGCAACTCATACGCCCGCATCAATTGTCGAGTAAGTGTGTTAACATGTTGATTCGTGTGTGTATGTTATGTGTCAAGAATTGATTGATTATGTGATGAATCATTGTTTGTTATTAAACAATTAGTATGAGTAAATGGTAAGTTGTCTGTTCGATGTATATTGGAGGTGCACAAAGTCAACCTAAAACAAAGAAACACCATAGTCCTAATTAATGAACTGTATGCTAAATCCATGATCATGATGTACATAGGGATTTGGGTTATATGATTAGTGGAGTGTGTCGATGTGAGTGATGACGGGGATAAGCAATGTTAACAATCTTCTGGGATGTGGAACATAGGGATTCGGCCCATGTGTTGTAAGGGTGTCCGGGGCACTCCCCTAAGAGGGGAGTCCCCTCTCTTACGCATAACCAATCCTCGTGTGCCACGTCAACTCCTCTCTTAAACTCCCCTAACACCCCAATTTGATGGCGCCACTCCCCTCTTAGGGGAATTGCTTTTTTTATTCAAAAAAAAAAAAAAAATTTCATTGGCTGAAATTGCGGCTGGCCCCACCTCCTCCCTCCTTCTTCTTCGGTGAAGACCCCCCGGATTTGGTCCCCGATTAGGGTCCCCGCCTGGATGGCGGGGGTGTTCCCGCTCGGCGAAATCGGTCCCCGCACGGGGTCACCGCGAACGCCCCGCTCACCCTAATATTGAACTAAGCAAATAAAGTGGTGATGATAAAAAAAAAAAAAAAAAAAAAAAAACGGCGGCACATGTGATCCTAGCAATGTGGTCAGTGATAGTTACTAGCATTATGTGAACTAATTAATTGGGATGATAATGGTCATGTGCTAACTGAAACATTAGGGTGTAGATGAACGATGAAACTGTTTGGATTGGCCACGACGAAAGAGAGCCTTTCGCCATGAATATCACTACTACAAAATTTTGCAATTGCTACCAAAATTTGCTACCGAAAAATAATGTAGCAAATTTAGCAAAGGGAATACGATGATGTTGTGGTGCAAAGTATTAAAAACACGTGTTTAGTAGCTAAGTGGTAGCTAACTTGTTAAACCTATTATAAATTACGGGGAAAGTTCTTGTACAAATAATCTTAACACACTAAACATACAAATTGAAGGAAAAGTAAAAAAGACAAGGTGACATTTTTGTAATTATCTATAACTATGTATCTAAAAAAAAACCTAACCCCTCCCCCTCCCCCCCCCCCCCCCTCCAAAAAAAAAAAAACCTAAAAAAACCTACCCCCTCCCCACCCAAGCTAAAATGCTAAAAACTAAACCCCAAAAAAACCTAAAAAAAATAAAAAAAACACACAAATTTTTTTTTTATATTTTTTATAAAAAAATCCCTACTTTTAGTAGCAAAAAAAAATTAAATTTTTTTTAACAAAATGTAGCGATTTTTTTATAAAAAATATTAAAAAAAATTGTGTTTTTTAGGTATTTTTGGTTGAGTTCACATTTGTATAGTAACTTTAATAGTTGGTGGTAATTACAAAAATGCCACCTTGTCTTTTTTACTTTTCTTTCAATTTGTATGTTTAGTATGTTAAGTTTATGAGAAAATTACAAAATTAGCCAAGAAAAAAGTCAAATTACCAATCTAGCCACCTCATGCGTCCTTGGAAGGCCACTCACAAATCCCAAGTCTTCTGATGCGTCTGCATGGCCAAGTATTGCGTCCGCCAATCCCCAACTGACACGTGGAAAGACTCATCTCATCCCACACATGAAAGACTCATCCCATGCGTCCGCGGACTCATCCCATGCTTGAAAGACTCATCCCATGTTTGAAAGACTCATCCCATGCGTTCGCGGCCATGCGTCCGCAGACTCATCCCATGCGTCTGTGGCCACGTGTCTATTTTTTATTGGGTTTCTCCCCAAGGACTCATCCCATGCTTGAAAGACTCATCCCATACATGTGAGTGGCCTTCCAAGGAGGCATGAGGTGGCTAGATTGGTAATTTGATTAAAGTCTTGGCTAGATTGGTAATTTTCTCTAAGTTTATTTGTATTTGATCTTTTGCCATAAATTATAACCCGAATATAATAAAATTTTGAGCGGCTTCTTAGGGTATACGGGGCACCATGCGGGGAGTGGGGCGGTGACCCAAGTCCCCGAGCGGGAACACCGCCGCCATCACCGCGGGGAGGGTATTCGGGGAGGGGGACCGGGGAGGGTTCACCGCTTGAGAGAGAGAGGGAGTGATTGGTTGTTAATGTGGGTCCACTCTTTTTCCACCAATCATATTTTTTTCTTTTTTTTTATAAAGAAATAATTGTGTGAGTGGAGGGCCGCCATCAAATTGAGGGTGTGAGGGGAGTTGACGTGACGCGTGCTGATTGGCCGTGCGTAAGAGAGGGAACTCCCCTAAGAGGGGAGTGCCCCTCTCACCCTTAATTCTTATTCAGTGAAACCCTAACTTTTATGCAACGCTCAATCACTCAATCGAAACTTCCTCATGCAATCGCTCAATCGGAACTTCCTCATTCAATCAGATCTTCCTCGCTACCTCATTCAATCGGATCTTCCTCGCTCAATCGGAACGGAATCGGATCTATAACGTCCTAATTCGAATTTCATTCAATCGCTGATTGTTTTGAATTTCATTCAGTTTTTCATCCAATCGCTGATTTGTTTTGAATTAACTCTGTTTTGCATTCAGGTGGATTCAAATCTAGATATGATGATCGAGGAACTGAAGAACGATTTTTCATTCAACTGCTAAAGAACTCTGTTATACATATCTCTTATACGTAATTCAACTAGTAATCGATTCATGTTTGAACGTAATTTAATCATTCAATCGCTCAAGAACTCTATTATACATATTTGTTATAGGTAATTCAAGAGATACTCGATGGATGCGGACATTTTTTCATTCAATGGAGGAACTGGAGAATGATTTTTCATTCAACTGCTGAAGAACTCTGTTATACATATCTCTTATACGTAATTCAACTGGTACTCGATTTATGTTTGAACGTAATTTAATCATTCAATCGCTGAAGAACTCTATTATACATATCTGTTATACGTAATTCACCAGGTACCTAATTCATGTTTCATGTTCATCTGCTGATTCATTTCTGCTGAATTGCAAATATTCATGTTTTGTGTATGACTTGTATCAATGGTTGTTTATGTATGTTCTATTATTCGAGCCAGATCTGAACAAGTTCCTTTCTAAAACTTATTTAGTTTAAGTTTAGGTGTTGTATTGAGATACACCTAATATTGTAAACCATAAACCTTAATTTGAATCAAGAAACTGTGGATTAGCTATTGGTTTCATGCATGATACTGATATGAACAACACTCTAAATCAATGTATGCAGCCCTAGTGACTAGAGATACATAGAATCAGAGCTCGAAGGCGGTTAGGGCGACACTTTTTGATATACGGTATGACTTTTATACTCATTTTTTTCATTATGGTCACCACTTGTTTCTATATTTACATGTTAATTGATTACGTTCTCGTCTTTTGAAGAGCTACACAATGTCATCATACCTTCGAAAATTGATATTTATGCAATTTTAATGGGTGACATGGCTAGATGTTTCTGTTTTATATGTTTATGTGAGTGTATTGGTGTGGTCTAATACAAAACTGATGTATGTTTATTGTTTATAGTCTAAGGGCTTTATTCAAACATCAGTAATAATCCTTATTGACCATCTATAGCCTTCATCTACATTGGTTTTCAGTTTTGTGCAATGATTTTCTTGCCTGTTAGTTTTGCATCGTCATTGCACCTCGTACCGGATTATGTGCTTTAAGTGCTTGATATATTAACTGAGTGATTCAGTCACTTATAGCCTTATGCTAACTACTACTAGAGTTCAAGAGTAGGAATATTAACTGAGTGATTCAGAATAGAACCACTGGGGGCATAACGGTACCGATAGTGACTGGATAGAACAAGAACACTAGCTATGACGTATTGTTTTGGTTGTTGGGCCTTGCGTCTGATATTATTCTGATGAAAGATTGTTACTCGATTCGCTTTTTTTAGGTCAATTTATATGAACATAATCTGTTATGTCTGCATTGATACACTTTGTTGTTCGTATCCTCATATCTCTAGATCTTGAGAACGTATACTATATGGGTACAAGTAACTGGCTGGATATGCAAGGCAGAGCACAGGGTAATTATATTTGACCTTCAACAACGTATGGTTCTGGGTGACCTACAAGCGTACATTCATGTTTTGAAGAGGTTCTTACCGGCATACTCTTAATTCTTAATTAAACTATGTTCTTTCGCCAAAACAATAAACTAACATAAATTTCTTGGCTTGTAAATGCCAGTGGTTTAATGATTGCAGCGATGACATCAAAACCTGTTGTTTAAGTGTTGTCGATAATCTTCATAAATCGGTACGGATGGCATGTACTTATACCGACTAATAGCAAACCATCTTTTACAAAGTACAAGTGAGAATGCAATAAGTCATTCTCTCACTTTAAACACACCAAACTAGATACTTATTCATAGAGTTGGGAAAAAATAGTAGGTTGGGTAATAGGTCAGAACAGACACTCTATCTACGGGTCAAACTTCGAAGAGCTTTTCAAAATTTTGACTTATTCAAATTACTTTGGCAAATAAGAATACCTAGAGTATAGTATTTCAGTAAAAATGAAATCTAATTTATATAATAAGTGAAAAGGTTTTGTCTAGAAAAGAAAATTCGTAACTTTCGACCCATTTGACGTGTTCCTATAAAGTGCAGAACTTGGGTTGTGTTTGGCTATTATGTTGTGTATAAGAATTGACTCCCATATCTAATAGAGGTGCTTGGGTTTGAAGTATTGATAACATAAACACAAATACGCATGCTCTTAACCCACCAAGCCAGGTGGTTCATATAAAAAAAATATACCTATGTCCAGTTGATTCCTAGTAACAAACTAAACTGTGTTTTAATGATGATGTAGATTTTTAAGTGTCTTTATACTTGTTTCTTTTGTAGGATAATGGGTCAAATATGTCCTATTTTCCTTTTTGTGTTTATCTTATTTTAGGTATAAATCGTACGTTATATATGTCTTTGGTTTAGTAATTTAAAAAAATTTCTTGTGCAGGCTATTTATAAGGAAGATGCAAAACAGGGTGTTTGGTGGCAGAAAGAAGATTCCTCCAACAATTGCTGAATTGCTGAAACATATGATCACTTGTAAACCTTTGAAGAAAATTTAGATATTGTTGTACTAGCTTGTTGAAACATATGTACAGAAATAATATATCTATTTTGGATTATTTAATGTTTTGATTTGGATGTCATTGTGTATGTATGTTATGATTTTGAAATTTCATAAACGGTTACATTTTAAAGCTTTGCAAAGAATATAAATGGCTAAGAAATGGTATCATATTTGTTGGAAAAACAAGCGGTCTTAAAGATTCCCAACAACCCTCCCAAAGCTAACAATAGAGAAATATATCTGAACACAAGAATATACGTGGAAACTCCAAAACCGGAGAAAAACCACGGGCCTCCAGAGAGAAAGATCCACTATGCGACAAATTTTTACAATCACACAGACTAATCTCTCAAGCCTCCCCCCGCCCAATTACAACCACACTCTCCGAAGCGTTTAACTAAAAACTTTCTACACTCTAAGACAAGAGAACTAGAAAAGAAAGAAAGAACCAAACACTTCAAGTGTATTTTTGGTTGGGGCACTTTGAAACCAAAGCCTTGGACTCCTTTTATAAGCTTGGAGTCCTCCCAAGCTTTCATCCTTGCACCGATGTGGGATGGGCACATTTTTCATATAGCCAAAAACCTAACAAATCTCCACCTTGGATATATGAAAAAAAAAACAACCACATCAAAGGAACACCGTCTTCAACCGACGATCATACTCCACCATAAAAGAGTATCTCCACTTAGAATAGACCATTCTAAGAATTTCTTCTCGGCACATGTTGAAAAACCTGCTGAAAATTTATGGTGCAACTTCCCCGCTTGGCATACCCGGAAGTTCATCAGCCATCAACATCAATTTTTCACCACACATCTTGCATCTATGCCAACCCAATGCCCATGTGTAAATCCGTGAACCCGCTAACAAAATTGCATCCCCTTTCATGGTAGCGCGGGCATACCATAGGGATGACATAACTTCAAAAGAAATCATCACCGTCAACAACGACGGAAACATTGTTAGCTGACTTGGAGCTGCTTGCCGAATCTGCTCCACCTGGACAATTTCTCTTGACATGCCCAGACTGTCCACACTTCCAGCATACAGGAATCTTCTGTGAGTGCTTCTTTTTCCCGTTCCCGCATATTAAAACCGTTCCTTCTGACGAAGTATGACCATTACCACCCAGTCTTTTCTCTTTAGACAATAGCTTCTCAGTAACATCCGCATACTTCAGGGTCTCTTTCACATACATCAGAATGGGCTTCATATGCTCATAGGAAGATGTCAAAGATAATATGAGCCTCAATGTTTTATCCCCATCTTCAACTTCCACTCCGATAGCCTCCAGTTCTGACACGATATTATTAAGAACACTTAGATGATCTGAAATTTTTGTATCTCCATCCATACGAAGGGTATGAAACTGCCGATTTGAGATGCCTTTGCCTTGATACAACTGCTCAAGCTTCTCCCACAAATCTTTTGCAGTTGATATCCCATGCACATTTGCAAGAACATTCTTTGCTAGACACAAACGAATCGCACTTGCCTCTCTCAAATCCAAATCTTCCCATTCTTCATCATCGTCTTTACTGGTTCCGCTTGAATCCTTGCTTGAAACAGGGGTCAGTTTCCCCCTCAACGCCTTGTGTAACCCAGATTGAATCAACACATCCTTGACTTGTACTTGCCACAAACCAAAGTTGATTCTTCCATCATATTTCTCTACGTCGAACCTCATGGGACTGTATTTCGACATCGTATCCGTATCCTCAAAACCAGTATTGTATACTAGAAAATATGCACTAAGCCTATAAGCAGTACACCCAACAAAGGATTCCCAGGAAAGAGAGGTGGGTCACAATGGACACGCTTAAGTACCAAGTCTTTCCTAGCCAGAACCTTCCCAGGATAAAATGCGTATATCCAGCTCCTGTATAATTCTATCGTATACAAAATAGTCAACCGAATCCTCGTTTCTGATGTGGAAGATCAGACTAAGCTGCAACCACAGAGCATACTACGAACCTTCAGAAAACCGAGACCTCCCCCAAAACCTGGAACTCTGATACCACTTGTTGGGAAAACAAGCGGTCTCAAAGATTCCCAACAACCCTCCCAAAGCTAACAATAGAGAAATATATCTGAACATAAGAATATACGTGGAAACTCCAAAACCGAAGAAAAACCACGGGCCTCCAGAGAGAAAGATCCACTATGCGACAAATTTTTACAATCACACAGACTAATCTCTCAAGCCTCCCCCCGCCCAATTACAACCACACTCTCCGAAGCGTTTAACTAAAAACTTTCTACACTCTAAGACAAGAGAACTAGAAAAGAAAGAAAGAACCAAACACTTCAAGTGTATTTTTGGTTGGGGCACTTTGAAACCAAAGCCTTGGACTCCTTTTATAAGCTTGGAGTCCTCCCAAGCTTTCATCCTTGCACCGATGTGGGATGGGCACATTTTTCATATAGCCAAAAACCTAACAATATTAACAAAATGGCAAACAGTAGCAAAATGTCGCAAAAAAGCGGTTGCAAAATAGTGACAAAAGGCGGTAGCAAAATGGTGAAAAAGCGGTAGCAAAATGGTGACAAAAGACGGTAGCAAAACGATAACAAAATGACGGTAGCAAAAACGGTAGCAAAAACAAAAAATAAAACGGTAGCAAACAGGTGACAATAGGGCACGGTAGCAAAAACGGTAGCAAAAAATAAAACGGTAGGAAACAGGTGACAATAGGGCAATTGCTACGTATGTATTTTACACCGAATTTTTGGTAGCAAAACGGTGGCAAAAGAGCAATTGCCACCGTTTTGCGACCGAAAACGTGGTGGCAAAAACCCAATTTTCTAGTAGTGTGATGCTTCCGTTTCGTTGTAGGTGCGTTCCTTTAGTCCAAAATATCAATAACTAAACTTCATAATATTAAAACACTGAATTAAATTAGCCCACAATTAATATGATAATAGGCCCAATATAATCATTTGTCGGCCAAATCAAGCATATATATATAACTGGCCCAATACCTAGCACACTCACTGATCTTATTTTGAAAACCGAGCTCGCACTCCTGCATCACCAAACTCTTTTAGTAAAAATAAGATAAGCTTAACCGACAAGATAATCAAATATCAGTGTCAACATTGATAACACTAAAATTACCAACAACAACTGTACATTGATCGACAATTGACCCACTAACTTTGTTGCTAATCAAACCCTTTGACTTGTTCAATTGATAACGGTAACTCTTTGTTTGCAACTTTGCCTAATCCACCGACCTGTGGTCCAGGCCTCCAAATTTGCTAAAATATCAAGATTCAAGAAGCCAAGTTTGATCAGGCTAACATAATACTTTTCTCCGTATAAATGGCTGTCTTGAACGCTATGTTTTAAGATATGCACACCGTTTATTCTATCACTATCAGTATTAGGCCAGGCGGGATGGTGCGTTATTTTTCCGTGATAGCCGTTCTTCACGCGTGATACTTACTAGAACACCGTCGCCACCATGTTTTTCCACGCGTGGAAATTACAACGCATGGAACATATCACGCGTTGAAGAATTATTGATTGTGTGTGTATGACTTGTACATTGTGTATTAATACTTGTACATTGGAATCCCATCACTAGTGATGACCACCGCCACTAAAGAATGCTTGTGAGTGAAAGAATGTAGAACTAGTATTTAGCCAATTTTCTAGTGACCACCCCCACTCCCCTAAGAAACATTGAATATAGAACTAGTATTTAGCCAATTTTCTAACCCTTCATGCACGTTATCATTGCCTTTGAATACCCTATTTTTCTTTGTAGTTAGGGCTGTAAACGAACCGAACGTTCAGCGAACAGTTCGTGAACCGTTCGGCGGGAAGTTCGTTTATGTTCGTTCGTTTAATAAATGAACGAACATGAACAAGAAATTCCGTTCGATTAGTTAAATGAACGAACATGAACAAAGGTCTCGTTCGTTCAATTGTGTTCGTGAACGTTCGGTAAGGTGTTCGTGAACATTTGTTCATTTGCGTTCGTTTATGTTCGTATGTTCGTGTTTTAATTAAAGATTTTTATACTGTCATATATTTTATCTATACTTTTTATACTATTAAACTTTTATTTATATCATTACCTTAACAATTAAACTAGGAAACCTTCTTTCACCTTGTTTATGCACAATTTCCCTTTCTTTTCTCATTATTTACATCGACGAATATGATCTACCTCCGTTCCACAATAAGGGAATCAAGTTCTAGTGCTACTCTCTGGGCCATCCACCTTTATCCTTCATCGCGTTCGCCAAATTTATTTGTGTTCGTGAACCGTTCGTGAACACACTCATTTCCTTAATGAACGAACACGAACATAAAATCTCGTTCGGTAAGTGTTCATGAACCGTTCGTGAACACATTTATTTCCTTAACGAACGAACACGAACAAGGCCTCGTTCGTGTTCGTTCGGTTCGTTTACAGCCCTATTTGTAGTGTATCCCACAAGTGACTTGAGATGTTAGGTCAACCCAACACGTTTCAAATACTATGCTATAATCACTGTTATCACTTTGTTATTATCATGCAAGATTAGATTCACGATGAAGAGAAATAGTAGTTGTGGTATGCTGATGTTGCATATTGTTAGTTGTAAATAGTTGTTAGTTCAAGGACCTGGTTGCAATTATAGAGGTCCCTGTATGTAATTAGTTATTGCTTTTTAGTCCCTCACTCTCCCTATAAGTAGAGGGTTTATTTACTCTTGTAATTGCACATTCAATTTAATACAATCTTTTTCCTTTCCATTCCATACCATTCTCTTTACATGGTATCAGAGCTAAAGGTGTTTTAGCTCAAGAATATCCTCGTTCGGGTGACCATTTCCGGCTCTCAGTTTAGAAAGTTCGTAGTATGCTCTGTGGTTGCAGCTTAGTCTGACCTTCCACATCAGAAACGGATTTTCTCTTTCATACCATTTCCGGTCACCACCAGTTCTGTCCTAAAAAAAAAAAAAAAACCGTTCCAGATCTGTTCAAACACCCAAAACCACCACAACCCGTCACCTACTTTTTCAGATCCGTTCTTTTTTCTGGCGAATTAACATACATCACCACCACCATCGTGTTCGCGATTGCCCGATCTACAAAACCCCTCAAAAACGCGCCGCGGGTGGTTACTGTTCATCGCGAAGTACTGTTCATCCGGTACTGTTCATCACGGTTACTGTTCATCGGGGGTACTGTTCATCCGGTTACTGTTCATCGGGGTTACTATTCATCGGGGTTACTGTTCATCCGGTTACTGTTCATCCGATACCGTATTTTTCCAGTTTCGTCGGAATTTGTTTCCGATCATTTCCGTGCAGTCGGTTTTCCGATCTGAGAAACTTTTTTGTTACTGCCTCGTTTTGCGTGCTCGTATTCCGGTTCAGTTTTTTAGTTTTCTGGTTTTTTCTGTTTTAATATATTGTTGCAATGGAAGATAAGAGAAATCACAGTATTAGATGCACTAAGGAGGATTATGATTGGCTTCAACGGTTACTTGCCTTCGGGTCACAAAGTCCGCAGACCAACTCGGTATTCCCAGGTACGTTGTCTGGCTTTGACCTATCCTGGATTATTGATTCTGGAGCCACTCATCACATGACTGCGAATCAAGAAATTCTCACCAGCCTTCATAATACCTCTTACCCACCAGTTCAACTTGCAGACGGTTCCTCGTGCCCTGTACGCGGCATCGGATCCATTCAGAACCCAGATAGCCTAAACTTGTCTTCTGTTCTTCTTGTTCCTAACTTCCCTGCCAGCCTGTTGTCTGTCAGTCAGATTACTAAACGAAATAATTGTTCCGTTACCTTTTATCCTACTCATTGTACCTTTAATGAACTAGGTACAAACAGAGTAATTGGTACCGGCCTCGAATCAGGAGGTCTCTATCGAATGTCCTCATTGTCGCATCCCAAAGCAAACATCTGTGAGTCTAGTATCTTTGAAACTCACTGTCGGTTAGGCCATCCCTCAGCAGCCGTCCTACGGCAAATGAGACCTGACATCTCTATTCCCGATAACTTCCATTGTGAGTCATGCCAGCTCGGTAAACATACTCGACGTCCTTATCCTCCAAAAGCGTCAAGCCGAACCGTCTCCATATTTGAACTTGTCCACTCAGATGTATGGGGTCCATGTCCAGTTAAAACTCCATTGGGTTTTCAATATTTTGTTACCTTCATTGATGATTACTCTCGTGCTACATGGGTTTACCTATTGAAATCCCGTAGTGAAATCAACTCGATCTTTCGTGAATTCCATGCATATGTCAAGACCCAGTTCAAAACATCCATTCAAACCTTACGCACCGATAATGCTAAAGAATATCTATCCACCGATTTCTCTACATATCTCAAATCACAAGGTATTATTCACGAGACTTCTTGCGCATATACATCCCAACAGAATGGTGTTGCTGAACGCAAGAACCGCCATCTGGTTGGATGTTACTCGCACACTCATGATTCATTCTCATGTTCCTCATCACTTTTGGGGTGATGCCGTTCTTACTGCGGCTTATCTGATTAATCGTATGCCATCATCCGTTCTTCGTGGTCAAACCCCGTTCTCGGTTCTATTTCCTAGAGGAACTCCGTTTCCTCTTGAGCCACAAATTTTTGGATGTGTAGCTTATGTCCATGATCATCGTCCTGGAGTCCCTAAAATCGACCCTCGAGCCATTCGTTGTGTCTTTGTTGGTTACTCGCGTGTCCAGAAAGGTTATCGGTGTTATAGTCCTTCCCTTCGCCGATACTTTACCAGTGCTGACGTCACTTTTGATCCGTTGCGTCCTTTCTTTCCAGAATCTTCCATTCCAGTTTCTGATCTGTTTCCCGATCCTGATATACCTGAGTCTCACATCATCCCCACCTTTCCTGTAACTCCTGTTCCATCTGTCCCTCAAGTCTCAGACACCACAACCCATGGTCCTACTGCTGAAGACCTACCAACCGATCCCCCGCCATTACTCTTTACATATGCTCGGCGAGGAAAGGATCACACATCAACAACCATTGATCTCCAACCTACCCATACCTCCGGTACATCCTCCGTTCAACCTGCCATGACTGAACCAGATACATCCTTGCCAGTTCCTACCCATACTACCTCGGATATCCCTTCGGATACACCTGCTTATGACCCTCCAGGTGCCCCATATCCCGATATACCTATTGCCTTTCGCAAGGAACCTAGACACTCCACTCGTTATCCCATCCAGGATTATGTTGCCTACACTCATCTCTCTACAGAGTCTCATGCCTTTACCACTTCCCTGGATTCCTACCCGATTCCCAAAAGTGTGATGACCGCTCTGGCTCACCCAGGATGGCGACAAGCCATGGAAGACGAGATTGGGGCTTTAAAAGCCAATCAGACTTGGGATCTAGAACCACTACCTCCTGGTAAGCGTGTAGTTGGTTGTCGTTGGGTCTTCACAGTTAAACTTAACCCTGACGGAACTCTACATCGTCTGAAAGCTCGTCTGGTAGCTAAAGGTTACTCTCAGGCTTATGGTATTGATTATGATGAGACTTTTTCCCCAGTTGCCAAAATGCCATCTGTGCGTATTTGTATTGCTCTTGCTGCCATTCATCATTGGCCGCTCTACCAGCTTGATGTCAAGAACGCCTTTCTCAATGGTGTTCTTGAGGAGGAGGTTTATATGGAGCAGCCACCAGGGTTCATTGTTCAGGAGGAGGCCTCAAAAGTATGCAGACTGCGTCGGTCCCTATATGGTCTTAAACAGTCTCCAAGGGCATGGTTTGGTCGTTTCTCTAATGTTTTGGGAGATTTTGGAATGGTTCGTAGTACATATGATCACTCTGTATTCTTCAGACATCATCAGGGACGAAGGATCATCTTAGTTGTTTATGTGGATGATATCATAATCACAGGGGACAATGAAGAAGGAATTACCAAGCTCAAACAGTTTCTTCATTCTCAGTTTCAGATTAGTGACTTAGGTCGGCTACGGTACTTCCTTGGCATAGAAGTATCACGTTCTCCACAGGGAATACTTCTCTGTCAACGAAAGTATGTTCTTGATATGCTAACTGAGTGTGGCTTGCTGGGTTGCAAACCTGTTGACAGCCCTATGCTTTCTACAAGGAAGCTCCTTCCAGAGGACGGAAGCCCAATGAAAGATCCTGAGCGATACAGACGATTGGTCGGAAAACTCAACTACTTAACTGTCACCCGACCAGATATCTCCTTTGCCGTCAGTGTCCTAAGTCAATTCATGGCTACTCCGTACACGGGACACTGGGATGCTGCTCTTCATGTCTTAAGGTATCTCAAAACCACACCAGGTCTATGGATCTTATATTCTGATCAGGGTCATTGCCGTGTGGGTGCTTTCACAGAAGATGGAGATGGGCGTATATCTGGATTTTCAGACGCAGACTGGGCAGGTTGTCCTATTTCTCGTCGATCCACCACTGGGTATTGTGTTTTTGTTGGTGGAAATCTTGTGTCCTGGAAGAGTAAGAAGCAACATACCGTATCCAGATCAAGTGCCGAATCAGAGTACAGAGCTATGGTAGATGTTACATCAGAGATGATATGGGTTCGTCGTCTCCTCAGAGAACTTGGAGTTATCTCTGATGACTTGATGAGATTATACTGTGATAATCAATCAGCTATACATATAGCCAAAAATCAAGTATTCCATGAGAGAACTAAACACATTGAGGTTGATTGTCACCTAATCAGAGATCGGATAGTCGGCACTCAAAAGGATCCTCCATCTATTCAGCCAATTCATGTTAAAACGGATTTTCAATTAGCGGATATCTTCACAAAACCACTGCGGAAGACACAAATAGACTTCATATGTAACAAGTTAGGCATGATTAACATCTATGCTCCAACTTGAGGAGGAGTGTTAGTTGTAAATAGTTGTTAGTTCAAGGACCTGGTTGCAATTATAGAGGTCCCTGTATGTAATTAGTTATTGCTTTTTAGTCCGTCACTCTCCCTATAAGTAGAGGGTTTATTTACTCTTGTAATTGCACATTCAATTTAATACAATCTTTTTCCTTTCCATTCCATACCATTCTCTTTACACATATGTTAATCATATTAGCTTGCTTTGCTATAAGCAATGCGGTTCAGTCAGACGTCGATTGCCTAACCTATCCATCAAAGAATCCCTCCAAGACCCCGAGAATCTCTTATCTTCATGGGATTTTAGCAATAATACTGAAGGTCACATATGTGGCTTTACAGGAGTCGAATGCTGGCACCCTGATGAAAGCAAGGTTCTGAACATTCGCTTATCAGAAATGGGACTCAGATGACCATTTCCAATTGGGGTAAAAAACTGCCCCAGCTTAACCGGATTGGATCTTTCTAGTAACCACCTCACTGGACACATTCCTTCTGATGTTGCACATGTTTTACCATTCCTCGCAACTCTGGATCTCTCAAACAACAATCTCTCAGGTCCAATTCCACCTGGCTTTGGCAATTTAAGTCTCATAAATGTTCTGAGGCTTAATAACAACCAACTTACAGGCCAAATCCCTTGGGAGTTGTCCTATCTTGATCGCATCAAGGAATTTAGTGTTGCTAACAATAGATTGTCAGGAAAAGTACCCAAAGAGCTCCAATTATATACCTTCCCTGCCGACAGCTATGCAAACAACCTAGAGCTTTGCGGTGCTCCCTTGAGCCCTTGCAAGCATGAGAACCGTCATGGTTTCTTTTTCACAGGGTTTGCTGTCGGACTTCCTGTTTCTACTGTCCTAACCATTTTGTTTATATTTTGTTGCTTGCCTAGACTGAGTATGAGCAACATGAGATTTTATCTTTCCATGATCAAGAAAATAAAACATCATCTGATTCCACGAATCACCCGACTCCTACTTACCAAGACAAACAACACTGAAGATAGTAAGGTTGGATCCTCTTTGTCCCTCTCTATATCTCTCTGTCACACACACTGTGTATCTATATATATATTGTAAACACTCACAGACACACCATGTACAAAGATAGATGAATATATCTAATCATGTGTTCAACACAGATAATGACCATGGAAAAATATTTTTTTCCCATTGAGTTTGGAGGAAATTAAATTGGCAACCAATGATTTTGACAATAAAAATGAAATTGGCTTTGGATACATGGGAGTGATGTACAAGGCTGTGTTTCCAAACGGTCTGTTGGTTGCAGTCAAGAGGCTACATAAGTTCGAGAGCTTCGAAAAAGAGTTCTTACTAGAAATAGACATTCTAGGAAGATTGCGGCACAGAAATTTAGTACAACTGCTATCTTTTTGCTTTGAAATGGGGAAGAAAATTTTGGTGTACAAATATATGTCAAATGGAACCCTCCATCAATGGCTTCACTCTAGGCCACAAGGGGAAGGTATGAAAATGGGATGGAGTTTAAGGTTGAGTATCGCGGTAGGGATAGCACGAGGACTTGCATGGCTGCATCATAACAACATTCTCCGTGTAGCCCATCTAAAGATCACTTCAAAATGTATCTTACTAGACGATAAGTTTGAGCCCAAGATATCAAATTTCGGGAATTCAAATATAGTGACGAATACATGTGGCACCCTTTCAAGTGGTTGCACTTTTGTGGTTCCACATTATAGTCCTAGTCCTTACAAGGACGACGTTTATAGCTTTGGGATTTTGTTGTTCGAGTTAGTTTCTGGTAGAGAAAGGCCATCTGCAGAGACGGTGTAACACCCCAACCCGGAAGGGCTGACGTGTCACTATTACGGAGTCAGATCAAAAACATAATTCCATTTATACTTAAATGTATTACAATGCTTTACAACTTAATGAAGGATATCTAATCCAGTACAATTATTTCTACCGACTTTTTCAAACACTCGAGCACTCTTCCAAATCCCGTCCCAGATTGTCTTGATAACCTGACGTAAAGAACAAAACACAAAAACGTACGTCCCAGTGCGTGGATAGAGGAAAATAAAAGCTTATTTTAAAAGTAACATAATATTCATAATCATATCATACGGATATACCCATGAGCCAAACTTAAAACGTGACAATACACAGGTAGCTACTCCGGTATAATTATCACATGAGATGGCGAGTTGGCATACCCGTTATCCACCTCCTTAACTTAAATCCTAGGATCGATCCATACGCCTCCTAATATCTTATATGTACCACACTTGTACTTAAGAGACGCCGTGAACTGATCGCTCCGTCACGGATGGAGCACATGATGTCGATGCCACAACAACATGCTCGTGGGAAACTCCACGAGAAGCGAAAACTCAGGGTATCAGAGTACAAATGGTCTTATTCACATAACTTATCGTAAAATATATTGGAACATGCGATAATGAGTACAACTTAACATAATACTATCGCATGACATGAAAGCAAAATCCAAAGTTCTGATTAGAATAGGAATTCAACGGACTGTCAAATGAATCGATATTCAAAGACGTGAGGAGTCTTTAAAAGCTATAGTAATTTAATGGTATTATAACAATTTAACTTGGGTAACCTAATACTTGTGTATAATATTAAACTTGTAATTTATTTACTTGTAACTTGTAAGCCTTAAGATATTTAACTTGTAACTTGTAAACCATAATTTGATTGAAAATACGAATCTTTGGCGATATTGAAAATCTAAGAATGGAACCAGTCACCAAGGTATGGATATCAATCCTATCTTGACAATTTCGTCCCCAAAATGTGGTTTATTGAACGAAACAAGATAAAACCTTGACTCGTTAATAAGGAACCACTAGAGTATGAAATGAAACTCGTATAAAATAAACCATTTTCTAAATAACTGATCTAAAACAAAACCTTTTCAAAACGTTTGTAACTTTCAACACATATTTCATAACTTACTCTTAATACGGAATTTAAAATCAAGAATCATATACTTATATCCAAACGACGTAAATCGAAAGAAAGGAGTCTATACGTACGAAATTTATAACTTATTTCATAACTTAATCTTAATACGGAATTTAAAATCAAGAATCATATACTTATATCCAAACGACGTAAATCGAAATAAAGGAGTCTATCCGTACGAAATTTATAACTTATTTCATAACTTAATCTTAATACGGAATCAGGAATGATATACTTGTATCCAATTGACATAAATCAAAAGAAAGGATTCTATCCGTACCTAACTGACATAAATCGAAAGAAAGGAGTCTATCCGTACGGAATTTATAACTTATTTCATAACTTAATCTTAATACGGAATTTAAAATCATGAATGATATACTTGTATCCAAACGACATAAATCGAAAGAAAGGATTTTATCCGTACCCAACGGACATAAATTGAAAGAAAGGAATTCTATCCGTACGGAATTTATAACTTATTTCATAACTTAATCTTAATACGGAATTTAAAATCAGGAATGATATACTTGTATCAAAACGACATAAATCGAAAGAAAAGATTCTATCCGTACCTTAAAAATTTCCAAGTGATGCTACCTTGTTTTCAATTGTAGATTTATACAGGCAGAGTTTAGCCTATTGATTATCCTTTTAACCTAATTTGCACACAAACTAGGTAAGTAACTTAATACAGCATTTACGATAACTCACGAGATCAACCCTCACAACGAATGACAAAGTGCTATGCTTAAACATCTATCGGATTCACAACGAAGGACAGAGTATTCCCCGTATTCGGGTGGCACTCAACATCCAGTCGAAATCACGATTAATGACAAAGCATCACCCTAATGTGGGCAGCACTTAAACATCCATTGAGTACATTGATCGATCGGACAATGAATCGTAATAGCGATCGAGTTAATTACCCTGTTCTGCAGTACCCCGCTATACTAATTAGTGATTTCGTGTGTGTTGATTGTGGTAATCAGACGATAACTCGAAGCCTGAAACGAATTTCTTCGTCGACTGAACACCAAAATTCGAGTGCCAATGTCCTCTATTTATAGCCCAATTTTGGTCAGCCCTACGCATCGTAGCACTATAACCCCTACGATGCGTATGGGACTCTATCAAGCCTGCGCATCGTAGGCTTTAAACCCCTACGATGCGTAAGGGACATGTTTTCACTATAGGTTTGCCACGCGTGGGACTAGCCTAGCTAAGTCGACATTTTTTTTTAAATTCTACTTCGTCCGCAAGTTATTAAGATAATCATCAAGTAGGGAATACCCCCTCTGAGTTTTAGGGGCCCTAATCCTGATTCTGAAAATTCTGAAAATTCTAGGGTTTGTACAGAATTACTTGGGTGTCTTAATTAGGGTTTCTTATTGGACTATAATCATAAGAAATAATATTTTTTTAATGAGGGTTATTATATTTTTGTTTTTAAAATTTTCGGGTGTTACAAATCTACCCCTCTTAAAAAAATTTCGTCCTCGAAATTATTACATACATATATATATTAATAATCATACTTGAACGCGGCCCACTATGATCGATAGTCATACTTGAAATAAAGCTAGAGTAAAAATAATGAAGATGACGAAATACTTATGTTCGAGACTATCATGAAGTGAAAAGAAAAGTTACTAACCGATGTATCGACTGATTGGACATCAAAATCCTAACCCAATGTCTACCCATTACTTCACAGGTCTTAACTTATGTTTAAGTTTTCTACAGGAAAGAGCCTTTGCTCTGATACCATAGCTGTAACACCCCAACCCGGAAGGGCTGACGTGTCACTATTACGGAGTCAGATCAAAAACATAATTCCATTTATACTTAAATGTATTACAATGCTTTACAACTTAATGAAGGATATCTAATCCAGTACAATTATTTCTACCGTCTTTTTCAAACACTCGAGCACTCTTCCAAATCCCGTCCCAGATTGTCTTGATAACCTGACGTAAAGAAGAAAACACAAAAACGTACGTCTGAGCAAAATTTGAAAGTTTTGCCCAGTGCGCGGATAGAGGAAAATAAAAGCTTATTTTAAAAGTAACATAATATTCATAATCATATCATACGGATGTACCCATGAGCCAAACTTAAAACGTGACAATACACAGGTAGCTACTCCGGTATAATTATCACATGAGATGGCGAGTTGGCATACCCGTTATCCACCTCCTTAACTTAAATCCTAGGATCGATCCATACGCCTCCTAATATATTATATGTACCACACTTGTACTTAAGAGACGCCGTGAACTGATCTCTCCGTCACGGATGGAGCACATGATGTCGATGCCACAACAACATGCTCGTGGGACACTCCATGAGAAGCGAAAACTCAGGGTATCAGAGTACAAATGGTCTTATTCACATAACTTATCGTAACATATATTGGAACATGCGATAATGAGTACAACTTAACATAATACTATCGCATGACATGAAAGCAAAATCCAAAGTTCTGATTAGAATAGGAATTCAACGGACTGTCAAATGAATCGATAATCAAATACGTGAGGAGTTTTTAAAAGCTATAGTAATTTAATGGTATTATAACAATTTAACTTGGGTAACCTAATACTTGTGTATAATATTAAACTTGTAATTTATTTACTTGTAACTTGTAAGCCTTAAGATATTTAACTTGTAACTTGTAAACCATAATTTGATTGAAAATACGAATCTTTGGCGATATTGAAAATCTAAGAGTGGAACCAGTCACCAAGGTATGGATATCAATCCTATCTTGACAATTTCGTCCCCAAAATGTGGTTTATTGAACGAAACAAGATAAAACCTTGACTCGTTAATAAGGAACCACTAGAGTATGAAATGAAACTCGTATAAAATAAACCATTTTCTAAATAACTGATCTAAAACAAAACCTTTTCAAAACGTTTGTAACTTTCAACACATATTTCATAACTTACTCTTAATACGGAATTTAAAATCAAGAATCATATACTTATATCCAAACGACGTAAATCGAAAGAAAGGAGTCTATCCGTACGAAATTTATAACTTATTTCATAACTTAATCTTAATACGGAATTTAAAATCAAGAATCATATACTTATATCCAAACGACGTAAATCGAAAGAAAGGAGTCTATCCGTACGAAATTTATAACTTATTTCATAACTTAATCTTAATACGGAATCAGGAATGATATACTTGTATCCAATTGACATAAATCAAAAGAAAGGATTCTATCCGTACCTAACTGACATAAATCGAAAGAAAGGAGTCTATCCGTACGGAATTTATAACTTATTTCATAACTTAATCTTAATACGGAATTTAAAATCATGAATGATATACTTGTATCCAAACGACATAAATCGAAAGAAAGGATTCTATCCGAACCCAACGGACATAAATTGAAAGAAAGGAATTCTATCCGTACGGAATTTATAACTTATTTCATAACTTAATCTTAATACGGAATTTAAAATCAGGAATGATATACTTGTATCAAAACGACATAAATCGAAAGAAAAGATTCTATCCGTACCTTAAAAATTTCCAAGTGATGCTACCTTGTTTTCAATTGTAGATTTATACAGGCATAGTTTAGCCTATTGATTATCCTTTTAACCTAATTTGCACACAAACTAGGTAAGTAACTTAATACAGCATTTACGATAACTCATGAGATCAACCCTCACAACGAATGACAAAGTGCTATGCTTAAACATCTATCGGATTCACAACGAAGGACAGAGTATTCCCCGTATTCGGGTAGCACTCAACATCCAGTCGAAATCACGATTAATGACAAAGCATCACCCTAATGTGGGCAGCACTTAAACATCCATTGAGTACATTGATCGATCGGACAATGAATCGTAATAGCGATCGAGTTAATTACCCTGTTCTGCAGTACCCCGCTATACTAATTAGTGATTTCGTGTGTGTTGATTGTGGTAATCAGACGATAACTCGAAGCCTGAAACGAATTTCTTCGTCGACTGAACACCAGAATTCGAGTGCCAATGTCCTCTATTTATAGCCCAATTTTGGTCAGCCCTACGCATCGTAGCACTATAACCCCTACGATGCGTATGGGACTCTATCAAGCCTGCGCATCGTAGGCTTTAAACCCCTACGATGCGTAAGGGACATGTTTTCACTATAGGTTTGCCACGCGTGGGACTAGCCTAGCTGAGTCGACATTTTTTTTTTAAATTCTACTTCGTCCGCAAGTTATTAAGATAATCATCAAGTAGGGAATACCCCCTCTGAGTTTTAGGGGCCCTAATCCTGATTCTGAAAATTCTGAAAATTCTAGGGTTTGTACAGAATTACTTGGGTGTCTTAATTAGGGTTTCTTATTGGACTATAATCATAAGAAATAATATTTTTTTAATGAGGGTTATTATATTTTTGTTTTTAAAATTTTCGGGTGTTACAGACGGAGTCCCTGGGAGATGATGTATGTGATGGGGAAATCAATATGATTGATGAATTTTTAATAGGGCGAGGGTTCGATGAAGAAATATATGAAACACTTAGAATAGCGGAATACTGCATTCAAACAATCAAGATGGGGAAAGAAGTATGCTTGAAGTGTATAAATCAATTCGTGCTATTGGAATGTCAAGAGATGAAATTTATGAGGATTCGTGTGTCGATTTAGAATGTAACGAGGGAGATGTTTAGCATCGCTCGTATCCTTGTTGTAAGAAATAAAATAAATATATTCGTTGTCGTCAACGTGAGTACTGTCAAGATATTGTATGGTTGAGATGATGATATGATGTTTAGTTTGTTCTAGATAATAATTGATAAACGGTATGTCACTTTGTGTTTCTTATTTGTGTTGTATCATATAATATCATGCCTAAAAACATAACCAAAAATCACAGTATTATTTTTGCTAACCATTTTGCTTAAAGGAAGAAAACTGAGGTACGCCTCCTTGTTCTTTTGGCCCCCCTTAGACTGGAGACCTCACTTTTTTAGATAAAGACGTTGGGTAACAATAACAAAAGACAATGTATTGGAGTCTCCTTTGGGTTAAAACTTATGTGTGTATAACATACAAGGCGGATCTAAGTGGGTTTAGGAGTGTTTAGGATACCCGTCAACTTTCTTGACGAAGTGCAATTTTTTTTTTATTTTTTCTTCGATTTATGCATACCCCTGAGCAAATATTTTGATACCAAGAGAGAAATAGAAAAGAAAATGAATTATTTTGAAGAAAGAAGAGTTAAAATACGATAGTGGGAGTTTTTCGGCCGGCAGCGAAGTTGTAGAAACTATGACAAAGAAGAAGATTGTTTGTTTTTTAAAACCGAAACATATTTGCTATCATTTAGAATTTTTTGTCTTTCTTGAAATATTGAAATTGGGCTGAAACCCATATAGGCTTACCATGCTATTATTCGTTGTTTTCTACTTCTATTGTACTACAGTTTAACTTAGGGTCATGCTAGCTGCACACGCCCAAAATTATTTTCACACCCCAAAGCGCCGCGCTATGGCCAAAGCGCGGCGCTTCGATCGACAATACGTGCTTCGATTGACGTTTGAAACATTCGATACTGTTTGACAGACATAAAGCTAATCATGATGTTTTGTCGTTAACCCTAAGCGCCGCGCTGTGGCCATAGCGCGGCGCTTCGACCCCAAATTTCACCCTTTTCCCCTTTTAAAAGCAACCTGTGAGACATACATTTCGATCACACACATTGTCTTCGATATACATTTTGCCTTCATTTCAGATCCGTTGTGTTTCTTCTCAAAATAACGCGCGGTTTTGCTGTATTAGTTACATCTCTTGAAAAAACGATGTCGTGGTTAAACAACTATATTTTCGGTCAATATTCTGACGAGACAGTTGTTCCTGATTCTTACGAGGGGACCGCTATTTCTGACTCGTATGAGAAACCGGTCTCGTCCAACTTGAGGGAGGCAGAGGTTGTATCTGGCATTCATTATCGTGATAACACGGTGACGCTGGATTTGAATACCCCTGTGGAGGACCCTTACGCACAACAAGGTTATTCGAATTTCGGTTACGGTGGCGAGTATAGCTTTGTACAGCAGGAGTGTGGTCCAAACGACAGTTACGGTTGTCAACAGAGCTTACAAGGTTATTCGAATTTCGGTTACGGTGGCGAGCACAACTTTGAACATCAAGTATATTCGGACCTCGGTGACGATGGTGAGCCGGGGGATGTGTCTGTTGACGAGGAAGGCTGTTACCCGGTTAGGTTTTCGTTTGATACGACGCAGACCTTTTCGTCACGTAAAGAGTTGGTGCGTTGGGTACAAGACACGGCAAAAGACAACGGTTACCTCATTGTGACTAAGAGGTCGAATAAAAAAGGAGAGAATTACAAGATTTGGTTTCAATGTACTTTTGGTGGGGAGCATAAGAGTATAGCTACACAGAGGAAAACGGGTAGCAAGAAAATAGGCTGCCCGTTCGAGATGATCGGGTTTTCGGAATCATCCGGAAGTGTTTGGAGGATCGAGGTGACGAAGGCGAAGCATAACCACACTCCTATTGAAAACTTAGAGGGTCACGCGTATGCGAGAAGGCTTTCTTCCGAGGATACAAAACTGGTTAAGGAGCTGGCAGAGCAAGACATTCCCAACCAAAGTATCTGGCGAACGCTGACAAAAAAAAATCCGGCTAGAAAGCTTATTCCGAAAGATATACACAACGCTGTTCAGAAGATCAACGCCGAAAAAAATGTCGGTAAGTCTCCAATGCAAAAACTTGAAAGCATTCTTCTCGAAAAAAATTACACTTATTACATGCGCACGAATGAGATATCAAACGAAGTTGAAGATGTCTTCTTTGTTCACGAAAGATCATTCAATATGTGGTGTGCCTTCCCGCATGTGCTAATGATTGACGCCACCTACAAAACGAACATGTACAACCTGCCATTTGTTCAGGTCGTAGGCATGACGTCGACAAACAAATCGTTTACGGCTGCTTGTGCGGTAACTTCCGCTGAGAAGTCAGAGAACTACCTATGGGTGTTGCAGAGGATCAAGTCTATGCTGGTAGGATGTATGGAACCGCGCGTGATTTTAACAGACAGGGATTTTGCGCTAATGAACGCGTGTGAACAAGTTTTTCCAAAAGCGCATAAGTATCTTTGTCGGTTCCATATTCAACAAAATATTAATAAGAACAGCAAGAAGAAATTCTCTGACAAGGAATGGAAAGAATTCGTACGTACATTTTCGTTATTGTGCGAGTCTACGACCGAGGAAATATACAGGTATAACTTGGAAAACCTTGAAGCACAGCTGAAAGAAGATGACCGTGAACGTAGGTATTTCTTACATAATTATGTTCAAATTTTATATAATAACAAAAACTGACTATTTACGTTTTTTTTAATTTTAGAGGTTTTTGATTATATGAAGAAATCCTGGTTGGATCCGTACCGTGAAAAGTTTGTATCATGCTGGATTAACAAAACTATCAACTTTCACCAAACTACGACCAACAGGGTTGAGGGCATGCATGCAACACTAAAAAGTCACTTTCCAAGTCATCGCAACACACTGGATAAACTTGTACTGTATGTTGATCATGTTGTTGATAGACAATACACCGAGATTAGTAGTAGCTTTGAAACAAGCCTCCGAAAAGTGATGACGCACCACAAGAAGCAGCCCATGCTTGCATATATTCTCAGAAAGGTTTCAATATATGCGATTGAGCTTTTGAGTAGGGAACTAAAACGTAAGGAAGACGGGTTGAGAGCCTACGGTGCAAGCTGTGGTTGCCAACTTTTTACCAGCTGTGGTTTGCCATGTGCCTGTCGTTTGGAAAAGTTGGAAAATAAAGGTAATTAATATCTTTGACCTTTCTCGTTATGATTTTGCCACCTAATTTGTTTTCATCCACAGGTCAGCAACTCCGGATCACACACATAGACGTGTTCTGGAAGAAGCTTAACTTCAAGCCTGCAAAGAAAAACATAGAGGATATCGATGTAGACGCGGAATTTGAAAAATTGAAACAAAAGATCGATCCAACACCCCCTCAGGTGAAAAGGAGCTTCTTTGAAAAGTTTCAGCAAATCCTCAATCCAGGGAACAATAACAAAAAACCTCCTGCTGTTCTGAAGAAAACTCGTGGTCGCCCAACATTGAAAACGCAGGAAGAAAGAAAGGTTGAAGCCGCTAGAAAAAGCTCGTACATTCCGTCGGAAGAAACTTGGGTCGAGGCCTCAGATGATCTTCCCCGTCACAGCTCGTACATATCACTCGAAGATTCTAGAAGACAAAAGAATACCAAACCGATCAACCTGCACCCTGATTTCCCGATGATCAAGCTCGGTCCTAAGACGGATATAGTGATCCGCAACTACGCATCTCAGATTCCCGAAGTGATCCATCCATACATCGTTAGAATAAACGACGTGAAACCAGATGGTCATTGTGGGTTTCGATCGGTGGCTGTTGGGTTAGGAGTGAAACAAAATTCATATTTGATGATCCGGAAACAACTTATAAAGGAGTTACGTACGAACGAATCGCTTTGGAGGCAGTTTTTCGATCCGGAAAACATAGGACATTATGATGCGCTGCTTAGACGGATCAATTTCAAGGGGGTGGGACGAGCAGATATCGAAAATTACATGACGATGCCTGACACGGGGTTTCTTATTGCCCAACGATACGGTGTGATTGTTCACACCTTCGACATGCGTGGGAGCTGTACAATTTTCCCTCTGCTGGGCGGGCCAAACGAAGCTGAGCAACCTCACCTGGTGGTTGCGGTTGTGTTCGTCGACCATGGGCATTTCATACATGTAGATCTTGGAGGTTGTTATCCAATGCCTCCCCCACACCCACTCTGGACAGCGAACAGAACAGAGCGCGCAGCAGCCTGGCACACATTATACAGGGATCAGATCAACGCGTACGAAATGCTTACGTATCGTGCCCCTGACCTTAATGTAACCCCATATGTTCACGATGTAGGTTAAATGTGTTTAATAATAACCACGTTTGTGTTTGTTCAATATATGCGTTACATCATAATACTACAATTAATGACAATATACATCATAATACTACAATTAATGAAAAAATACGTCATGTTCATGTACGGTAGGCGGCTGATACACATAACACCTCTCACAGGAGTACTTGTGGTTTCAAACCAAAATAATACGATATAACGGAATAAGACATCACACGTAACCGATTTGATCCGGAACTTGCAGTATAGTCCATATATAATAAAAAATGAAGTATAATGGAAAAAACGTAAAATTTAGACTATTATCGACGCGTTTGTGAATTAAAAACAATTTAAAAAAAATAAAAAAGGCCTTGAAGCGCCCCGCTATGGCCAAAGCGGGGCGCTTTACCCTTGAAGCGCCCCGCTATGGCCAAAGCGGGGCGCTTTGGTCCCTCGCTATACCTGAAGCGGGGCAGCTTCTCCCCCACTTCAACACAACACACAAAACACACACACAAGGTGCGATTACACACACTTCGATCCGGATATCTTCGTTTTCAATCTTTCGACCGCTAAAAAGGTAAATCGAACACCCTTAATCGTTTTCTTTAACTGTAAATGTTTGATATTTGTTTGATTTGGGCGTTTGGATCGATTGGGGGGGGGGGGGGCTGTTATTCATCGCGAAGAACCAAAGCGCCGCGCCGAGGCCATAGCGCGGCGCTTTGGTTCATGTTTATTTATTTTTTTTAAATATTATTTGTTTAATAATATTTGTTTAATATTATTTGTTTAATAATATTAAAATTTTATAAATAATATTATTTGTTTATTATTTTATATTTAATATTATTTGTTTATTATTTAAAATTTTATAAATAATATTATTTGTTTATTATTTAAATTATATTTAATATTATTTGTTTATTATTTAAATTGTTTAAATAATTTTATTTGTTTAATAATATTTGTTTATTATTTTATATTTAATATTATCTTATCAACGTGCAGGGATGGATTCTTCCGATGACGAGATTGAGCATATGGAGGCTGAGGGAGATGAGGGAGAGCAGGAAGAGCCGGCATGTCCGTACCTGCAGTTTCCGCCGGGGTCACGGGCGAGGAGGAGATGCGCGAGGTTGCGCGCCATCCCCATTGGGGAGCATGTAGGGATAGACTGGGCCCTGTTGGATACCGTGGGAGAGGCCGCGCGGGCGCGTGAGATAGTTGGACTAGATACTCCTTGGTCGCGCCTATTTGAGTTAGCGATGGAGGACTCGTACCCTGAGATTACGTGGGAGTTTCTTTCCACGTTTACATACGCGCCGCATCCGGCGGATTACGTGGAGGACCCGGATTTTCCAGTCTACGAGGTTACATTCCGTCTTGCCGGTCAGGAGTTTCGGATGAGTGTGCGGCAGTTTGTTGTCCATACAGGTTTGTTTAAATAATATTATTTATTATTTTATATTTAATATCATTTGTTGATTTAATGTTATTTGTTTATTTAATGTTATTTGTTTATTTAATATTATTTGTTTATACAGGTTTGTACACAGAGGCCGAGCTTGATACTGATTTATATACGCAGGCGGTTACGATGATGGACAGGCAGACGCTTATCAGTTTCTGGAGGTCCATTTCCATTAGACCCTTTGGGAGATCCTGGCAAAAGGCCACCTCCATTAGAGACCCCTTGTTCCGATACTTGAAGCATGTTATCGCGGCAACTATCGTGCCGCGGGGTGCCAGCAGGGAGAAGGTCAACCTCAGTGACCTTTTCTTTCTATACTGCCTACTGCGGGGCCAGCCCTGCAATCTAGCAGCCTGCCTGGCAGATTACTTTGCCACAGCATACCACCGGCAGCTCCGCGGGTGGGTGCACACTGGCTCATTCATCACCGCCATCGCACGCTCGCTCGGGATCGTGCTCGAGGGAGATCCGCTGCTGTCCGATCCGGTCCCGTCTACCAGGTTGGGCCGCGCGTCAGTTTCTAGCATGCAGATCACCCGTCGCTTTGATGTTGGTCTGAGGTTTAGGGGCATGGACGGGCTGATTTGGCAGCCGGAGCCGGTGCCGGAGGTCATCCCGGTTGTTATTGAGGTGAGGGCTGGAGTGTTGGCCCCTCCTGATGTTCAGGCGGCCGCTCGGCAGGCTCAGCTACAGGCTCTGGGACTCGATGAGTTCCCGGGCCAGCCTCAGGCTGAGGCTCAGGCTCAGGCTCAGGCTCAGGCTCAGCCTC
This sequence comes from Helianthus tuberosus, assembly GCA_030545235.1. Taxonomy (NCBI): domain Eukaryota; kingdom Viridiplantae; phylum Streptophyta; class Magnoliopsida; order Asterales; family Asteraceae; genus Helianthus; species Helianthus tuberosus. The sequence goes on from CM060415.1 coordinate 10,734,639, forward strand.
AGGCTCAGCCTGTATTAGAGGATCCGGCTCAGGAGGAGCATATCGAGGAGATCCCGGTACCACCAGTTCAGCCAGCTCCTGAGCCGCCACAGTACCCGCAGCACGTTTACGCTGACCTGCCTCCGGTAGCGCGTGAGGTGGCTCGGGACTTCGACCGGCGCCTCAGACGCCAGGCCGCACGCCAGGACTGGATCATCGAGACGCTCGTTTCTCTACGAGAGCTCGCTGGGTTGCCTCCACTTCCCCTCCCACCGTCCCCACCGCACGAGGATTAGTATCTTAGTTTGTTTGTATAGTGTTTTGTTATGTATTATGCAGTCAGTTGTACCTTTTTGTTTTGTATGTACAAACTGATATATATATATATATATATATATATATATATATATATATATTGCAGTTAATCTTCTATTTACATCACGTTGGTTTTGGATTGTTTACGTTTAATTCTTATGGTTTTCTGTACAATTTATTTAACGTGTTCGTTTAATTTAACAAAATAAACTAGGTTAACAGTTTATAAAACAACGTATTATAAAGGCCACCGATTATAAAACTCAAATACAATTTTTTCCTCCAAAAAACACTACCAAACTAACCCACATCTCACCTATTTAAAAAAAAAATCAACACAAATTCCAGCCAATGCTTTTTGTCTTTTTGCACACTCAAAGCGCCCCGCTTTGGCCATAGCGGGGCGCTTTGGCCAAAGTCAACAGACAAGGACTGACTTTCTTGTCTGTTGACCTTGGCCAAAGCGCCCCGCTATGGCCAAAGCGGGGCGCTTCGAGTGTGCAAATAGACTAAGGCCGTGTGCGAATAGACCAAGCCTTAACTTATCCATATTGCTATATGTATAGCGGGGAGTTTAATTTAGACAAAAAAAAAAAAACTTTGTAAAAAGTAAAAATAAGAAATTTCAACTAATAAAAATTCTTTATTTTGTTTAATTTAATATTTGTATTTACTGTTATTGTAATGGTATATTAGCAAACTTACATAGATCGTTAATTTGCATTCTTTCTATTTAATAGATAACTACATTAAATTTGTAAATTATATTCAAAATATAAATTTTTTCAAAAAAAATAATAATTTAGAGTACAGTATAAATTACCGAGGTGTGTAGGATAGATTACGAGATGTGTAGAATAAAGTGTAGAATAAATTTTGACATATTTAGTATAAAATTCAATAATTTGTAGGATATATGTATGATAAAATTATAAACCAAATCCATATTTCATTTTTCATCAGCCAAATGATTGAACCCAAAAAATTCCAAAAGCTTTTTTAAGATTGGTAATTAGTGTTTTGTTTGTGTGATACTTTAAGAGTGAATGGGGTGCACCCCTCATGAGATGGATGGAAATTTCCACCCATTCAATCATGATGTTCTATGTCAATTTTCCTCTCATACACTACTCTAGCTCAAAAAACATAAGGAGTGGTTTCATCTAAACCATTTTATAAAAAAAATGCATGATTGGTTGAAAGAGAGTGGGACCTACCACTACTCTTCCCCGCATGCGGCAACAACTCCCCGCAATACACCTCCATCGCGCGACATCTCCTTGTTGGCAGTGCACCCCTCATGCGGCAAACCCCTTTCCCGCACTCCTCCCCGCTTCCACCCCCTTCACCCTAACACCAAAACAACATCACCAAATGAACGCCCTATCACCTATCACCTGTAGCGGTTACGAAAGAGACGAACAACATCATTGGTGTGCATTTATTAACATATTATATTAACATATTATAAGTGCATAGAGATATTGTACCTCATGCTTTGGGGGATTTTCAAAAAAAATTTGACTTTACATTTTTAACCCAAAACTCCTTAATTTTTTTACTTTCAACCCAAAAGTTTTCATCTTTTTCATTTTAACCTCACAACTTTTTTACTTTCAACTTTGCTCCCCTATACTTTATATACTTCTCCAAATTTTTATTTTACGTTTCATTCTAAATTTTACGAGTTAACACGGCGCAACGTACGTGTATAGTTAGACGTTTTTATGTTTTGTTTTACGCTACGCTCTAACTTTTGCAAGTTAACATGGCGCAACGGTGCTGTGTAATTCAACGTTTTTATATTGTCTATTTTTTTCGTTTGCCAGGTTTGTCGCAACGTACGGGTTCTAAATCGACTTAATTATTATTTTCTATGTCATACGTTTTGGTCTAATTCTTCGCATTAACACGCCGCAACTTCAGTGTTGGTAGTCGCTAGCGGTGGTGTGGCATTAATACTATTTGTTACGGTTTTACGCATCCGCCGCAACGCGGGGCTTAATACTAGTTTATTTAAATTTTCAAATAAACCCCTAAGGTCTAAGAAAGTACAACTTACACCCTATGGTTTGTTTATAATTATATTAAACTATAAGTTTCATAAAACTATATAACCAATTAAACTAATGCTAATATTATCATCACTAGAATTATTTACAAAGCTATTTATTGAATAAGCATCTCACTATTACTAAATAATATTTATCAAATAGAACGAACGATAATCATTTAATCGATTTTGATAAATTACTATTATATACTCATTTAAGATCTGATATATTAATTCAATGTATATTTACAATCAACATATTAAAAACTTTCATTATTAACATCCCGCGGGTGGCGCTAACTCGTAAAATACATGATACATAGTTCTCTAACAAGCAGCTAAAAAGTTATCTGGTTGGTTGAACATTATCATTATCATTTAATATAAAGTTGGGGTCTTGGGGAACATTGGGGCCATCAGGTTAATGCCTTCGTGATACATAGTTCTCTATTTTCTAACCCTTCGTGAACGTTAATGCCTTTGAATGCCATATTTTTCTTTGGACTGAGTCCCACGGGAGACTTGAGAGGTGTTAGGTCAACGCATCAATTTTCATATAATATAATATAATATTTCATAATGTCATCATGCAACATTAGATTCACGATGGAGAGACATAGTATTCCTACTTTGGTCTTTCAGATACTAATCATTCTAGCTTGCTTTGCTATAAGCAATGCGGTTCGGTCCGACATTGATTGCCTAAGATCCATCAAAGAAACCCTCGAAGACCCAGAGAATCTCTTATCTTCCTGGGATTTTAACAACAATACTGAAGGCTTCCTGTGTCGCTTTACTGGAATCGAATGCTGGCACCCTGATGAAAGCAAGGTTCTGAATATTCTCTTATCAGACATGGGACTCAGAGGACCATTTCCAATTGGCCTAAAAAACTGCACCAGTTTAACCGGATTGGATCTTTCTAGCAACCACCTCACCGGACAACTTCCTACTAACGTTACAGATGTCATACCATACATCACAACTCTGGATCTCTCAAGCAACAATCTCTCAGGTCCAATTCCATCTAGTTTTGCCAATTTAAGCTTCATCCATGTCCTGAGGCTTGATAACAACCAACTTACAGGCGAAATTCCTTACGAGTTATCCATACTTGATCGCATCAAGGAATTTAGTGTTGCCAACAATTTATTGTCAGGACAAGTACCCTATTTCCACAATGTTTCCGCCATCTCTCCATACAGTTATGAAGGCAACCTTGGGCTTTGTGGAAGTCCCTTGCCTCCTTGTGTCTGGAGAGCTGAGAAGGATCTCTTTCTCGAAGGGTTTGCTGTAGGATTTCCTTTTTTCACTATGGTTACGTTGCTTGTGATCTACTGTTCGACTAGGTTGTCTATGAGCAACATGAGGTCTTTTCTTCTCATGTTCAAGAAAATAAAGGGAAGGAAGCAAGACTTGATTTCGCGAAGCCCCGATATCTTGTTAACTGCGAAGAACGATACCGAAGAAAGCAAGGTTTGATCCCCCCCCCCCCCCCTTCCCCCCTCTCTCTCTCTTTACCGAAGAACGATACCGAAGAAAGCAAGGTTTGATCCCCCCCCCCCCCCCCCCTCTCTCTCTCTCTCTCTTTACATCCATGCAGCTACTTATAGGTTATTTCAATTTCAACGTATTCTTGTTTAAGAAACGAAGGAACATACACTCACATACATGCTTTTGGTATGTAATAATTTATTACAAACATTTTAACTATGTAAAAAAAATTAAAGAGACGAGTGTCTTTAAGTTATAAATGTCTTTAAGCTATAAGGGTCTGTTTGGTATGGGGTAATGGAATGGACTAAGTAATGGAATGGACGAGGTAATGGAATGGACGAGGGAATGCAATGGATCATTACCATTCCATGTCTTGTTTGGTTACCATGTGTGAATGGAATGAGTTATTATTGTGTATTGTTCGGTAGGCAAGAAAAACGGAGTAATAAAATCAGCAGTGAGTGGTAGTGGTGGTCGGTGGTAATGATTGTGGGTGGTTATAGGTGGCGGTGGTGGGTGTCGGCGGCGGCGATGGGTGGTGGTGGTGGCGGCGAGTGGCGGTGCGGCGGCGACGACGAGTGGTGGTAGTGGCAAGGTGGTCGTTGGTGGTGGGTGGCAGCAGAGGTGGCGGTTGCTGGCGACGGCGGTTGGTGGTGGAGGTGGTGGTGGTGGTGGTGTTGACGATGGTGGTGGGCGACGGCGGCGGCGAGTGTCGTTAGCGGTTGGTCGCAGCTGTGGGTGATAACGGTGGCGAGTGGGTGGCGGCGGCGGCGGTGGTTGTCGGGGTGAGGTGGTGGCGGGTGGCGGCGATGGCGTTGGTGGTGGTGGTGGGTTGTGGCGTTGTTGATAAATGGTGCAAGAGGGGATGGAATGGAAAAAAAAACATGGGGAGTGGAAGGAATGATTTTGAGGGAATGGAATGCATTTTGGAATGGGTGATTCCATTCCATTGGCCAACCAAATAACATTTTCTTCATTCCCTCGTAATCATCCATTCCATTCCACCTCTCATTCCTGCATACCAAACACTACCTAAGGGTTCTGGACTAATCACATAAGAAATATCAAATAAAGTAAAAACATGTTTTCATTATTTTTTTAAACGTACATTAAAAATTAAGAAAAAACAACTCCCGTTAAAATAAAATTAAAAAAAAACAACCTAAAAGTTAGCAACTGGGTTGGAAACGGTTGGGTTAGTAACGCTTCATCTTGTAAACTCTAATCGGTTCGCCTGGATTAGCACGAAACTTCAGCCCATACGTTAATTTCTTTGAGGCAGGCACTTTTTTGCTTAAAACCTCCATTTGTTTTTTTTTTTTATTTCATAATGTGTGGTGTTGTAGTTTTTTTTTTTTTTTGGTGTATTTTGTGCTAAAAAAAACTATTAAGGTTTGGTATGTATATGTGTGTTTATATATACTAGTTTTTATTGGCATCGCGCGTTGCGACGAAACAGAACAAATAATAATGTTAAACAAACGATATTTGAAAATGAAGCATGTTCTTTCGAAAGCTAAATATTAGAATTGGTTTAGTTTATAATCGTACCGTAAACGATAACAAATAAATACTCTAATTTGAGTACAGCTTAATTTTTAACAATACTTATATCGGAATCTCCAGGGGGAAAATAAGCACAACTGCGTACTTAAGTATTTTTTTTTTAATTAAAGAATGAAAGTTGTTACAAAAATATTTTAAATTAATTGATAAAGGTAATATTATTTAAAGGAAAAAAGAAAAAGAATTAAGAAAAATAAAAAAGTAAATGAAGGAAAAAATATGTTAAAAGTAAATATAATAATAAGGTATTATAATATTAAATAAAAATATTAAAAATATATATATTATTTTAAAAATAAAATAAATACTCATCGGCATTCAGCAACAACAATATATATATATATATATATATATATATATATATATATATATATATATATATATATATATATATATAGGAGGGTTAATTGGGGAACACTAAAAAAGTGGGGAACGGGGGAACACTTTTAAAAATTATATTTAACATGTTAAAAAAAATATTTTTCTAATTTTTTTTCGGCGCTTTTTCTTATAAATACAAGTAGAAACATTTTTGATAAAAAAAAATCAAAAACTAAAAATAAAAAAAATGTTTAAAAAACTGTTATATCTTATAGAATTAACTTAACATGTTAAAAATAATTTTTTTTAAAAAAATTTTCAGCGCTTTTCTTTATAAAAAAGGAGGAGAAACTAGTCGAGTAAAAAAATAATTTTTCTAAAAAAAACATTTTTTAGCCTTTTTTTAATTGTTTTTTTAATATTTTTAGTTTTTGATTTTTTTTATTAAAAATGCTTTTACAAGTATATATAAGGAGAAACGTCGAAAAAGATGTTTAAAAAAATATTTTTTAACATGTTAAGTTAAATTTTTAAGAGTGTTCCCCGATTCCTCACTTTTTTAGTGTTCTCCAATGAACCTCACACTATATATATATATATATATATATATATATATATATATATAGGGGATCGCTAGAATGAGAACCACCACGAGTTATGAGAACCACGAGAACCGCGCCCCGCTGGTGGCCGTTGACCACGAAATTTTTTTTACACCTAGATCCGTATATTTTAGGACCGGGTGTAAATTTTCGGTTCAAACGGCGCGCCCGAGGGGGTACTTTTTTACGCCCAAAGTTTGGGTTTTTTTAATTTTTTTAATTTTTCTTTTTTTTTAACCAAACTTTGGGCGTAAAAAAGTACCCCCTCGGGCGCGCCGTTTGAACCGAAAATTTACACCCGGTCCTAAAATATACGGATCTAGGTGTAAAAAAAATTTCGTGGTCAACGGCCACCCGCGGGGCGCGGTTCTCGTGGTTCTCATAACTCGTGGTGGTTCTCATTCTAGCGGCTCCCTATATATATATATATATATATATATATATAAATAGAGAGAGAGTTAAAAATGGTTTTATTTTCCTTGTTAAATTCCGTTCTTTTCCATGAGCATGATAAAACATCACAGAAGTGTTCAACACTATAGCCACCAAGATAGTTATGTGTTTCATGCCATAACACCTATCACTAGGTCCCCACCACGGTACACACTAGGGATGAGCTCGGTACCGTCCGGTACCGAACCGGTACCGGTACCGAAAGAACCGGAACCGAAAATCCTTGAAAGTGGGTACCGGTACCGGTACCGAATATACCCGGTTCGGTACGGTTCGGTACCGGTACGGTACCGGTATTTGAGGGTAAAAACCGGTAAATACCGGTACCGAACCGGTACCGGACCGGAACCGAACCGGTACCGAAAATGTCAAAAGTCGGTACCGAATCGGTACCGAAAAGGTACCCGGTTCGGTAAATTCGGTACCGGTACCGGGTCCATTTTGCTCATCCCTAGTACACACCCCCTCCCCTTAATAATATGGGTGTTCAATTTGAAAACAAAAACCAAAGACCGATAATAATATGGGTGTTCAATTTGCAAAAATATTTTTCAAGTAATTTTTTAAGTAATAAAAATAAATGTTAATTAGTGATAGGTTTATTGAAGTTTTCTTAGTTTTCTCAAAACTTTGCAAGGATAATATATACATTGTGTGAAAGGATAATTAGATATGTGTGTGTGGAAGGATAAGATAACACTAAATTATTATAAGAAAAAAAACATATCTAAATCGTTTAGTTTTTTCTACTTGGTCATACTTCTAAAATATTATACTTCTTAAATACACATACATAATAATATGTAAATAAAAACCATTAATTAATTTGTAAATATATGTTTTAACTAAATTAAAAACCTTTGTATTACACAGGTTGAATAAATAAAGTTATATGTCGATAAATGAACACGGGTATTTAAGTTCCACCTATGGTTGGTCTGGGTGAGTTTTCTCCTACAGATCTCAAGTTCGAGTCTGGGTGATAGGGTTTCTCAATGAGGGGTTTAAATTGGAGATCTATTGTGCGAGGGAGCTCTCTAGCGCGGACCCGGTTAAGACAACATATGCTAGACCTCCCGACATTCGCGAATAATTCACACCTTTCAAAAAAAACTATTTTTCTATTTTAGGAAATATGAGTGAGAAACAATGAATATTTCTATTTTCTTTTATTTCTAAGTTTTTATATTAATTAAACGAACACTTCATGGTATTTTTATTTTGTGTGTTCTCGTAATATATAGTTTTCTATGTAAATCCTCCCTATATGCACTCACACATATACATACACACATGTATATATACAAACAGATATATATAAATACACTCATGACCGACATGTACACACCAATAAAGAATACAGACGAATACTCATATGTAACAATGTGCTTAACAATAACACAGGTAACAGCTATGGAAAAGTATATCCGAAGACTAAGTTTGGTGGAACTCAAGTTGGCAACCAATAATTTTGACACCAAAAGTGAAATTGGCTATGGAAACATGGGAATCATGTACAAGGCTTTGTTTCCAAACAGTATGATGCTTGCAGTCAAGAGGCTTCATAAGTTTGAGAGCTTTGACAAAGAGTTCTTATTAGAAATACAAGTTTTAGGAAGACTACGACACACAAACTTAGTACCATTGTTATGCTTTTGCTTTGAAATGGAGAAGAAATTTCTTGTTTACAAATACATGTCTAATGGAACCCTCCATCAATGGCTACACGCTAGGCCGCAAGTGGAAGGCCAGAAGATGGGATGGACTTTAAGGTTGAGGATCGCAGTAGGGATAGCACGAGGACTTGCATGGTTACATCATAACAACGCCCTACAGGTAGCCCATCTCAAAATCGACTCAAAATGTATTTTACTAGATGGTATGTTTGAGCCCAAGATATCAAATTTCGGTAATTCAATTATATTGATGACTAAAAGTGGTACGCTATCAAGGGGTTGCACTTTTGTGGTTCAACCTTCTATTCCTAGTCCTTACAAGGAGGATGTCTATAGCTTTGGGATTTTGTTGCTCGAGTTAGTATCAGGTAAAGAAAGGCCATCTATAGAAACGGAGTCCCTAGGAGATGATGTATGTAGTGATGAATTCAATATGATTGATGAATGCTTAGTAGGACAAGGATTCGATGAGGAGATATATGAAACACTCGGAATAGCAAAGAAGTGCATTCAAACACACAAAAATGGGGCAACAAGTATGCTTGAAGTGTATCAATCAATTCGTGCCGTTGGAATATCAAGAAACGAAATTTCTGTTGATTTGTATACTGACTTGGAAGGTAACACAGAAGATATATAGCGTCACACATATAGTTCATGTCCCTGTTTCTCAGATATAAAATAAATACACTTGTTTTCGTTACATGAGCATCTTCGATTGTATGATAGACATGACAATATGATATCTAGTTTGTGGTAGATATTGATATTGTATAACTTCATATTTCAACATTTGAGATTAAGTTAGGAGTGTTTATAAATGGCAATGATTATTGGCAACACATGGAGTACATAAAATTTGGAACTACCGTGAACTAAAAGCAGTGCTTAAAATCTACAAAATTATGAAAACCCTGTAAGATATTATGCATTGTCCATTATCCATTATTTATTAGAGTACATAGATGTGCAGTTCAGTTAGTTACATTTTTTAAGTTTATTTGCTCATCCCTTCCTGCTTAGAGTTATGCAGTTGAGTTAGTTACATTTTTTGAGTTTATTTGCTCATACCTTATTGCTTAGAGTTATATAAGGATCTTAGATAATACATTTATAGGAAAAAAGTTTAAATCAATACTTGATTTATAATTATCTCCAACACACATGTTAGGAAATGTTACGTTTACTAAAACATTTACATATATTTTGGTTTTTAATATAACAAATTTCCAAAAATCCCGTTAGGAAAACACACATTTACATAAAACTTAATAACAATACTCTTGTTATTCATGGGAGATAGAATTGTACAACATCATTTACAATACAAAACCGAATGAAAATAAAAATAAAATACAAGTTTACCTAATGAATTGATTCAAATCGTTGTCTTGTATGCGTACTTCAACCAATCCTTCTTGTATTATCCTTGGCTGCGAAATCGAACAAACAATTTTGTTAAACTGTTGTGGCTAAGGATCGGTTTCAACACGAGTCCCTTAAAACGAATTTCGTGTCTCCTCTTGGATGAACATGTATGTTTCCCAGGTAAAACAGCCGGAACAGTATGTACTGCCAAAGATCGCTTACAAACCTAATTGTTTCTCAAAGAAAATAGAAGAACACTCATTAAAGAACTAAATTCTTTAGAAAGAAAGTTGAGAACTCTAGAGAGTTGGTGTTTTTTATGCATTTATTAACCAAGACTCACCTTGGTATTTATACTTAAAAAGGAAGTTCAATCACTCCATTCTTTATAAACCCATGAGTTGAAACATCTTATTCTCCACATAAACATAAAATAAGTGTTTGTTATCAAGATAAAGATAAAAATGGTGGATGGGATGTGAAGGTTTTTTTTTTAATTATGAGAGATAAATGTTGAAAAGTATGAGTGTTAGAGGTGGTTGCGGCTGGAATTTCTAACAATTCTTTGATCAATGTTCTTCGCTCCATCATCGCCTAACCTACAGTGTTCTGACGATGGTGTAGGGTTTCAGAGAAGAAGATGGTGGTGCAGGAGTGTTGGAGGTGATGGTGGCTGGAATGGTTGTTTCATTAGGGTTGGTGGTGGTGGCTGGAATGGTTGTTTCATTAGGGTTGGTGGTGGGGAAGATGATGACGATTTAAGGTTTCTCTCACCTGAACATCGATAAGGATTCTAGAAATAAAGTAGGGAAATTGGTGGGGGGACGATGATGACTATTTGGGTCGGGAACTAGTTGTTACGATTGTTGATCGGTGGTGAGGTAGTGGGAAAGACTACCTTTGTTCTTTGTTTAATGAGAGAAAGAGCTAAGAGAAATAGAGTGAGAATGGTTTTTGGAATTTTATCTATATTTTTATTTTATTCATTTTTTCTTTAATAATTAAGATACACTTTAAAAAGAAAGGCAGGGAAAAAGACTAAATTGCCCTCATGCGCCTTAATTTAGTAATAAAAAGTAACTAGGTTATGGCAAACGGACATAACATGTAAGATTTTGAAATGTTAACTATAAAACTCGTCAACTTTTACGCCAAAGGACACCGCTTGCAAAAAAGTGTTAACGTAAAGGACAAAATTTGTAATTTTTCCTCGCAATAATGATAGGCAGTTAGAAATACCTCATCTATATCTATAATTATTTAATATGTATATCTTTAAACACAAAGAAGCTGTAAAAGAAAACTCAAAATATCAATAAGAATTGTTTATTCCATCTATCCAAATACTTAAACAATATTTATTTATATTGTCCATAGCTTTATAGCCTAGTTGCATTTTGGTGGTGGGATAAAACTTTGGGACCAATAGGTCCTGGGTTCAATTCCCACAAGGAGGTTTTCCCATATTTATTGGGTTTCCTCCTGAATTGGTGTATAGGTGTTATCCCTAGTGGAAATGGATATGATCGGGTGGTTCCGCTGGTGGCACGATGATACTCCAGTAGTCCGTCAGTGATCCAAATTTGCCGTTCAAAACTATATATATATATATAACAAATGATGAAGGGTCTTATGAATAGTGTTTTTTATTGTTCTTGTCTTGTAGTAGTTTGTTGTCGTTCATTCTTTTTGTTTTGTAATGAATTTGTTAGCGTTTACATCACCTTGCGTTATAAGTTGGTGTTTGCCTTTCTCTAAGTTTACGTCATGTGGTGGTATAAATTTGTGTTTTTTGTTATGATTTTCCCAGTTTTGGTCGTTGTTTGATTACTACTTATGTAACACCTCGCAAAATCATACCCAATAAAGTGAAGACATGTCACAGCCTCCGACCCCATCCTAGGAGCGGGAGCCGCGAGCCAGTCAGATGGTATCGGTGTTTATTAATTTGGCAGCGGAATTTTCATCAGGACCGTAGTTAGGAAATATTTTTTATCAGAGTTAAACACCAAAATGTTTAAAATAGATAAATGGGATAAAACCCAAGTTTTTCGGATAATGCGTTTAACATAAACAAGTGGGACCAAAACCAAATTTTTATTTGTAATATATTTATAGGGCTAAACCCTGATTATTGAAAACAACTTTCCTTTTTATTTAGGTAACTTTTATAGCCACTTTTTTCTAAGTCTTTAGTGCTCTCCAGCTGGCTTTTATTGGCTTCACACTTTGTGACCTAAAAGTCTAAAACGCGTTTTAAAAACATTTTATCAGCAATAAATACTGGTGAGTGCATCCCAGTTTAATCAAAACAACTTTTATCATTTTACAGTATTGAGGGCATCCGCAATTATATTTGTTTATATCTACCAACTTACCACCCACGGTACTGTCAATCCTAACTTGTGGTCATGTTACTATTCTCAGTATTAGTACCAAGTAATGTATACAAAACCCCAACATACCGACAGTAATTGTAGAATTACAAATACTCAATCACTGTTAAATTATACTTTAAAACATTTGAGGTTTTGTAAAAACAGTTTATTTATAAAAAGAGAATGACTCACATTGCTATTTTAGATAAAACTGCTTTCTGATGACTTCCTGGTTATAATCTATTAAATTAAACAATGCACATGTGTTAGTAAGATAACCCAATTTACATTAGTTATACCCCCGAGACAGAACTCCAACGACTGCATCAGGCAGAGCCTTAACATGCGTTACGGAGCTCTAGATCCATTGAGCAGAGTAACTACTACGTAACCGGGGGTTATAATACTTACAACGGGGCAGAGCTTCGCTTATTAGTGGGTATTTGGCTATAGTTTCAGCCCACAGAAGTTGAGAGAAAAGATTTGAGAATGAACGATTGAAATGGCTGATCTCTGCTCCTTTTATAGCTGATATGTGATGTTCTCGCGCCCCACGACACCCACACGCCTAGTTTGTCGCGGCCCGCGAGGGAGTTCCGAGTCGGTTTAAGGATGGTGAGTCATGGTGTAGGATCGACACGTGTCAGGACACGTGTTGTTATTGTGTGTCCGCCAAGCCAAGGGCCTCGCGCCCCGCGAAGACTTCGGCTAACTGGGTCGCGGCCCGCGAGCGACCCAGAGTATTTGTTTTTCTTATTTTTTTATTAATATGAAGGTTATACGGGTTTATTTATCGCATACGGGTGTATTTAGAAACGTTTAGGGGTGTTTTTCGAGGGTTATTACACCTAATCTCCGCTTAACGTTTTGATATTATTATTGATTATTGCCACCTCAATATATCTCTAAACTATTGTTTGTTGTATTCCTTTGCGCACCACCATTTTTACCTTCTAAGGTTGCCTATTTATAGGCTAAGAAGTCTTCAAATACTTGTTTCCTACGAAACTAATGGCCAAGGTTTGCTATTCTTTTCCTTTGTGTGTAAGTTTAGTTAACATATACATGTACCCACCGTCATTTTGGATGTTCATCCAATATTTGGATATTTTAATATTATATTATATAAATGTTACTTTTGTTTATTATTAGGGGTAACTTTATAGAATAGTAACCAAGTTTCTCAAGTGTTTCACTAAAGTCACTCAAACTATTTTTGTGACTTTAAAGTCATTTAACTTTTATTTACTGTTCTAATCTTGTGTAATTATCAGGTTAATAGGTAACATTTGATGACGTGTCGGGTAAACTTTTTTTTAGTTCATAATTGCTGCTTACGTGGATTATATATATATGATGATGTGGCTTTTATATTTAACTAAAACACCATTGTGATAAGAAAAAGACATAAAATAGAAAGTAAATTAAACCCAAACTCTGTCTTCTCCATTAAGTTACGAATAACCTGCAACTAATTCATCTCCAAAAAATCAAGTTTCTTTTTAGCCCTTGGATCATAGGAACCCTACTAATATTTCCCTTATCACCCCGATTCCATATAAGGATTTCAAACTCATGTGCACAACTCTTCAACTCATCTTCTACAAGTTTTAATTAATCTAATAAATAATGGGTTATGAACTGAAGTCAAGAAATAAAGCAATAACTTTACAAAATATGCAACACTTTTTGTTTCCTTTTTGCAGATTTCAATAATACTCAGATTGTTTATCTTCGAAAGAGTCTCACAAAACCCAAAATAAGCATCCCTTGCCATGACTTCATCTTTGAACGAGCCTTACAACCGTCAAGACGAATTCCTGAAATAGACTATGGATACACGTTTGTTTTAGATTTTGCCTAATCAATTGTCAATCAAGCTAATAATGAGGTAAGTTTAGATTGTTTCATGCTGATAAAAACCATGGAATCAAATCGATTTCCTGGGATGCTTGTTTAGTCTTGGGTTTTCTCGACGGCGAGGTTTTGATCGGTTGTTTCTGCTAACCTAGTTCATAGTTTTTTTTTTAATAAAACAGCCACGTAATATCCACATAAGCAAATAAAAGAAACTTAAAAATAAAAGAAAAAAATGGTAACCTAATGACCTGGTAATTACATACTAACAGGACACTAAATTAAAGTTTGGTTACTTTATAAAGACAAAAAAAGTTTGGATGACTTAATTGAAACAATCAACAAACTTGGTTACATTTATGTAGCATTTTCCCTTATTATTTATAATATAATTTATATGACTTATTTAGTTTTCTTTATACATACGAAATTTTATTTTTATTATTATTATTATTATTATTATTATTATTATTATTATTATTATTATTATTATTATTATTATTATTATTGTGTACAATCTAGTTAGTTTAGTTTAAATCTTATTTATCTTTTATAACTTGTAAGATGTTTTATTACATTATTATAATGTAATTGAAACCTACTCAATTTTTTTTCTCTATGTTTTAACCTAAGTTTTAATAAAATGGGGCATGACCAAATATAATATATTTTACTATTATCATTAAATGATTCCTATAAAAATATATGTTCGTCTAGATACTTCATATTTTTAATGGTCATCTTACTTGTTACCTACTCATAAGTTTTATATATTTTATTTTAATAGAAATGTTACATCCTCCCCACCTTGTTTTAAATCTCGTCCTCGAGATTTGGGCTACGATATCTCCTCGGAGTTATGTCACGTCTTTTTAGTTAGTAAAAACAATATCAAGGTGTCAGGGAAGACTCAAGACATAAAGACATCATATAACAATTGGAATTCAATTGTTCAAATTAGTTTCAGGAATTGATGAACTGAGAGGAAAATAATACAATTATCAAGGTGACTAAGTTTCACAAAATCAATAGAGAGATGTAAAATTTAATGACTTTTAGAAATAATCAGGTTTGATGTCAGAAGAAAACTTTCTTTGATTGTAAATTGAGGAAGACTCGGAATCAATAATCTCAAATGAGAATAGAAGTATGAAAAATGATTTGTCAACTATCAAATCAGAAAACAGTGACATTTATTTGAATGACAGGGATACACTGAAAATACAATAGAATTTAGTGTATCATTGTCCTGATACATAATTGTATCCTAGACTATTTGAATGATGAGTCGAACGAAAGACATATGAATTTGTATGATTAGGGTTTACAATTAGCACATGCTACAACTTTATACAGACTCCACAAGGTGTTTGCAATGATTGAAAGAATTCAATGATTATGGTGACCGAACGAATTCACCATTCTTGAAATTAACTGAAAGTTTCTGGATATTCAAAAGATAGGATGTTCAAATAAAGGAGTAAATGAATGTCATAAATTTGATCAAAGATGAAGGAAATGTTGGGGGTACATTGGAATAAAATATGAATTTATGTACCCTTATCCTAACACATAGTTGTGTTAAGATTATCTTAGGATGATGAATCAACAGAAGATAGATAAATTCGTATTTTAGATGAAGTGAGTTCAGGTTTCAAAAGAAAACGCCACCGCAAGGTGTCGTGATTTAACAAATGATTTATTGGAGTTGAAGTTTTAAACAAGCCTACAATGATTTAAGCAAATGAAGGGTTAGTTGAGATTACCTTGAATATGATAATCTCAATTTATCATATGGGATCTTGAATTGAATATATATATATGAGCAAGTTCAACAATTTGAGCTTGGAGTGGATATATTTCAACAATGGATATATGTTTTTGACAATAAATGGTTACAATGAAAAATCCGGTAAGTAACTTTTGAAAAGAAAAGGAGTTTTCCAAGAAATCTATTGACTCGATATCAAAAAGTCAATGTTTGGTAATCATGTAGATTATCAGAATGAGTATAACGAAATAATATTAGAACTAGTGAATAAAAGATCTCTTGAAATGAAATCACATGCGTAATAAGCAATGCATGTGCAACATATGAATTTGGTCAAGAGATGAAACAGATGAGTGTTGGCTTTATGAAAGAAGTATTGGTGATCTAAGGACCTTTTATTATAAAATTTTGATTGGAACCAATAGTCAACTAATATTTTAGTAAAGACAAAACGTACGGGTGTTTATATTAGAATTTGCTGTTGTCTTCTGTGTTGTAAATGTTCATGCATTCTCCTTAGATTCATCTGTTGTTTAGCCTTGTTATCAGGTACCTTAGATAGATTCGGGCAGTAGAGATGGGTATGTCCTGGTTCTCTGCAGTTGAAACATATGTTATTTTTCCTTCAACATTTTTCCTCGGTATGTCCAGTCTTCTTGCAGAAGTTACAGTGGTGTGTCTTCCTAAAATGGTGTCTCCCTGGATGCTTTTTGGTTATAGGTGCTGCAAGTGGGTTGCGCGATTGTTGGTCCAATCCCTTTATTCTTAGAGGATTTGTCAGAGCGGAAGTCCTTATCAGAGTAACTATAGTTTGTGGTTTTCTTTCTTTTGGAAGATGGAGTTTTGATACGAATATCATGGTCTCCATTGATACTAGTGCTAGGTTTGAAGTGAGGAGTATGTTTATGGTATATAGTAGGACTTTCATTTATAGGCACAAAAATTTTAATAGTTTCAATGATCGAAGGTATGGCATTCGATATTCCTTGAGCTATTATATTTTCTATAGTACTTTTATCCCAAGAATTTACATTTAACCTGAATTTCCTGATTACATGCGATTTCCTTTGACATCTGAATTGCAAACATGTTCAGATATAAGTATCACAGAGGTAAACAATCAATTAGACACGTGTCACACCCCGATATTTTAACCACAAACCGGTGGGGAGTATCGTGACGTAGTTGATATCATCATAGTCAAATATACACAGTTTAATGCACAGCGGAAGGCTTGGTAGAAATTACTATTACAAACCGAAAGTTTAAAGTACGAAATAAAATAATATACAGACGGTTGTAAGATAGGATCCACAGACGGATCTAAAATATATTACAAAACATGTTCGACAGACTTAAGGCATTACGAACTTGCAAGATTCTCTAATTAACGCCCATAAGCTCCCAGCTTAGTACGTGTAGTACTTGTCACTTAGCCTTTTGAAAATACGTCGGTTTACACTGGTAAATACAATTAACTGACTCTTTTGAAAAACATTTATGAAAAATTGATTTAGATGCACGAGGCACAAATATTCTTTTATAACTTGGGATAATTAAATATAAATAATCTTGTATACAGATTTATATGTTTGTCGTACATTTAGGGCCCAGTATAGAAGCCGAGATATGATTAATAGACACGCCACTAATATAAACCCACAAGGAGTTATCCCCAACAAGTGGGTATATCTTTTTACATACGCAACTGTCAGGTGTATGCCTACACCCCGTGCTTAAGTCGTGGCTATTTACAAATGAAATGAGCCGAGGATATCCAGGATACGGTCGTATTAACCCCAATGTTTATGTTATCAAACAAAACAGATTAAAACGGGTTATGTGATTTATTAATCACAATCTGATTAAATGATCCCATACCTAACCAAGCGGTAATATATTACCGTATCCCAAGCCCGTATAAGGGAAAATAAGTTAAAAGTATTTACATGAATTTCTAAATGCGAGATTTATCAATTCAGCCGTATAATGTACTCAAACTAGTGCAAGTAGCTTTTACCGGGGCTCCTAATCTGGAATAAAGGTTTTAATAACCTATTTGATTACTAACGGGTCTCATCTAAGTTGTAAACTTAGACCGGTTAGTTTAAAGAAGGATTTGCGGTATGAAACGCTAGATTAAGCGATGACCGGAATGGAATATAATTTAGACCCGACAAGTATGGAGACTTGTATTAAATGGGTAAACTAAATACATTCTGCAATTTGAAGTTTAAATGATAAGGTTAAACCCGTTTCGGCTAGTTTATGCAAACTAGTCACATAAGCCGTATCGAACGCGTATAAGCATAACGGGTAACCGGGTGAGTCATATACAAGTTTTACAAGTTATTATGCCTAAAATATGTTATGATATCAGTAAGATATCAACAATTATGCCCAATGAGATTTTAAAACCGAATTAAGCCTTATAAGGGCATTTTGGATATTTTATGATTTATAAAAAGGGGTTCACATGCAAACTGAGGTTCTGGTCATAAACCTTTTGTAATAATGTTTAATTTATGTTATTTTAACAGTAGGATATCATATATATATATATATATGTGTGTGTGTGTGTGTGTGTGTGTGTGTGTGGTTTACTATTTATGGCCAAACTATGCACCGTAGGGGCATTTTGGTCATTTCACACATAGTTTTAAGGACTTATTTGGGATTCTGAGTCCATGACTTATACCTACTGTAAAAATATTAAAAATGGTTTATAAAATCAGTAGGTTAAAAGTTTTGGGTGCTAAGTATGGTTTAAAACCATACTATGTACATGTACCTTAATGTCGTAAAAATCGGTAAATGACGATTATTTCGATGTTTAAGAATTTCTGAGATTATGACCAGCTTTAATTGGTGTGAGCATCTGTCTCTCGCTTAATGGCTGCTAAAGCCCGCTATTGTTGTAACTTTTTCATTCTTTTCCTACGTTCATGCGCTCCTCTACTGAACCATCCTCTCTTTTTAGGAGGGAATGACTCTTCAGACTGAGCCTTAAACACCAATATCCCATCTTCATTGTCAGCTGAATACCCTGAGAGGGCAGGCTGTGAAGAGGTGCCTTCGCTCCTAGGCGAGATGGACAGCTGACGATAGGCGTCGGAAGGTCCTTGGTCGCTCATACTGTAAACTAACAAATAGTCAAATAACGCACAACAATAATATACAGGTTTGCACGAAATCCCGTAGATTATTTCCCAACATATAATATTTTGGTTTCAGCAGAACACTTCTGTGACTGAATCGGTGGCTTAGCTCTGATACCACCTTCTGTCGCAACCCCCGTCCCCTAACTATCTGGGAACGAGCTGCCGCGGCCAGTCTCGATGGTATTGCGTATTTATCATTTTGGTAGCGGAAATTTCATCAGAACCGTAGTTAGGAAATATTTTATCAGAGTAAAATACCACACTTTCATAAGATTAAACACATGGGAAAATTCTCAGGTTTCAAGTACACACATTATATAGGGATAAACCCTATTTTATTTAAATAAAACATCTTATTATTTTAGGTAACTTTTTATAGCCACTTTTCCAAGCCTTCAGTGCTGTCCAGCTGGCTTCTATGTTGGCTTTCACATTTTGTTACCTGAAACGCGTTTAAAAACATTTTGTCAGTGGGAAATACTGGTGAGTGAATCCCAGTTTAATCAAGACATATTTTTATCATTCGCAGTATTGAGGGCGATCTCGCAATTATATTTGTTTCCAATTCTTACTTTAATTACCACCCACAGTACTGTCAACCCGACTTGTGATCATGTTACTACTCACAATGTAGTAACAAATTTTGTATACAAAACCCCAACATACTGACGATAATTGTAGAATTACAAATACTCAATCACTGGCAATATAATGTAAAACATTGAGGTTTTGTAAAACAGTTTGCAAAAAAAGAGATTACTCACATTGCTGTCTTAGGGTTTTCCTTTAGGATTTCCTGGTGATTATCCATTAATTACATAAATGCACACGCGTTAGTATAATAACCCAATATTTACATTAGTAATACCATCCCCGAGACGGTATTCCAACGACTACGTCGGGCAGAACCACGACAGCCGTTACGGAACCCTGGATCAATCGGGCAACGTATCTAATACGTAACCGGGGTTATGATACTTACAACGAGGCAGAACTTCGTTATTTAGGGGGATATTATGCCCAAAAATTATAATTTCTATGCAGAATTTAGAGAGAGAACGAGAGATTGAACGGTTTGAAACTGAGGCTGAAGGCCTCAATTTATAGTGCCTCTTCGACTTCCTTCGCGCCCCGCGTAGACATCCTCCAGGGCCTTCGCGGCCCGCGAGACCAGCTAGGGTATGCCCTAGCTTGGCTGACTCGCCACTAGGCTTGACACGAGTGGTGACACGTGTCGGCTTAGGGGCTCGCCCTGACTCTGAGCTGTCGCGGCCCGCGTAGCTCCCTGGCCACACGTTCGCAGCCCGCGAGTGACTAGAAAATTTGATTTTTATTTAATATTTAATTATATAAAGTAATTTGGGCTCTGTTTTCGCATACGGGGTGCACTTTAAGACATATAGGGATATTATAAATATATTAGGGGTGTCGGAAAATATTTAGGAGGGTTGTTATAAGATTGCCACTCTACTCATTGCTTAGCTGTATAATATTACAAGCACATTACAATAATTTTTTAAGTCAGGCTCTATCAAACATATCATATTTACTGGTGGAAACTAGCGCAACTGGAGCCTTGGCTGGAGGGATGTCGGATGGGGCTGCTCTATTGTTTGTTGCCCCTGCCATTGCATTTGCGAGGCGGTGGCAACTAAGAGAGTATATAATAACAAACATCGAAAGTCAAAACAGTTTCTCTTATGCTTCTATATATTTTTATAAATAACAAATATGACGAGGTTTCATTCTTTTAATGTCGTGTGTCCACCATTGCCATGCATCTAATCATGAACCTTATATACATAAGGGCGGGCTCAAGTGTCAAGGGAAAATGTTATGGGATTTGAAGGGTGGAAACAACTGAATTTGGATCATATATGAGGAAAAGCATAGTAGAAGCAAGAGACAGAGGAAAAGAAATGCTTGGTAGAACTTACTTTTTCTAAACCTAATTTTGAATTTCATTTCTTGATTTGTAACTTTTCTGGGCATATCCTTATGTAATCCTCACTTTGATTTCTTTTTTTCTTGCAGAATCTATATTCATTACAGGTTTATAGTTTTGTTGTGTTTATCAGCACTTAAATTGAATGGATTTATGTTTCATTGTATTATTTCAGTTTATTTACAGTATTATTTGGAAGGTTGATTGATTTTAGGCAAATAATGAATACTATTACTGTACTGATTCTCTTAACAGTAAACTTCAAATAAAACTTTATATTGCACGCTTTAAAGTTTAGTTTCATTTTAGACAATTAAATCTTTAAAGTATTTTCGTTGGTTAAACCGCGTGTACACTATTTAATAAAACAACAAATTAAACAAAAAATAATAATATATGGGTGACCTAAAGTCCTCTCTTTGATACTTTCCCTCATATATTCCCCTTCATATACACGCAAAAACAAAAAACAAAAAAGAACTCACAAATTCATAAAACGCAGAGAACAAACAACACTCCCTATAACCACCTGACGCTTCTGCAAATTCCGTCAACCGGTTGCCGGAAAACATGGCCGGCGCGGCCTACGGTCAGCTTAATCTCGAGGAATCACCGTCATGGGGATCTCGAAGCGTCGACTGTTTCGAAAAACTCGAACAAATTGGTGAAGGAACCTACGGGTGAATATTCTGTGCCCTAATTTCAACATTATCGTTTTTCGTTATAATATTTTGTTCCTCTGTTTGAATCGGTTATTCGTTTGTGTATTTGGATGCATAGTTTGTGTATGTAGGGTTTCTGTTCACCGATTGTGCGAAATCAGTCGCTTGATTGAAGTTTTTACTGATTAATTAGTTGTTAATGATTGTACAGTGTTGTATAATTTGTTGTTTAGGGTTGTATAGGTTAGAAACTTGTTGACACTTGATTATTGATGTAATGATGTGAATATATGTTAACTAGATCCGATTCGCCCGATGTTAATAGAATATAGTGGTTTTGAAAGGGCTAGATTTGACATTTAAATTTTAATTAGACCTCATCTAGTTTACCTGATTAGTAGAAATATATATATGCATGTGAGTATATGTGTGGGGAGTTTAGGTATTATTAAATGTCATATCATATCTATAAAATCTTGTATCCTTTTTGCAAACTGGTGGTTAGTTATGAATATTAATGCGCATCTACGTCGTTAGGAATGACATTCCTAGTTTCCTACCATGTTTTTATAAAACCTGAGTTATCATAGGAACATGCTAGTATAAATGATTATATTCCTGTTGAGGAAAATCTAGTGCGTCTACTCACTACTGCTGGCGATTTGCTATGTTGGAGACTTATCTAGTTTGAGTTGGTGTAGGTGGTGGTGGTGGTGGTGTAAATCGTGTATATTGTTCTGCGTGTCTATTGGGTCAAAGTGATGGCTGCAATTACATAAAAACGTAGGGTCCACGGGCTTGAAGCTCTGTGGACATTTCAACGCTCGAGTCAGTTGGGGCCATCATGAGAGAACACAAGTATATATGTATATGTAAATATCATCTAGTACTGTAGTAGTAATAGTATGTATTACGGTATTACCTCTCATTCTTACCTTTTAGGTCTCCTATGTAAGTGTCGGTGTTACATTGGGAAGTTGTGGTTACTAAGTACCAACATGTGTAGTGGGAAGGTGGAAGAGCTCCCACTAATGTGAGTCGCTCCCTCCATATGTATATGTTCCACACTTAATGCTACTAATAGGCTTGTATACACTATACTACATGCTTTGTGTTGGTAGTTGTGCTAATAGAAGTTGTTACTTCTGGTAGTTCTACGGATCTTTTGGCTATAAACGTGCCATTAGTTGGTTCAATGTTTTCCCTCTATATGTATATGTTCCACACTTAATGTTACTAATAGGCTTGTATACTACATGCTTTGTGTTGGTAGTTGTGCTAATAGACTTTGCTACTTCTGGTAGTTCTGCGGATCTTTTGGCTATAAACGTATATGTTCCACACCACAACTTGTCATTAGTGTTTAATTTTATAGGTGTTGTAGGTTTCTAATTTTTCAGTTATTTTTTTATTGTTGTAGAATAGATCTGCTTTTATGTATTGATATAAGTATCTTACCACTTGATTAGAATTGAGGCTTTTTCTTATTTTTCCTTTCTGTTTTCTCAGTCAAGTATACATGGCCAGAGAGATAAAAACCGGAGAAATTGTTGCTTTAAAGAAGATAAGGATGGACAATGAGAAGGAAGGGGTATATTTTTTCCCTTAGTAAATTTTTATTAGATGTGTTTTATTTTGCATAAAAATCTTGTTGCAAACTACTCTTTTAATTTTCTCGTCACTGTTGAATCCTTTCATGTAGTTTCCTATAACTGCCATCCGTGAAATTAAAATTTTGAAGAAGCTTCAGCATGAGAACGTTATCAAGCTAAAAGAGATTGTGACGTCACCAGGTACTAAGGTTTTTGTTTATTTAGTTATTTATGTTGCCGTTTTTAAGCTTGAAATCTTACTTTTTCCAACATTTTAATTCTGTGTTACAGGTCCCGAGGTGGATGAGCATGGGAAATCAGGTGATTATTTCTATCTGACTATTTTTTTCCATTTGTCGAATTTCATTTTTATCCTAAGGTTTTCACTTATTATTAAAAGAATTTGTTTTTTTTAAATAAAATGAATTTTTAACTAAATTTGACACATGAATTGTTCATGATATCTTTTTTGGGTGAATACGTGTTTCGAGTTAACCAGACCGTCTCATTTGCTATCCATTTGCCACCTGTATATACGTGTTTGCTATTCTTCTTAGTTTTGTATTGCACCAACAGTATCTCACATGGATTATTATACATTTCTTTTGAGGCTACAGGTGGTCACAAATACAAGGGCAGTATTTACATGGTTTTTGAATACATGGACCATGACTTAACGGGCCTTGCTGATCGTCCTGGACTGAGATTTACGATTCCCCAAATCAAGGTAATTAATAAAAAAAATGATGAGTTAACGTGTGTAGCAACTAGCAAGTATTCAATACAATTAACTAGATTTGGCAAAATAAGAGCACACGGGGTGGTCCGTTATACCACCCCCATCACGCGTGAAACGAAAACGAAACACCGCCGCCGCCTATAGTTTAACGCGTGAAAAAAATAACTCGTTGAAATAATCACGCGTGGAACTTTAAAAACCTTTACAGCTCTGACCAATGGAATCTCATGCAGAGTTTTGGATTTATTCTTGAAAGCTAGATATTTTTGGAATCTGTGAACAAATATCGTTGAAATATTTATATATTTATTGTTTTTATAAATCAAACACAACTATCACTAGTGATACCACCCCGCCTACATTTCTATCACTAGTGATAGAATATTGGGTGATGACATGGCTTGATTTGATTGGATAGTGGGAGTGATAGAAACTATCACTAGTGAACCACCCCTCCTCCCCTAAGTGGGTTTGATAACGCCATAACGGGTCAAAATTGGTAAAACATTATCGTGGTTGTGTGCAGTGTGCACCTATGCAGTTAATATGGGTTATCGGTTCCCATGTAAGTGTTAAATTGCTATATATATAAATTTTGCATGACATTAAAATTACCGATATCCCACCGCCATAACCGATCTCAAATATCAGTCCTTGACCGGTATCCGATTTTTACTGCATTAACTACTTAGCTGTGTACATAGAATATTAATATAAAATGTTATGCTATTGGTTGGTTGACAAGAAAAAGCTATGATTCTTTTGTAAACAATTAGTGTGTCAATACGATCACAAAATTAATATTATTTTTTATTTTTAATAGCAACTTATTTTTTTTAAAACATGATTTAAGAGGCTTTATACGTTAAGAAACTTTTGAGTTCCGGCCCCAATCCGTGGTGCATTGGTTTTAAGCCATTTTAAAATTTACCGTTTTGACCCACTAGATATGAAACATAAGCTGTATCAGCCTTTCATAAATAATTGGGCCATCAACATACCCAACTCATGACGGTGTTTATGTTTACTTGCAGTGTTATATGAAGCAACTGCTAACGGGGCTACACTATTGTCACGTCAATCAAGTACTTCATAGGGACATAAAAGGTCAGTGTCATTATATTTTCTTTAAATACCAGTTATATCGTTCCTCTTATTTGTTGTTTATATGTTGTTAAACTTTTCTCTCAGGTTCTAATCTTCTTATCGATAATGAGGGGAATTTAAAACTTGCCGATTTTGGATTAGCGCGGTCATACTCCTCTGACCATAAGGGTAATCTCACAAATCGGGTTATTACGTTGTGGTATAGGTAAGTTCTTAATTGCATCAATACACTAAGGGTGGCGACTCGTTTATGACTCAGACCCATTTCGCCTGAACAATAACTGTACTGTATTTACCCTGTATATCAAGTATCTGTAACTTCTCAGTTTTGTGACTGTTTTTATTAGGCCTCCGGAATTATTGCTTGGAGCTACAAAATACGGTCCATCTGTTGACATGTGGTCAGTTGGCTGTATCTTCGCTGAACTTTTGCATGGAAAACCAATCTTAACTGGAAAAAATGAGGTCAGTTATACAATTAATTATTTTTTTTAAACATGTTATTTCTCTAGTGATGTGTAAAGGTAACCACTCCCTCTCAAGTTACAGTAACTATACATATGCTGATTGCTGTATTTGTTTTATAAATCCAAAATATAATGAGCGTATATGTATTAAAGTTTGAATAATGAACCTATCTTATGAGTTGTGTACATGATGTGACATGTATCTCATAGAAGAGGGGGTATAGGGTGGTATTTTTATATGGGGTTTTTCAAAGAGCTTAAGTTAGCATTAGATGGCATGCTATATACTGAAGCAATCATACTGCTGCACTGATCCCTATATGATGTCTGTCATGACTACATATTGATGAATTATGGACATACGATATATAACATCCATGTATTAATTGATTATACACTGGTTGCTCTGTCCATTCACTTGGGATAATATGTGTGTATAGATTCAGGCTCAAATAGGAATCACTGAATATTAAGGAACCATTTTCTTCACATGTATACACATATATGTGTGTGTTAATACGTGTACCAATTAAAATGGTTCTTAAATATTTGGCTTTTCTTATTTGTATGTGTGTATACATCTTTGTGTTTATTGTTCTATGCATAATCTCTATAGGTAGGACATGCTAGGGTTGCCGTAAAAGGATACCTTTAGGTGTTGTTTGTTTTTCGATAAAACGTCTGCACCGGCTCTTCTGTCTTCGCGGCGCAGACCACGCGCAGACATTGCCACGCGCAGACTGTTTGTTTTTCCGAAGACGTTTCATTAAAAAAGGTCTGCGCGAGGTCTTCTTGATGCAGACTTGGTCCAACCACTTCTAAGGTCTGCAGAGGGTTAAACACCACCACCACCCACCACCACCAACCACCACCGGCCACCACCCACCACCACCGTCTACCACCATCTACCACCACCATCGTCTACCACCACCACTGTCCACCACCCACCACAACCGTCCACCACCCACCACCACCGGCCACCCACCACCACCACGGCACCACCCACCACCACCGTCCACCCACCATCACCACCGCCACCACCACCATCCACCACCCACCACCCACCACCCACCACCACCCGCCACCGCCCATCACCACCACCCACCACCATCACCGTCCACCACCCACCACCGTCTGTACAGATCCACCAATTTATTTTAGAAGTCTACATATGTTAAAAAACAAACAGTCTTCTTCTTGCAGACTGCAGACAGTTGGTCCACCTCTTCTTCAACAGATGTCTGCAGATGTGGTCCGTAGACTGCAGACAGTTTACCTCTTAAAAAACAAACAGCACCTTAGTGTATAAAGAGAACAGTAAAAGGAAAAATGGAAACTGAATACCAAGAGTGCATACCTTGGTGGGAACAGTGAATACCATTTTCAAGTAATCCAAATATCGTATTTTTGAGCAACTTTAGTTTTCCAAACCAAAATCACAGTGACAAACTCTTTTTTTTTTCTTTCTTAATTACCCATATCTACTCAATCCCTTCATTTAAACCAATTTATTTAGTTTTTATGTAAATTGTATTATCATAACGAAGACTAAAAAGATCACATTTTGACATTATGGCAATTCTTAGAAAAGGAAAAGTCCTTGAATTTGATTTTTCACAAACGTCAAAACTGTAACTAAGAAACTCACGTAAAACTTGAATATTTCTGTGAATTCTATTTTCATTGAAAAGCAATCAGTTTTTCTATTTTGAAACCAATTACTAGTTATAGATCATATTTTATATTGACTTGCATGAATTTATTTTTCTTCTTAAATCTCAGACACCACCAACACCCCTTTTATGTTGATCCATGGTTTCTGAAACTATAATTTTTAAGTTTTGACATAGATTAAGAAGCTTGTTTCATTAGATTAAGAAATTACTACCGTTGGCTATACACAGGAAAGAGATGGTTGAAAAAACTTAACATAAGAAGCTTGTTTCATGTATGGTTTTATTTGTTACCTAGTGTTTTTTTTTTGTATGCATCACTTCATTTGTTTCTAGTTTCTTTTCATCATGTTGCTTTAATTTTATATGGGTTGAAAGGCAGGCATGAATTTAGTGGATTAATCTTGCCTCAGATATAATATTTTCTTGTGCCTTAATCTTTCCATGTGAAAGTTTTAAACTTAATTATCTGTAATGTGTCCATTGTTTTTAATCCTGTCTTTTTACTTGTTATAGTAATAATCATCTCAGAGGTGATTATTTTTTTTAATATTCATACGTAAAATTGTCACCTTTAATTTGGCCTAATTATCTTCCTGTTTTTACATCATCATAAATATGGATTGAAAATTTTAAACTTCCGCTTATGTTTGTTGCAATTTATTGCAGCCTGAGCAATTGAACAAAATATTTGAGCTTTGTGGATCTCCCGATGAGGTGAATTGGCCTGGAGTTTCTAGAACTCCGTGGTACAACAAGTTTAAACCGAGTAGGCAGATGAAGAGGCGAGTTAGGGAGGTTTTCAGACAGTTGAGCACATTCCATACTTTTGAGTTACAATTTTATTTTTGTAATTGCAAATTAAAAGGTATGAATTTATTCTGGTTAATTTCTTCTACGCAGCTTTGATCGTAATGCCCTTGAGTTATTAGAGAAGATGTTGACTCTTGATCCCTCACAGGTATGTTTTTTTCTTGGATAAACCCTAGTTTTGGACACTTAGTTGCAAAGTTTTATCTTAAGTTTTTTTTTTTTTTATTCCACAACCCCCTATCTAGAGGTGGTAATTTCGACCCATTAATGGGCTAAGTTGGGTTTTGTGTTAATCTCAATCGCAGCAAATTAGTCAATAATAAAAATTAGCTAAAAGGATAACAAGCCAACATGTCGAAAGTTTCCAATGCATATGACCTAGTTCATTTGTAGTCAAAGATCTA
This sequence comes from Helianthus tuberosus, assembly GCA_030545235.1. NCBI lineage: Eukaryota > Viridiplantae > Streptophyta > Magnoliopsida > Asterales > Asteraceae > Helianthus > Helianthus tuberosus. Next base: position 10,763,038 of record CM060415.1, read on the forward strand.
GTTTATTATTGTAAAAGTGATCAACACTTTATATTTAATAATACGGACAAAAAAGTGTTTCTGGCTAGCTCAAGCCTGTTTAATCCGAACCCATTTTGATTAACACGGTATCTGCAACCTTCTGGTCTCTATTTTCATCATTTTCAAAGAGTGACTGCACTTCATCTTTTATACATCCTCTCACCCTTTTGTTGAAACGTCCATCTAGAGGTGACAATTTTGACCCAATTACTTCTGAACAGGTTGAATCGGGTTAAGTTTTATCTTTCGGTTGAATTGGTTAAGTTTTATCTTTCGGTTGAATTGGTTAAGTTTTATCTTTAATGGATGAAACGAAAATGGGCCAGATGTGTTGAACCAAAGTCGAGATGTGTTGAACCAAAGTTTATTTTAATTATAAAAACATCTTAAATCTTAATACAAAAGATTAAACGATCATTAAAATTTCAGTTATTTAATCATATTTGACCCAGTAGTTATTTACAAAAAGAACTTAGAACATACTGTTTGGGTCAATACAACATTTTCATCTTCCGATATTTTTCAAATTTTGTTTTATATAGAGGATATCTGCCAAAGATGCACTGGATGCTGAATATTTCTGGACCGACCCGTTGCCTTGTGACCCTAAAAGGTAAGTCAAGTCTCCATTCATTGGAAAAAAATGTATCATATTCATGGTTCAAACCTTTTCGTCCCATACCCATTAATTTCCTAAAAAACAGTACAATTTGACAGAATGCATTTTGGGTCAACCCAGAACTTCCCGGTCTGTTTTGAACCGAACCACTAAAAATTTGTTTATGTTGATCTCATCAGTTTGCCCAAGTATGAATCCTCACATGAATTCCAAACCAAAAAGAAACGACAACAACAACGTCAAAACGAAGAACAAGCCAAAAGACAAAAACTCCAACACCCGCAACAGCATGCCCGCCTGCCACCCGTTCAACAACCGGGCCAAGCCCAAGCCCATTCTCAGGTCTGGGCTGGCGGTCACAACCATCCCATGGGTAATTCAGGTCAAGCTCCCCTTGCAGCAGGTGGTCCTACACATCATCAATTTGGTAAGCCGCGTGGACCCCCTGGTGGGCCCAACCGCTACCCTCCAGGTGGCAACCCAAACTCTGGCGTGGGTGGATATTATCCAGACCGGTCAACGGGTCAAGGTGGTGTAGGGTTTAGTGGCGGACAGTATCCGCCACAGGCTCGTGCCCCGTCTGCTAGTGGGCCTAGAGGATCTTCTGTTGGTTATGGTGTCGGCCCGCCAAATTATTCACAAAACGTTCCGTATGGCGGTTCTGGAGCCGGGGGTAGAGGCCCGAATGTGGCGGGTAACCGAAACCCGCCGTACAACTGGCAGCAGCAGTAGTGTATGGTAGGTGAAAGGAAAAAATGAGTTTTGAAAAGTCGTTGACTGTGGTTTGACTTTCGACTGTTGCGCAGACTGCAAACATGTACAGTTATTTTTTTAAGATAATTATTTTAGGAGGTTTAATGGATTATATTTTATGATTGCTTTTTGAATCATTTTCGGCTCATTGGTCATTTCTCAGGTATTTATTTCATTATATTCAAATTGTTTCTTCCACTTTTTGTAAATAAATTTTAGAACTTCCAAACGATAAATAACCAATGTATTATCAAGTAATTTTTTAGAAAGTACATGGATGGTCCCTATTTTTTACCAAAATTTTGAATTTGATCCTTAGCTTTCTAAAAGTACACAAATGGGCTACGTGGTTTTTTTTCTTTTGTAACGTATTTAGCTCCCAACTTTTCCCAAAAGTACATGGATGGTCTCTGTGGTTTGCACTTTGTAACGAATTTAGTCCCTAACCTAGACATGCTAAAATCTTTAGATTTCTTGGCTGAGGACTTGTAACAGATTTAGTCCCTAATCTAGACATGCTAAAATCTTTAGATTTCTTGGGTGAGGACTAAATGTGTTACAAAGTTTTGAGGACTAAATGCTAAATCACATGGACCATCTGTGTACTTTGGGATAACTAGGGACTAAATTCAAAATTTTGATAAACCATACCATCTATTTTACTCATTTTTAGTTGGAATATGGATTAAGGTTAACATCATGTTTTTTTATATGCATGGAATATGGATTAAGGTTAACATAATGTGGATAAAACTAGTAAGGTGTTGTTTGTTTTAACGTATGTAGACTTCTAAAATAAATTGATACTAGTGTACGGACGATGGTGGTGGTGCTGGACGGTGGTGGTGGATATGGATGGTGGTTGGTGGACGGTCGTGGGTGATGGACGGTGGTGGTGGTGGTGATGGACGGTGGTGGATGGTGGTGGTGGACGGTGGTAGTGGTGGTGATGGGTGGTGGTGTTTAACCTTCTGCAAACTTTAGAAGATCTTAGAAGTGGTTGGGCCAAGTTTGCACCACGAAGAGCTTGTGTAGACGTTTTCTAATGAAGCGTTTTCGGAAAAACAAACAGTCTGCAGATGGCAATGTCTGCGCGTGGTCTGCACGGCGCAGACAGAAGAGCATGTGCAGAGCTTTTAAAAAAACAAACACCACCTAAGTAAATGGAAGTGTAAACCAAAGGCGTAGTACTCTAGCGGTATCAAGGTATACTAATCAAGTAGTTGAGACTTGAGAGTGCTAGTCCTATGGTAAATATTGTTGTAAATTTAAGAGTAAGGCCCTGTTTGTTTGCATCTGAATGGAATCAATCAGATGTTGGATCTGATTCGGTCAGAGATTTTGGTGTTTGGTTCGGCATCTGAGTGGGAATTTCAAGCTCTTAACCATTCAGATTTGAGGAGTCGCTAAACCATTCAGAGGAGTGGAGCCTCTTATTCGGTCAGAGGCTCTAATTCACCAAACAGGGCCTAAGTTTAGAGAAATAGAGGGTATGTGAATTAGCCTAAAAATAATAAAATTATAAAAAGATGTTTATTTCTAATGGTTACATAGCATCAAAACTTCATCTTATAAAACTACAACACTACACTTAAATTTCAAATTCTTTTGTAAGAACAAAAATTGACAATTTATAGTTTAAATGAGAAATGTGAGACATTATACTAAGAATGTAATAAGCATTGAACATAAGGTGAAATGGTTCCATAAAACAAACATAAATTGATGTGTAGAAATCCAAATGAATCCATCAATACATAACTCTTGATCATTAGCATAGAATGAGTTGGGTGAATTTAATTACTCATCCTCTTCTTCACCTTCCTCTTCTTCTTCACCTGGCCCGTCATCCGCGGTAGCATCCTGGTACTGCTGGTACTCCGCCACCAAATCGTTCATATTGCTTTCCGCCTCGGTGAACTCCATCTCATCCATCCCTTCTCCAGTGTACCAATGCAAAAACGCCTTTCGCCTAAACATGGCTGTAAACTGTTCACTCACCCGTTTAAACATTTCTTGAATTGAAGTCGAGTTTCCAACGAATGTGGAAGACATTTTCATCCCGGTTGGTGGGATGTCACAAACGCTTGATTTAACGTTGTTTGGAATCCACTCAACAAAATACGACGAGTTCTTGTTTTGAACGTTGATCATTTGTTCATCAACCTCTTTGGTGCTCATTTTACCTCTAAACATGGCCGATGCAGTGAGGTATCGGCCATGTCTAGGGTCAGCAGCACACATCATGTTCTTAGCGTCCCACATCTGCTGAGTCAGTTCTGGGACGCTAAGAGAGACATACTGCTGGGACCCACGAGAAGTCAAGGGTGCAAATCCCACCATGAAGAAATGGAGACGTGGGAATGGGATTAGGTTAACCGCTAGCTTACGTAGGTCAGAGTTCAGTTGACCTGGAAACCTCAAGCAACACGTTACACCGCTCATCGTTATCGAGATCAAATGATTCAAATCACCAACTGTAATGTAAACCCATCAAATATTTCATTAGTTTTCAAACTTTAACATAAAACAACCCATGATGTAATAATGTTCATGTCATGTATACTTACAACTTGGTGTGGTAAGCTTCAAAGTCCTAAAGCAAATGTCATAAAGCGCCTCGTTGTCAAGGACCATACACTCATCGGCATTTTCGACCAGTTGGTGAACAGACAACGTTGCGTTGTAGGGTTCAACAACCGTATCAGAAACCTTAGGTGAAGGGAAAACGGAGAATGTGAGCATCATCCTATCGGGGAATTCCTCTCGTATCTTAGAAATCAAGAGTGTCCCCATTCCCGACCCAGTGCCACCGCCAAGCGAGTGACATACTTGAAAACCTGTCACATTAACAGCCCAAGACAGAATGTATAGAGCATATTTAAGATTATTATAAATGTTACATCATGATCATATGATTCAATGCTCTTACAAAATATGTGATATACATAAAATTTCCACTTGGTTGGTTATTTTGGTACATATTAGGATGTCACAGGGAAAACAAAAAGTTTTTTACCATGTTTGGTTGGACCAAGGGCGGATCTAGAGGGTGTCCGGGATACCTCTCAATTTTCTTGGCGAAGTGCACAAAAAATAAATAAATAATTTTTTTTATTTTATGTAGATCTGCTACTGTATACACTGATTTTGTTTTCTCTAAATTCGCCACAGTATACACCAACTTTTTTTTTTGATACCCCTGAATGTTTCTTGTAGATCCGCCACTTGGATCACCAAAATTTAACAGATGAACCGTTTACGATCAAGAAATACATACAATACGAATCAAATAAATAATGTCTTAATTCAACTCATGTTAAAAATTTAAATTATACTTATTTAAGTCAGATTATGTTATTCATTTTATTAAAATATTAGAAGTTATATAACATATATTTTTTAAAGGGTTATTGGATTTTAATAATCCCAAGTTTCACCTGTTGTTCGATAATAATCACAACTTTAAAAATTCTCTCAAACGATCCCAACTTGTAAGAATTTGGCCCTCATCGATCCTTTCCTAACTGCAGTGCACTTGAATCTATTAACGAGACTACAAATGCACTTGAATCTATTGAGGATATCAAATTCTTATATGTTAGAAAATGATTGATGGGGTCCAAATTCTTACAAGTTGGGATCATTAGAGAGAATTTTTAAAGTTGAGATTATTATCGGCCAACATGCAACATGTAAAACTTGGGATTATTAAAATCTAATAACCCTTTTTAAAAAAAAAATACATACGATATACATAATATCCAAAAAACATGAAAAATACAATTACATAAATGACTAACCATTGGACAAAGAATACTACTTTTTTTATTGTGATAAAGATATTATATTTACTAACATATTATTAGATGCATACAAATATAATATATAAATTATTTTCAGTCCCTATAACCTAGCTAGCTCTCCCATGCATGCATGAGTATACATATACCGATATACGTATACATATTATACATATCCACACCCATGATCAAGCAATTTACGTAACATAACATAACATAGCATAACATAACATACCTTGCATGGCATCACAATTCTCAGCCTCCTTCCTAACTACATCAAGAACCGAATCAATCAACTCCGCGCCTTCGGTATAATGCCCCTTCGCCCAATTATTCCCCGCACCCGACTGCCCAAAAACAAAATTATCGGGCCGAAAAATCTGCCCATACGGGCCGGCCCTAATACTATCCATAGTACCAGGCTCCAAATCCATAAGCACAGCCCGGGGAACATACCGACCGCCGGATGCCTCATTGTAGTACACATTAATACGCTCGAGTTGCAAATCCGCCGTCGAACCGTTGTACTGCCCGGTTGGATCGATGCCGTGCTCGTCGCAGATGACTTCCCAAAACTTTGCACCAATTTGGTTGCCACATTGGCCTCCTTGAATGTTTAGAATTTCTCTCATTTTGTGGGAGTTTTGTTTGAGGTGAAAAGGGGGTATAGGGAGTATTTAAAGGGTCATATTTGCCTTATGGGTGGTTGTTATTAACTATAGGATTTCCATTTTTGGTGGTGGGTCTATGCTTTTTTTAGGTTGGTTTTAGATGGATGTAAAAAATTATGATATTTTTGTTATAATATCAAAAATATATATTATATTTTTTTTGGCCGGTAGCACTCTCAACTTTCGATTTCTATCACATCACTCCCAACTTTCAACTTATTGGCGGATAAGACTCTCAAACTAACCCAACCCTAACCCAGTTTGCTGACATCAGCTGCCACGTCACCAAACTAGTGTCACGTCATCAAAAACCCAAGTCAGATGTCATGTCAGCTGCCATGTCATCAAAAAAGGCCAAGTCAGACGCCATGTCTGTTGCCACGTCATCAAAAAAAATCCACTTCAGCTGTAACGTCACCACACAAGCGCCACATCAGAAAAAGAACTAACTGGGTTAGGGTTTAGTTAGTTTGGGAGTGCTATCGGCCAATAAGTTGAAAGTTGGAAGTGGTGTGGTACAAATCAAAAGTTGGGAGTACTATCAACCAATTGGTGAAAATTGAGTTTATTTAAATCCAATATCAACAAAGTCTACTAAATCACCTATAATATGGATTGCTTGTTGAACATTGTGAATTATGTGAGTCATCCGAAATCTATTTAAAATATGTTGATTCGTCAGTTTAAAATATGTTGATTCATCGATAATTATCTTCAAATTACCTATAAGCACTGTAAAAATTTTATTTTTGCGTTGTTAAAAGTAGGGTTATTGGATTTTAATATCCTAAGTTTCACATGTCGGCCGATAATAATACCAACTTTAAAATTTCCCCCCAATGACCCAACTTGTAAAAGTTTGGCCGCCATTAATCATTTTCAAACATATAAAAATTTGGTCTCCTCAATAGATTCAATTGCACATACAGACTCCTTAATTGATTTAAGTGCACATATGTTAGAAGAGGATCAATGAGGGTCAAATTCTTACAAGTTTGGATTGCTGGAGGGAATTTTCAAAGTTGGGATTATTATCGATTAACAGGTAAAACTTAAGATTATTAAAATCCAATAACCCTAACTATTCTGGTAGTAATTTTAAGTTCTTACAAAATTGACAATAAGTTTTTTTTTTTCAAAATTCGTTAAACTAATTTTATTTATCCCAACAAAGTTCCATCACAATATCTTATTTTGTAGCGGTGATTACTAAACAATGGACACGATGATATACTCAAAACACGTCACTGACACACTATTTAGACGTCACTTACGTCTTATACGAGCCACGTGATATCATATAAGATACACACACCCCTTGCATACGGCATGGTGATTTTCGTGGGTGTTAAAAGTAAGCCGACAACACTCCTAAACAAGACGACATAATTGCACGACATGCTCGATCTTTGGCTCAATGGAAAGAGCTTCATACAACTCTAAAAGAATGACCTTACAAAAACCAACTTGCATCATTCACCCCATAATTATTGATAGCGAACGGTGGTCAATAGCGACATGCTACCTATATGCTATGTAACGATAGCGATGAAATACCGATAAGGTAGTAGAAAATTTAAAATATCTATTTATAAATTATATCTATATAATGTTAATTTTATACTTTTTATGTATAAACTAATAAAGATAGAGGTGAGTTAAATGTTTAAATACAGATGTTAGTTTTACACTTTTATGTAGGAGTTAAATGTCATTTAGTCCTTGTGGTTTGGGTTATTTTGTCAGTTTAGTCCAAAGGTTTCATATTTCACATGTGGGTCAAAAAAGGTTTCACCGTTGCCATTTTAGTCCACTGGGTTAACTTCATCCATTTTTTCTGTTAACGAGAAGGCCAATTCGGTCATTTTATATGGCCGGATTGCTCTTCTAATTAACAGAATTAGATATAAAATGACCGAATTAGCCTTCTCGTTAACAGAAAAAATGGATGAATTTAACCCAGTGGACTAAAATGGCAACGCTAAAACTTTTTTGGACCCACAGGTAAAAAATGAAACCTTTGGACTAAACTGGCAAAATGACCCAAACCACCGGGACTAAAATGGCATTTAACTCTTTATGTAAAGTATTTCAAGTTTTTGAGACTAAATGTAAACTGCTGAAAATGTTGAAATAGCAAAAATTATTTAAACCTAAAAGCTAAAACACGCTTGTTACGCAGCAGTTGTCTTCTCCATCTTCTTCCTGGTTTCTGGCAAAAAGCAGCACCTGCGCCAGAGTTTTCGCCGGAATTCGCCGCCAGAACTTGCTATCTGGCCGATATGTGGTCACGAAGTACCTTATAGCGGCATATGGCCGCCACGCGACGCTATTCGCTATAGCGGTCGCTATGGCCGCTATCGACAACTATGATTCACCAGACATCTATAGATTTCCTCAAACGTTTGGTCAATGGTAGACGCACCTATCATTGACCAGAGACATTCTCTACTTATATACTCGACGGGCCAGGGACCGTGAGACACATTGGTCAAGACGTCCTTTCAATATCGCTTTCCCTCCTGAAAACAGTATACCAAATAATACAGAGGCAAAAAGTAATTGGATATGAAAAAATGCAGTACAATAGCTACACCATCTTTAATACAACAAGATAACAACATAAAAAAAAAACTCGCTAAAATTTTACATTCAAAACGATACTAACCTCAAACAGGATGGACATGTATCGGCCCATGAAGTTAATTTTTGACCGTCAAGCCAAGAGTTTGTGTTTGAAAACAAACTCTGCAATATACTAACACAATTTAACATCTAAAAGTTAAAGAAATTAAGGAATCTGGCACACCCTCACATACATACATACTTACATGCATACATACTAATAAAACCTGAATAAGATTTCATGTTTTTAACTTTGGAACTTTGAATTTGGATGTAAAAAGTCTCGGTGCGGTTTCAGTTGCTTTTCTCTTGGAGCTTCTTACTTCCTGCAAAAAATGAAACCGCAGTTATCGTTTACAAATTCAATAATAATAGAGGCCTGGATAACGGGCCGACATAGTTGGGTCCCACCAAACACATTTTATATAAAAAAAGTTATTCCTCAAAAATGATTACAAAAACTATCTCACTTCAAAACCAATCTGAATTTTTAAATAAAATATTTGGTAGGTTTTATGCATTAAAAATACACTTTGGTGATTTTCGATCCATTTTTTCTTTTTTTATACTTTTCTGACCCATTGAAAATAAGCATAACCTGATCAACTCATAAGTGAACGGCTTACTTCAATCCCATCTGACCCGTTCCCTTTTTCGATATTTTTTTTATTATATCCTTATAACTCATCTCTGATTCATACGATTATAAGTCAACTTTAATTACCTTGTCAACGATCGCCATGTGGCCCATGTCACTCAAACGACTATTTTTCGATGATTTCACCATACAACGACGTAATACCGGCGTCATAGAACTATTGGAATCACCTCTTAACAACTCCAGTTCTTTAGTGAGTCGGGAAATTTCTTCACTTTTTTTCCTTGAATCGAATTCTAGTATAGCTATGTTGTCTTGTAATGCTGAAATCCTTCTGTTTTTCTCCATGTTTAACGACTGTGATTGTTCTAGGTCCGTTATCAGTTTCTGTACTTTGTCGTTAGTGGTTTGAACTTCGGATCTAGTCTTTTTAATGAGTTCTTGCAACTTGTTGTCGGTTTTCTTGAACTGGTTCCATGCAAAATCCCTCTCGGCTTTTAACGCTGACTCAGCATTATCTTTGGTATTGCTTCTGGTTACTCGCTAGTAAGAAAAACGAAACGTCAGTAAACTTTTAAATGAAAAATAATAAAATAAAAAATTAAAACACTAGTGGGATTCCCCTGGGGAAGTCGGTAGTATTGGTTCGGTTCGTTACATCACCGGTACGGTACCGATAATTAGTATAGTTTATGATACCAATTAGCAAATTTGTATACAACTCCGCTTTTAATAAAAAAAATATAGATATCGAAATACAGTTGCATATTTAGCCTTTTTTTTAAAAAAAGTTAAGGAACTCAAGTTATTAGAGAAAAATCAACTTAAGTGGAAACTAAATTAGTTAAAGGGGTAAATTATTGAAAGTATAAGAGGTAAATTTGACACTTAGGCTAGAGGGTGTGGGATGGAGCCCTTGGGCTTTATAAATGCCACCTCAGTGCCACGTAGGCGCCACGTCAGCCAAGTGGGCTGTATAACGCCCCCTTTAATATGGTGGGTGTGGGGTATAGCGCCCCGGGCGCTATAGAGAAAAAAAAATAAAAAAAAAAATTTTTTTTGATTGGTTTAACTAAATGGGCCCCACCTGATAACCCCCCTTCTTCAAGTTAACATGATGGCGCCTGATGTATAGCGCCCCCACTTAATTTGGTGGGTGTGGGTGTATAGCGCCCGGGGCGCTATAGAGGCTGAGGTGGCGGGTATGGCGCCCCCCACACCCTCCGGCCTTAATATTAAATAAAAAAATATAATAAAACTACTATTCATTCCCCATCCTTTTATAATACTTATATAAAAGTGTATTTTTAAACCTCTTAAAATCAATTTACTCAGAAAATCATATTAATATAACATGTGTAATCATACATGGCACTCTAATTATTTAAAGAAGAATTTTTTCGATAACAAGTGTGTAGGATCAGCCGATCAGCCCGACCCATTCAACATGAACCAAAAATTTACCCATTTTGATCGTTACCCAACCCTGCTACTTGTATCAATGGCGTCGCAGTAGTATATATGAAATCTCTTGATCAATTTATTTTGAATATTAGATTATTCTTGTAATAATATAATCCTTGTAATTTTATATCAATGGCGTGGCATTTAAATAAACTTACTTTTGGCTCAGCCAAAAACTGAGAGACCTCTTCAAAGAGAAGTTTCAGATCAGCCCGTTCATCATCCGCTTCTTCTGCAATATATGGAGAGTTAAGCATGTCAGATAATTAAGTTGCATAATAAAAAGGGTAATGAACTTGAATGCTAACCAGTCAATAGCGGTGCCATAGCGGTTAGCGGACCTCAGGGTGTGTAGCGGTGACCTATAGCGGTTCCGCTATTAGCGGCACTAAATACAGCTAAATACCGCTATAGCTAACCAGTCAATAGCGGTGCCATAGCGGTTAGCGGACCTCAGGGTGTGTAGCGGTCCAAATAGCGGTGACCTATAGCGGTTCCGCTATTAGCGGCACTAAATACAGCTAAATACCGCTATAGCGGTGCTATAGCGGTGGCCTATAGCGGTTATAGCAGTAACGGTGTTTGATTGTGTTAATTCTTAAATTAAATACTTCAAAGTTACTATTAGTATTTGATTTGCAACAGGTTTTTGATAATAATGATATTACTATGAATTTTGATATTACTATTAATATTTTTCAAAGATATATTTTTATATATATAAATATAAATACATAAATTATGCATGGTATAAAAATTACCGCTATATCACCGCTATACCACCGCTATAACCTATATATCATATAGCGGACCTTGACCGCTATTCGATTTTGGACCGCTTTAACTGCATAGCTTGAATGGCATTCGTTTTATGTAATTAATAGAAATGTTGGAAATATGTACTATAAAATCAGGAATACTTGCACCCCACCAACAAAAAACATATCTCGAAAAACGCTCATTGGTTCAAATATGAAGCTAGTGAAGAACATGGTGCGGAAAAAATTAATAAGTGAAGAACAAGTGAACTAACCAAATTTAAGATTGTTCATAAGTGCTTCCTTTTGCTTCATAGAGATGATTAAATTCGCCTTTGCATCCTCAAGAAAACGAGACATATCTTTGATTTTGGAGTCTCTTTTCATCTAAAAGACACAACAAACAATTCATATCAAAATTAACACATAAACAACTGATATTCCCAAAAGATCAACAAACATATTAAGAAGCCACACTTCACTAAAACTAACAACAAGATTGATAAATTTAGGGTTTTTAATTTTTTCACGAGCCACAATTCAACTCTTTTAAATAGTGTACCGAATTACAAGATAATAAAATAATGATATCAATCACTATCCTAATGTTCAAACTGGAGATAGAACAACAAGTAACAAACAAACAAGATAAATAATAAATCAAATAATGCAAACAAACAAACAAAGCTAGTAATAAAATCTCACTCATAGCAGAGCTATTGGTAGGGTCTGGGGAGGGTGGAACGACCGCAAACCTTTCCTTTATCACCAGGGCTCCAAAAACCTCTTTTTAAGTTTACCAGATAACATAAAATGTGGCTAGTACAGTCAAAGCAACCACCGCACTAAAATCAAATAATAATAATAACTATAACAGATAAATAGGGGATGGATCATGAGAAAACTTTATCCAACCACCCTAAACTCTAAACCCCAAAAAAACTAAACCCTAAACCCGAAAAGCTAAACCTTGAAGATTAACGTCTAAAAGCTAGAGCCCATAGCATTATAGCCTAGTGACATCTTGGGGTGGGATAAGGCTTGGAGACCATTAGGTCCTGAGCTCGATTCCCACAAGGGGGCTTTCCCAGATTTATTGGGTTTCCTCTTGAATTGGTGTCTAGGCATTATAGCCTAGTGGAGATGGATATGATCGGGTGGTTCCGCTGGTGGCACGATGATACTCCAGTGGTCCGTCGGTGATCCAAAATTTGCCGTTAAAAAAACGTCTAAAAGCTAGAAACTAAATGCTAAAGCTAAACCCTAAAAGTTAATCCCTAAACTCTAATAATTAAACCCAAACCCCACAAAAATTCAACATAAATATCAATCCTTTGATAAGAGTTTTCTCGAGCTTTCTCACGAATGAAGAGTTTTTTCATGATCGTCTCCCAAATAAACTATGCAAACAAAGATATTCAACACTAGAACACAAAAACTATAATAAATCAAAGATTAAACATCTTTTTAGTAACACCCACCTGAAAAATATGATCTTGCAACAACTTAATGTCAAAAATCCATCTATCCTGCTGGGATTTAAATCTTTTTTCAAGAGATTGTCTTTCTTCCACTAAAGCGTCAAGTTTTCTCTGTTGATCTTCTATCATGTCAACGAGTCCTTTAAAGATCTTCTTCCAAGAATCTTCTCGGTCTTTTGACCCATTTTCAGCCGCAGAAACGGAAACTCTCCGTTTCCCCATAACTGATGCACTCCAAGTGTTCGATGAAATGCGTCAAAGAAAGAAAGCCGAGATTCGATGTTCTGTGCACGAGTTGTTGAGTTTTGGGGTTGAAGAATTATTGTGTGTGATGGGATTTGATGGAGATTGTGAGTAATTGTAGAAAAGTAGAGAATTCAAGACGATTTGAGGTGATCGTAGAAAAGGGGGAAAAATTAGGGTTTTTTTTGTGATTTATGAAATTGGGAAAGTGATGCAACGGTCGAATGGGTTGGTTTATATATACCCACCACTCAATGTTAAAATATAAACGTTAGGCTCCGTAGATACGATATGGGTGAACGAGATGAGTCTAAAACGTTCGGCTTCGTGACGTGCTTTTGGTCAGTATCAGTTCGGTTTATTATAGTACCAGCATAACTCCAACACTTGGCATAGCAATTGACTTGTGTTTTACATGGATTGAAAATCATAAAAACAAACACATGTACAACATGTATTAGGGTTGTTCGGTTGATATTGGTTTGATTTGTTACGATACTGGTATGGTACTTGCACTCGATATTACTTACGATACTAAAAAAATATTGTATTACGAATACAGCTCTGTGTTCAACGAATTTATACCGTTGAGAAAAAAAACATAAAAACGAATATGGTATTAGTACCGATGTTGACCCCGTGTTGCGAACCTGATGGTCGTAAAACCGTGCTAAGTAGTACGCACACAACGACCAACACCGCGAAAAATAGTAAAACAAAAACACGAATTCATACTGTCACGTGACGTAAAACGTAAATAAAGACAAAAAACGCGGACTTGTACCGCGAGCTGTCATATAACGCAAACAACTCACCACAAGACAAAAAAAATAAAAGAAAAAAAAATCACTACAAGACAAGAGTTATAAAAGACAAAAAAACACTATTCATAAGACGCTTCAACATTTGTTATATATATAAATTATAAACGTTGTTATAGTTTATGTTAAGTGGATTAAAGCAACAGTTTTTCCCTTATAATTAAAAGATTAAAGTATAAATATAAGTAGTGTTATTCCTTTCATGGTTTAGCTTGTTTGTGTGTTTCATTATGGAAGCAACATCTTTATTTTCACGACCCTTCTCATACCCTACGAATAGCTTAGCTAATTCTGAGATATACTGATATGGTTGTATTCCGTTATATTAATTTTAAAGTGAAAGTGCACTAATTTTAACGTTATTCTACTAATTTCGTGAAAATAACGCTAAAAGAGGAGGATGGTTTGGTTAATCATGCATTATGTGGTGGCGTTGATAGCCAAAAGACAATGGGGTACATTCACTAATTGGCCTTTGTCTCAATTGTCGAGTGTTATATGCCTTATATCCAAGGTTTGATGCAAAACTACTATCAAGCCGGGAGTCTCATTGGAAGCAATCTCTCTGTTCCTACGGGGTAGAAATAAGACTGTCTACATCTTACCCTTCTCAGACCCTACCTTAGCTTTGGTATTGGTAGGATTTACTGAGTATGATGATGTTGTATTCCGTTTGTCGTTTTAACTTAACAGAATGAAAATGAAGAATTGAGTACTGAGTACAACCTATGGCCTAACTAAACCTAAAGTAATGTTATGATTCAAGATATATAACTAAACCATAGGCCTAACTAAACCTAAAGTAATGTTAAGAATCACGATATATAACTAAACCTAATTTCGACCACTGCGATTTATAGAGGCATCAATCGATGAACATTGGCGGAAGGTGGTTGTAGAGGCACCAATCAATGACATTCGACCACTGCGATTTATTTTTGGCACATAAGAGCAGCCGCCCCTCGACTACCCTACTTCATTCTTCCTCTTCGTTGATGCGTCGACAACCCTACTTCATTCTAACTCTTCATGGATTTGCCGTTGAGGGTCAAGAAGTTCGATCACTGATTCACGACCACTTTCTTTGTTTCCACTTTGGAATAGTTTGTGAAGGTGGTTAGGCACTGGCTCGCTGAAATGATTCCGGTCCAACAAAAAAATTTACTGTAAAACTGTCATTTCATCCCAACTTAACAGAAAATTTAACTAAAGTTAGTTTTAGAACCCAATTTTGTTATAAAATGAAAGCCACATAACCCAAACATACCACTTTTCAAACATGAACCCAAAAGTGACTAGAACAAAACTAATGACTGTTAAAAACCTTTATAAGAATGTACTTACAAGTAGAAGAAAATTAAAATATAATTCGCGACTTACTGCAACCATCAATATAAGATCCATTATAGGTTGACCTCTAGTAACACTTAACAAATATGATAAAAACACAAATTACACATTCAATCTCAAGATGCGGAAAAATAAAACCGAGCTTATGAACACACCACAACAAAGAAATCACACCTCACTCTTGCTTTTCCAACTCCCCCATTCTTTCTATGATTGCCTGTAACAACATTTTAGCATATTAAATCATGCAATATTCAAGCCTTATTTTTCTAGCTTACTGTATCACTTAAATGTGTTGATTATGTTGGATAAAACCCACTTTTCATTTGATTTATGATGTTTAAACATGTTAAATGTTTGTGGTAAAAAGAGGTAATGTTCACCAAGACACCAACTAACTTTCAATGTAAAAGTTTGGTTGGTTGGTTGGTTTTATCCAGCATTTAGAATATAACCGAAACGAACAAATTTCCGTGTTCACATTCTTCATTAAGGAAATAAAGTTGGTTACGTTTGTTAATATGCTAAACGAACATAAATGGATACAGACATATAGGGTTAGGTTCATTAGTGAACAACCTCCTTGATTGTGAACACTAGTGAACTAATCCTAGCCCTTGATTATCAATATACAAGTGTATACGCATGTGTAAATCAATGGCCAGGATTTGATGATGAAAATACACTAGTGTATTTTACGATTTGATGATGTAAATCAATGGCCAGGATTTGTTCACTTAGTTCACAAATACACTACTGTTCACTCTAGAACCCCACCCTATATGTGTGTGTGTGTGTGTGTGTGTGTGTGTGTGTGTGTGTGTGTGTGTGTGTGTGCATATAAATGCAAAAAAAGAAATAGCAGTTAAAAAGGCATACCCTCTTGCTTGTTTCCTGGAGTTCCCCAGCAAGAATGAACTCATCTAGTATCAGATACACCTTTCGACAACAAGACAATCAAATACCACAAGTAAATCACATGAACAAAGCACGACTAAAAACTTTCAAACGAAAACAAGAACAATCCAGCATAAAATTCCATATTACAAATTTACACACTTGATATGATGGTAAAATGGGCACAACCAGAAACATGTCAAAATGATTTAAAGGGTATATGCATCAAAAATTCACTTTGGAGGATTTTTGATCCGTTTGATGTATTCCTTTTTAGATATTTTTTTGATATGGCTAGTTAGAAATTAAGCATAAGCGAAATCAGCCCATTCATAATTCAATGGGTCTATATAGTCGCCAGTATTAAGGTTACTACGTAAAATCATGCATCATAAAGCATTCAATTAAACTAAATCCAAAGACAATATTATATTAAAACCCAAAATAAAAGTTAACCCTTGATTCCTAAACCAGAAATGAAATTGAGAATATATAAACATTCTATCAAATAAGCTCATAAGGTTGTAAGTTTTTATAACTCTAAATCCTAGATAATTAATGAACTCAGAAACCGTTGTAAAGTAGTAATTCCAAATAAAATCCAACACATCATATGAACGATGATAGAAATTAAATAATCAATAACGAATAAAAAATAAAAAATATATATTCAATGTGCAAGTGATGATTTAATAATAATTATGCACGTGACAACAGACTAAAGTACTCATCTACAGTGTGACCCACAAAGAGAAGATGAGACGATGAAATTTTTTGAAAAGAAAGGATTTTGATAGAGGGGACTCGCAAGATAAACAATATTTATAAAAACTGCCCTTAAAACATATAACATGTACCTACAGTGTGTAAACAGAAACATATAAGTAATATTTTTTTCCCATTTACTTATTAGTGGGCTGTTTCGTCTTTATCGGAGCAAACGGGTAAAACAAAATGAAATGGGTCAAAAGTCACCATAAGTCACGACCTTCTAAATCATTTTATTTAGAAAATAAAAATATTTGAGATAACATGACTGACACAATAGTTGTGTAAAGAAATTCTAGAAATTGCGGAAAACAAGTGTTGCTAGTCAACCTAACCAGATCCATGTCAAACAGCGAACGTACCAGCTACCCAAACACATTTTGTTTGATAATACAAAAAAAAATATATGTAGCAAGTGTAATCATATTTTTCAAAAAACGTCAGCAACCCAACTTCAGGCACATGATTAAGATATACATGGAAAAACACGATGAGTGTTATTCACAAGGACACTGAAATTGAAAAGGCGGAACACAGAAGATGGATGTCATTCACAAGAGGTACAAAATCTTCAGGGTGAAAGAAGAAACTACAAATTTGCCAAGCAGGTTGTTTAAACATAAGAAATAATCATTAAAGGGATACCATGGAAAAAGTTAGGAAGCATGTACCATTCGTGAACTCTCATCCTCAAATTTAGACTTTTTTTATCATTAGTTGAGTGACTGTATATGCTCTGTTTGTCAAACTCCAAATTTGCTAATCACAAAGCTATTATTCAACAACCGACATAAAACCTAAAAACTAGATGATGTCAGCTCATAGACCCTCTTGTGGTGTCTCTAAAGTCTAAAATAATCATTTCTGGTTCTAAAAATTTAAACAGTTGCTTCCCTCTACCGTAATGAGTGCTTAGTTCTTACCCCTTTGTATACATCGACAACCGACAGTTATTTTGTTATTCATCTTCTATATGAGTGGTTATTAGTTTCAAGTCTTCGTGATATAATTTTACACATCTTTAGGTGTAAGTTCTTATTTTCCATGTACGTTATAAATCTTGTATACATGGAAATCGAATCATCATCATCATCATCATCATCATCATCATCATCATCATACTCAGTAAATCCCACCAATAGCAAAGCAAAGGTAGAGTCTGAGGAGGGTAAGATGTAGACAGCCTTACCTCTACCCCGTAGGAATAGAGAGACTACTTCCAGTGAGACCCCCGGCTCGATAGTAGTTTTGCATCAAGCCTTGGACATAAGGCGCATACCACTCTGCAATCGGGACAAAGACCGATTAGTGCATGTACCCTTTTGTCTTTAAGCTATCAACGCCACCACATGATGCATGATTAACCGTCCTCAGCTTTTAACGTTATTTTCACGAAATTAGTAAAATAACGTTAAAATTAGTGCACTTTCACTTTTGTCCCCCGATGGCCCACACATATATACATTATATGCGCATACCGCAAGCGGGGCGTAATACATGGAAATCGAATATGTTGCCCAAAACTGCATGAAGCCAGCTACAGTTTTGTGTATGATGCACTACACCAAAGAATAGGATTCGTGAAAAGCATAACAAGTATCTTAACACATATCTTAGCACTAAGTCGCGTCTCATTAGGCTAACATGAGTTTCTTAATGTTGCTTCTAAGTGACTAAGTCTACAAGCAAATAAATCTCTAGCTGGTAGCTTCATTAATTTATAGTTCAATTCAAAAGTAAACTCAGAAGTGACAGTTAAAATAATAAGAGCCAAAAAAACCTTCAACACACACATATTAAGTGAGGAAAGCACAACACATTTGCCAATATAATGTTAAAATCAAGAACTTGAATACCTTATGGAAGTTGAAGACCAAATCTAGCTCGCACACGTTGCTGAAAAAGTGATCCAGTATTTCTACAAATAAATGGATGCACTCCAAATATGCTAGCTCGTTGTCAGTTATATCAACACATAGTGAGAAGAACAGTCCAGCATATCGCCTATAGATAACTTTGTGTGTACGAAACTGCAAGAGGAAGTATAATAAACAAATTAATCTTTATAGCATCAACAAATAAAATGAAAAACAAAAGCATCTGAAGATACGATGGTTAAAAAAACAAGCTTGATACAAAACATAGCAGTAAAAGGGAAAATGACATCAACTCAAAGCTGTATTTAAAGATTAGAGTTAATTACTATTTTCGTCCCTGTGGTTTGTCAAAAATCACTATTTCAGTCCATTGGTTTAAAAATTGCGATTTTAGTGCCTGTGGTTTCACTTTCGTAACCATTTCAGTCCACCCCCGTTAACCCCATCCATTTATTCTGTTAAGTACACGTGAATTGACCATAATGCCCTTATTAATAAAAAACAAAAAGATATCTAAATGAGTTAATTACTGTTTTCGTCTCTGTGGTTTGTCAAAAATCACTATTTCAGTCCATGTGGTTTCACTTTCGTAACCATTTCAGTCCAGTCTCCTAACACCGTCTATTTTACCGTTAAGTTTTTAATGAAATAACTAAATTACCCCTTTGTTAATTAAATAAAAAAAACCATGGAAATTTAAAGATTGTATTCTAGGACCCACTTGTTAAAACACAACCCCAGGCTACCCCACTCCACTCCATCCCTGCTCTCATTTCCGGCAAAAGTTTCCGGTCATCTTCTCCGGCATCACAACCCCACCCTCTTAATGTCCGGCGACCCATTACCCCACCCCAATTAATATCTTCCTAGCAACATCAATTAACATAATAACTTTGAAAAATAATGCTTACCTCGACATTTTCTCATTCTAAAATCCAAAATTAAAATTTTGGAACCATATATGTAAAAATAATGCTAAATTTCTACTTTTACTGAAGCCATGGTGGGTCGAACCCTACAATTGTTTGGCTAAGCTTTTTGAAACAACTTATTGACTTATTGGTTTTTTGAAAAGTCATAAGCTCCAAATTGATGTTTGGCATTGAGGATGTATGTGAGGGGAAAAAGCCAATAAGTCAATATGTCACTTCATACTGACTTTCCAAAAAGCCAATAAGTTAATAGATTGTTTCAAAAAGCTTAGCCAAACATACCCTAAGTCCATATGTCATACAACAATAAAATCATATAAATCCAATAATAAAATCATATAAGTCCATATTTAATTAACACAAGGGTAATTTAGGTATTTCATTAAAAACTTAACGTTAAAATAGACGGTGTTAGGAGACTGGACTGAAATGGTTACGAAAGTGAAACCACAAGGACTGAAATCACAATTTTTAAACTAATGGACTGAAATATTGATTTTTGACAAACCACAGGGACGAAAACAGTAATTAACTCATTTAGATATCTTTTTGTTTTTTTATTAATAAGGGTATTATGGTCAATTCACGTGTACTTAACAGAATAAATGGATGGGGTTAACGGAGGTGGACTGAAATGGTTACAAAAGTGAAACCACAGGGACTGAAATCTCAATTTTTAAACTAATGGATTGAAATAGCGATTTTTGACAAACCACATGGACGAAAACAGTAATTAACTCTAAAGATTATGTGTAGCATACTGGCATGATTCTTATTATCAAAAAGAACTAGTAAATTATGCATTACATCTTCACTAAGGGAATAAAACTTAACTCGCCGATCAACAGTATACATATCAATAACATTGTTTAAAATACACAAAAATAATAAAAAATTAAAAAACAAAAACCATATTATTCGGGAGGTGCTTTGTACACAACTTTACTTCATACACAACAAACATCTAATTTTTAACATTTTTATCCTCACATACATGAATTGAAAAATGGATAAAACTGAACCTTCCGATCTGAAGGGCTAACCATGGCCGAAGGTGACTCGTGACTGCTATTAAGATTTAATATTCCGCTTATGTGTTTAGAAAGTTGCTTTGGGGCAAATTATGAATGAAACCAAGAGTCCAAATTCTGAATGCAAAGATTCTCTAGTAAGAAACGAAAACGGAAGCTAAGAACGAGGATAATAAAGGGTCTTATGCAAACACAGCATCTCAAAACTTTAAGCTTGAACTTTTAATTTTCATAGTGTTGATAGCGTGTGATATGTAATGGAATGTAAATAACTTTTTGTGTCTCAATCCATGCCTTAAAGGAGCAAAGACTGTTTATTCAGATAAATATTCTTCTAAAGTTATAGACCTCGATGTTATCAGTTGCCATCCGCTCTCTAATAATAACTTCAACTTTGCTCTTACACGAATACATAGTAGGCATGTTGAGTTTCATGAAACTACTCCTAATTAAACCAATTCTCATTCATTCTATCAGCCTATAAATCCAAAGAAAACTAACAGAAAACATGGACACACTGATCACCACCATAAAAAGCATCAACATCAACATCTGATTGGTTAAGTGCTGAACCAGTAAGAGGTCTGAACCATTAAGAGCCTGTATAATGCTTAACTGTTCAGAGGCAAATGTCTAACCAATTCAGATTAGAGGTCTTAACCATTCAGACTCTGTATAATGCTTAACTATTCAGAGGCAAATGTCTGAACCATTCAGACATCTGCTCGTGAAACAAACAGTCTGAACCATTAAATGTTGAACCAGTAAGAGATCTGAACCATTAAGAGCCTCATTAAGAGGTAAACAAACAGCCCCTAACCCTTTCAGCTAGATTTTTTTTGTAACTTACTGTCACAAATCCTGTATCTTAAAACCAGCATTTGTCATAAGCAAATTTGAACTTCAAAAACAATATTCTACTTTCACCATTCTTAACTGAAACATTCAAAAACTCAAATGAAGAACAACAATATACCTCAACGAAATTAGTAAACTTCGGATCTCTATTCACCACCAATCGATGAACCTAAAGCACACAAATCATCAAACAAACTTCCAATTAGAACAACACAGATCAAAAACCTAAATCACAAGTGAACACAAAAACCTAAAAATATTACATTCGCGTTTACCTCATATTCGACCTTGTGCTTCTCCGATTCTTCTAGAGGAATGTAATACTTCGCGAGACGAGTCTTACCTTGCCTGTTCTGAAGGAGTATGAACCGGATCTGATAGTTTCAATCAACGAATCGCAACAAACAGTTAGAAATCATAACAGATAACTGTGCGAAATCATGTTTGCAACAGGATTACAGTTGAAAATTAGTTGAAGAAGAAGAAGATAGTACCATTGTTGTGTCAATGAAGCTGGAAGAGGATGAATCAATGGAGGTTTTGCAGGTTGAATTGGTCTAAAATTGAAAAAGTCGATGTTCGGTCAATATAAGATGAGAAACAAGTTGATAGTTTAGTGTGTTTTCTTTTAAGAACTAGACTTGAGGGGTTTGATTTGTGCAAAATGATAATATAAGGGTTTCTTGCGTAAAGAAACGAAAAAAAGAGTAACTGACTAACTGTCATTTATGTCCCTGTGGTTTGATGGAAAATATCACTTCAGTCCAAAAAAAAATTTGCTCCAGTGTCGTCCTCAACATTTTTGAAACGTGTCACTTTAGTCCAAAAAGAAACGCTTTGCGCCAGTTCCGTCCTCAACGTTTTTAACGGGCGTTATCTTTTTAGACTGAAGTGACATGTTTCAAAAATGTTGAGGACGGAACTGGCGCAAAAATTTTTTTGGGCTGAAGTGGTATTTTCACCAAATCACATGGACGAAAATGACAGTTAACTCAAAAAAAATTAATAGTTTGTCTAGTTTGTGTGGTTTGGGAATTTAGATGTCTTTCAGACCGAGCAGTGGCGTAACCAGAACATTTTAGTCGCGGGTCATCATAAGCTTATTTTCTTTACATGTTATAATTAGAGGTCCATTTTATGTTTGTTTCTTTGAAACTCTGACTTTATATATAAAAATTCAATAAATTCTGGTGATCGGAGGGTCAGATGACCCTCTTGACCCCCCTATGATTTCGCCCATGAGACCAAGGATATGGGCCCCACCCCCCCCCCCCCCCCAATGGCTACCTTATTATTAAAAAAAAAATTATCAGTGTTGGGTGATGGAGGTGGTTTAGCAAATTGTGAAGGAGCATAGGAGTGCGACCAAAGAGTTTCTAGCGACTGTTTGGCTTTCCGGCGACAGCAACAACGGATTATAGTGAAAAGGTGGTGATGTCCACTAGATACTAACATTAAATTGTATTTGAAGGGTTTATCAATGAAAATGAATAAAAACAAGTTTTATCCAAAATTATAACGTTTTATTTGGAAATATTAAGGTTTTTTATGTGATAATTTATCCTTGAAGATATTTTAAATTTCTTATGATAATTTACATGGTGAAACTTAATCATTAAGTTGTATATATATTTCAAGGAGATTTTGGTAGTTTTTTTCAAAGTAGATAAAAGCGAGAACCAATATACTTGAGGGACCACTAGTGTTGATTGTTGATTATTGAGGGACCATTAGTGTAATGTCGATGCCAATGTTTTCAGAACCGGACCGGACATTAAACCGGCCGTCTTACGGGTTCACTGGTCGGACTGGTTCAACCGGATTTAATATATATATATATATATATATATATATATATATATATATATATAGGGTAGGGTTCCAGCGTGAACTGATCTGGACCATTGATTTCCTTTTTAGTTGTTAAGGGTATGACTAATCCCATGCGTGAACTGATCTGGACCATTGATTTCCTTTTTAGTTGTTAAGGGTATGATTGTAATTATATAAAAAATTATATTTAAATCATTATTTTAATAATTGAATTAAGTTACATCTTTCCTATTTTAAATTCATTATCCACATTATCTTTTATTTCATTTTTATTTTTTAGATTTCGCCACCAGAATTCGGATTATGATTTTATGATTCACGTAACCTTCATATTTCAACGGTATACACATGTGTACTTTGATATGAATTGAACAGTACACATGTGTACTCAGCATGGTACATATGTGTAATTAGCTACATAATACATACATATAAACAAAACTTGTAATAAGCAAATAACAATTTCCATAATGTTTGCCAAACCAAAAAAAACATACAATTACAAGTTTCAGTTTCGTGAGAACAATAAACGCAACATAATCGGAAAAATAAAAAAGACATAGTCTTTTACAACTATTCGCCGCGTTGTATGCTGAATCATCCTTATCGACCAAGCAAACAAACATACGTGAATCATCCTTATCGACCTCATACGTGAATCATCCTTATCGACCTTACATCTCCACTTTCCTCGTTTACGACGTCTCCTATAATAACACAAAAAACTCAGCAATTAGTACTTTGCATAATTCACAAGTGTACATCAACAACTTTACACATTCAATACACAAAAAAATGAGATATCACAAAAACAGACGCTATACACATGTGTACATCGCATTAAAAACATAGCAAAACCAGAATACACATGTGTACAGCGCCTTAAAAACAGAGCAAAATCATAATACACATGTGTACAGCGCCTTAAAACCAGAGCAAAAATCAGATTACACATGTGTACAGCGCCTTAAAACCAGAGCAAAAATCAGAATACACATGTGTACAGCGCCTTAAAAACAAGCAAAATCAGAATACACATGTGTACATCGCCTTAAAGCAGAGCAAAATCAGAATACACATGTGTACAACGCCTTAAAAACAGAGCAAAAACAGAGCCTAATAGTCTGGTTGATAGATTTTTCTCATTTTCTGCTTGTAATCATGTTGTATAAACTACATTTTTGTCAAATTTTACTCAAAGGATAAAATAACCTCTTCAATCATAATATGGTGTAGCCAACATGCTTGTACAACCGGAAACAACCTCCAATAATATGGTGTAGCCAACATGCTTCTAATCCTATATATATATATATATATATACATACAGTTAGATAAAACAATTTAACCGAGGTAATGAAGTAACGATGAAAAGATTACCTGATCAGAGGAATCCGACAATGCTTTAAGAAGGGTGTCAAATATATCATTCAAAAATGACAGGACTTGTTACACATATAAACCTTTTCCTTTTTCGTTTTATTTTCTTTTCTTTTCTGTACCAATAAGAATCTGAATACATATAACAGAGAGCATGCATAAAAAAATCATTGAAAACTGAATAATGAAATAGTATTCAAAGGTTACCTCAGTACGGTGTCTATTTAAAAGCGTTGAAATCCAGTGCAATGATTCGATCCGGGTGGCCTCATATTCACTAGACAACTCCCTCTGTTCATTAATCAGAAACCCTCAAGTAGCGTCACAATTTCCACTCGCAAACCCTAAAAAAAACCCCAATCTCAACATTAATCATACTGAAATTCAAATCGAGTGAAAGAAACACATAGTTTTGAGATATGAAACCCTAGATCCGCAAACTCTGTAAAAAAAACAAATAAACAAACTTGGATCTAGAAAGATCTAAAAGAAAAAAAGGAAAAGAAAAGGATTCAAAGACTTACCGGAAAATCGCGTCTACCAGGGTTGAAGTACCGCCACCGTCGCTCTTTTCAAAAAACCGATGCCGGTTTTGTGCTCGGAAGGCTTGATTTAAGGGGTACGCGTGCTCTTGTGCCGGAAGCTCTCGCCGGACCACCATCCACGGTGGCCGGCCGCCGTGCCGTGGCCGGCCGCCGTGCACTCGCCGGCTCCGCTGCCGGAGTCTGGCGGTAGTTCAGACGAGAGTGTGAGAGGGACATGTGTGTGTGCGGCGTATGTGTGTGTTTGTTGAATATATTGAAACTGATACAAGATTTTAGGGGATTAGAAATTAATTACTTTCCATATCTTTAATATGAAAGTTCCCTATTTTACCCTTTAGATTAAAATTTAAATTAATTACAATTGTGCCATTGATCTAAGATCTGTCATCTACAAAATCAAGGGCCCAGATAAGTTCACGCTGGAGAAAATGTTCACGTTTGAACCTAATCCTATATATATAGAGAGAGAGAGAGAGAATAAGGATGGTGTGAAATTGTTCCATTTTTATTTTAAAAAGGTTCAATTCTGTATATATTATAAATATTACATAAACTTTTTACGTTTTGGTAAATTTACTCTTCTTTCAAAAGTTGAAATTTATAAACAATTATTGCTAAGGCATTAATGTGTGAAAGCTCTATTTTTTAAAGGGGTTTATTGTAAATATGAGGTAACCCTAATATTAACAATTTATAGATGAAACAGCCGCCACACTCATTATCTTCTTACTCTGTTTCTTTTCGTTCTTCTTTGTAGAATATAAGACTGAGTGTAGTGGGGCAACCTTTTGAGTGGGCGTCTTGCGACACGTGGCGCCACGTCACATAAGAGGATTTTGACCAAAAAAGGGGTAGTGGGGCAACCTTGCTGGGTGGGGCGTCTTGCGACACGTGACACCCATTTAATCAAATAACCATGTGCAAATCCTAGTGTGCATGATAGTGTTAATGTGTGTTAAGAAAATGGCGGCCATGTGTCCTGATCTAATCAAATAACCATGTGCAAATCCTAGTGTGGTTGTCAGAATTGTGTGTTGAGTGGGCGACGAGAAGAGGTTGGGCAAGGGGGGGTCGCCACCCAAGTCGCCCCCGGGGGCGGTGTTCCAGGCGATATGGGGCGACTTGGTGGTGGGAGTCGCCCCACTACACTTAGTCTAAGGTTTCTTAACAAAAACCTCCATTTTTGACTTTAAATGTAACATTCTATAGTTGATATACTTCAATTTTGAAAGAAAATATTCGCTTCTCTTTGATGGTGAATCTGTCAACCGGAGTAATTTCGATTCAAAGTAAGAAACTTGAAAAGTGCTCAACCGGCCCGACCTCTTTTCTAATCGAATTTCCGGTCCGGTCCGCCGGCTACTTGCTAAACAGGTTCAAGTGTGAGGGTATTTGATGTATTCAAAATGTAACATATAAATTTCATCAAATGAGGCATAAAACTAACCCTTTTTTAGTACTAATGTTGGAAAAAGTGTGCTTTTGTCTTCCTTTTGTATTTTCAGGATTAAATGAACTCAAATTAACAAAAGAAGCAAAAAGACATCAAAATCTAACATAAATACAAGAAAAGGGACAAGACGTGACATGCCCGACCCCACGATAGCATCTTCCCAAGCAAAACAAGAGATCAGAAGCCTAAACACGCCCCGTGCTCAGCCAGCACGGGGGCGTGCCCAAGTGTCAGCAGAAAAGACAAAGTGGTAGAAGCTTCTATTGCCCACCACGGGGCCGTGCTCAGCGGACACGGGGCCGTGGTCAACTATAAGATTCGCACAATCCAGCAAATCTGCATAGTACAAAGATTCTTCTGCACCACGGGGTCGTGCTCAGCGGACACGGGGGCGTGGTCAACTAATAAGACAAAGCTGCATTAAATGAAGAAAGAGAAGGATGTGGACACGGGGCCGTGCCCACTGGACACGGGGTCGTGCCCGAGCTTCTGTTCAGCCTATAAATAGAAGTGCTTGGCTCAAGCTCAAACCATCCCTTGGCACACCACCTCTCTCACACTTCACCCACCACCCACCACCACCGTAACACCATCATCCACCACCATCATCCATTGTCCATCGTAGAGTGTGTGAGTCGTCTCGGGATCCAAGATTGATCGTAAGAGTTATTGACAATCAAGGCCATGTTTGACTAAGTCTCTTACATCACTTGGTGAAGACAAAGTGTCTAGTGTAATACTTTTTATTTCTAATCTTTTTCACTTTTTATTTGGTTTCGTATTAATGACTTTAATAACTAGTTGCTTATGTTGAAGGTGATCTTTCTTTATCGTTTGTCCGTGGTGTCTTGAAATTATTTTACTGTCTATATAAAATAAAAGATTTTCACCATTCATATCTTCACGGTCTATATGGAGGTATGTTGGCTACCTGGTCGGGGGTTAAGGGAACGGTTTGGTAAAGGTCTTGCCATTGTTCAGCGTTTAGAGGTCCTGCAATGGACCTGGGTCAAATTTAGTAGGACCTCCTTCAATAATTAACGGTATTGGATGGCGGGGGTCCAAACTCTTTGATCCCCTCATAAGTTAACTACTATTAATACTATAACCCGGCTATTTAGGACTGTATCCCTGCTGACTCAGACTACTTAGCCGAGGGTAACGTCACCTCCAAAAGAGGGGCCTACCATAATATTGCATTAATAACTTAATTCATTATCTTCCAATAATCCACCTTTTTAGGATTGTATCATTGCTGACTCAAACTACTGGGGTGAGGGTAACTTAACCTAAAAAGAGGGGCCTACTACAATAACTAAGATAATCTCTTAATTATGTGCAAAAGTGCGGAAATAATCAAAGGTCACACTAGATACGAGTCGGAACCAAGTGATTCATCTTGTCTATCTGTTTTTATTTTTATTTTCAGCATTTTAGTTAGTTTTTATTTTTCTTAGTTTAAAACATTTTTCTAAACTTTTTATTTTAATTAGACGTTGAGGATAAACCGGTATTAAAAGCTCTTGTGTCCTTGGACGACCTCGGTATCTTACCAACGCTATACTACGCTCACGATGGGTGCACTTGCCCATATGTGTGTTTAGTGTTAGTAAAATATCGTGTTTTATAAATTTAAAACTTGGCTAAAAATAAGTGTTAAAGGGGCTTAAAATATACACCTAATATATATAACACTTCACACGCATCAAGTTTTTGGCGCCGTTGCCGGGGACACAAGGATTTTAAGAAAGCTTAAAATCGACAGCCTAATCAGTTTTTCAAAACCTTTTTAAAACGCGCGCATTTTTTTTCTGCATTTTAGTTTAGATTTGCATTTACAGTAGCCTGTACACGGGGCCGTGTTCACTGAACACGGGGCCGTGCTGCACATTTTCATAAAAACACCCAGTAACAGAAGCTTGAACACGGGCCGTGCTCACTGAACACGCCCCGTGCTCAACGAAATCAGTAAATTTAATTAAAACGCCCAGATACAGTTCCTGAACACGGGGCCGTGTCCAGCCTCTGTTTCCATTTTTATTTTTGTTTTCTGATCTCGAGACTTGGTTGTGGTCTGCTGAGTGATTCTTATGGATCAATACTCAGGAGGTTACAACTACACCTATGAGGAGGATGATTATAGGGGTAATTATTGCACTAATTGTCGTAACGCACGCTCGGTTCAAAATAATCACTCATATCAACCATCCAATTCATACACCTACTATGAGGAGCCCAGGTACGAGCCATCAACTTCATACACATTCTATGAAGACCAAAGGTATGAACCTCCTCCCTCATACTCATATTTTGACGAACCGAGGTATGAGCCTTCATACTCATACTTTGAGGAACCAAGATATGAGCCACCACCTTCATACGCTTACTATGAGGAACCATGGCGTGAACAACCCACCTCATATGAGTATTATGAAGAACAAAACTACGAACCTTATCCATCATATGCTTACAATGAAGAACAATGGTGCGAACCATCTACTTCATATGGGTATTATGAGGAACAAAGGGTCGAACAACCGGATTCAAGCTTAGAAAATCCCGATTCTTTTTCTATAACCGAAGTAACCGATAGGATATTAGAACACATTAGAGTTATCGATCGTTGTATAAAAGAATCTCGCGCAAGGGAAGAGGAGTCCCGCGCAAGAGAAGAATTAAAAAATGAAGAGATAACTGAAAGTGTAAAAATGGAAGAACAAATAAGTGAAAAACCGACACATGAGTCAAACAACGAAATAGGTGAGTCCGAAAACGTTAAAATTCAAGAAGAGTCTAATTTTGAAGAAATTAATCTCTTGTCACCTTCTTTTGAAAATCATTGTTTAGTACCCACTCATGCTAAGTTTTTAAAAGAGTTAAACACTAACACTAAAATTGACGAAACGGTAAGTGTTAAGTTAACTAATGATCAAACTTCGCTAATAAAAGAAGACCCAATTGAAATTAACATTACACCGGTTCCATGTTTCTTTCAAAATTCGTTTATTAGTAATGTCACAATCGATAAAGATCTTTGTGTTAACATAATGCCTAACTACATTTTCGAAAAATTAAGTATTAGTGATTTTTCTCCACTTCAAATACCCATTTTTCTATCCAATCGGAAAGTAATAAAATCAATCGGTATAGTTGAGGATGTCTTGGTTCAAACAAATCAAATGGTAATCCCAACCGACTTTGCCATCCTCGATGACGCTCCTCTAGTGTTGGGGCGACCATTTGTAAAAACTCACGAAGCTTTGAAAAACCGGAAGTTCAACAATCTACCTCTTCAATTAGGGGCATTTAAAAGAAGTGTCGATCTCGAACGATCAATGAAATATCCATTCGGCAATAATGACCCCCTAATTGAAGATGAAGATGAACCACCCGATACAAGTGAAGAGATTGACCACTTTGTTGAAGAAGAGGTCGCCATAGAACAAACTTTTAAAGTTCTTGATCGAAATGAGCAACCAAATAAGGAGTCTCCTAAAGACCCACCACTTGAGCTCAAAGAACTTCCAAAAGGTTTGGAATATGCTTTTCTAGACAAAGAGGGTAATTTACCTGTAATTATTTCGTCTAAATTAGATAACTTAGAAAAAGAAAAATTAATTAGTCTTTTGAAAAAACATAAAAATGCAATAGCTTGGAAACTGGTAGACATAAAAGGAATTAGTCCTTCTATGTGCACACACAAAATTCTGATGAATGATGACTACAAATCGGTCATACAACCACAACGTCGAGTGAATCCAAATGTTCAAGAAGTGGTTAAAAACGAAGTCATCAAACTACTTGACGCCGGACTTATCTATCCTATCCCCGATAGTCCTTGGGTGAGTCCCGTCCAAGTAGTTCCAAAGAAAGGAGGTATGACGGTAATATCTAACGAAAAGAATGAATTAATACCAACGAGAACCGTCACAGGATGGAGAGTATGTATAGATTATAGACGATTAAATGAAGCAACAAGGAAAGACCACTTTCCTTTGCCCTTCATTGATCAAATGCTAGAAAGATTATCCGGTCATAAATTTTATTGTTTCTTGGATGGTTTTTCAGGTTACTTTCAAATCCCGATAGCACCCGAAGACCAAGAAAAGACAACTTTCACATGTCCCTATGAAACTTTTGCTTATCGACGCATGCCGTTTGGTCTATGTAATGCCCCCGCAACATTCCAACGTTGCATGGTAGCCATCTTCCATGACATGATAGAAAAGACAATGGAAGTCTTCATGGACGACTTTTCTATCTTTGGGGATTCATACGACCAATGCCTCGATAACCTTGAACGAATGCTATCCCGATGTGAGGAAACTAACCTCGCCCTTAATTGGGAAAAATGCCATTTCATGGTAACGGAGGGAATAGTACTCGGTCACAAGATCTCGAGCGAAGGAATGGAGGTGGATCGAGCCAAAATAGATACCATTTCTAGATTACCACCTCCATCCTCCGTAAGAGCTATCAGAAGTTTCCTAGGACATGCCGGATTCTATAGACGGTTTATCAAAGACTTTTCAAAAATCTCAAGACCTCTAACAAAATTACTTGAAAAAGATGCCCCTTTCATCTTTGACAAGGATTGCAACCAAGCATTTCTAACCATAAAAGAGATGTTAGTCAACGCACCTATCATGATAGCGCCAGATTGGAAATTTCCTTTCGAAATCATGTATGATGCTAGTGACTTTGCAGTTGGAGCTGTCTTGGGACAAAGAAAAGAAAAGCATTTCCACCCAATTTATTATGCTAGTAAAACACTTAATGATGCACAAGAAAATTACACAACAACTGAAAAAGAATTACTAGCTGTGGTATTTGCTTTTGATAAATTTCGTTCTTATCTTGTTCTTTCTAAAACTATAGTCTATACAGATCATGCAGCCATTCGATATATCTTCAAAAAGCAGGACGGTGATCGGAATGTCGCGCTCCGGTCAAAGATAATATTTATATGCCCTAATTACCCTTAACAAATAGCTAGTGGTAGCAAGGGGTCGAACCACGAAGAGTATGTGGTTTGTGTATGGATTTGACTGAATTATAAAGAATTGTCACAATTATGAAGCTTGCCAGATATTTTTGTATTTTTGTTTAGTAGAAAGATGTGAATTTGAACTATCGGAATTGGAATAATTAATTAACAACTACTAATTAACGATTGCAAGAAATGTGGATACGAAAACAATAATAATAAAAAGGAATCACACCCGGTTTCGGTAATTACTAACCTAGGGTTTCTACAAGTTTTAGATTCAACTCAAATGCATTTGATTAACGGATTTAGTGTACCGTGACTTAGGTGCTACTAGCTATCAACGTCCCGAAGAACGGACAAAAAGACACTTTGTAATCAACACAAGTAAATCCTAACAACGACAATGCACAATTACATATCACCGTTTCGCAAAGTCATAACTTTTAACATCGTTCGACAATTTACGAATTCGTAACAAATGTAAATACTATTGTCAAAAGTTTCAAAAATCAAACACAAATTGTCACTAAGTTGAAACAAGAACAAATGCATAAACCCTAAAATTAACAACTACCTACGCCGGGGTGAAACCGAGATGATTAGCCGCTCATGGTTGATGCAACTTGATCACCGGATGTTTGGAATGCGGATGGAGTCATCTTGAATCTTGTGAAATGGTAGAAGGATGAGGATTAGGGTTTTGGTGGATGATAATGGTGGAAGGAAAGATGGATTGAATGAACTAGGGTTTGGATGATGATTGTGAAGAATGGTTGTGATGATTCTTGATGATGTTGTGTTGCTAGATATGAAGATGATGGAATGGTTGGTGAATGATGGATGATTTAGGCTCCAAGATGAAGTTCAAAACTCAAAACAATGTGTAACCCCCGAATAATGATGACCATCCTTCTTTTGATTCGTTCCTAGACCAAGGAAGCAAAAATTCGCGACATGCATATAGAGGATCCGTCGCCGACGGCTTGATGTCCCGTCGGCGACGGTGTGCAGATGTTCAACTTGATCCGACGGCTTAACACGCTGTCTACGGTTAAATCAGGCGACGGACATTTGTACCAACCGTCGGCGACGACCCCTATGGGCGTCGGCGACGGTTCCTGGAAGTTTGATTTTCTGTTTCTTCCATTTCTTGAATCCGGTTGACCCGTTTCGCATCCCGGTGGTTCCGTTTTCACTCCGGTGGCTTGTAACGCTCCCGAAAAGTCCTTAAACTCCATCAAACCTGCATAAACACAAATTTAATTAAAAGTAGGCCGTTCAAGATTAAAACTCATATAAAAACATAAAGTTATACGATTACAAGCACCGGTTTTCAACCACGTATCACATCCCCACACTTGTCTTTTGCTTGTCCTCAAGCAAATCTGTTTTTCACTTTCACGTGGGTCGGACAACGAATACACTCCCCATTCCCGAGACGAAGGTTAAGGTCCAATGTCATGCTAAAGTTCAAATCTTTTACAATTTTCACATATTTACCGGTAATGTGGTTTTAAGTACACAAATAGTTACCCAAGATTAACCCGCCTGTAAAACCAACAATTCATGCATGTCCCTCACAATGTTCTCTCCACTCGGCTTATAAATTGGCTAATATTTATAATGTATTAGCACTTCAAAGACTATTCACTCAAAACCGATTAGAACACATACCCGCATAAGCTTGCAACTCAATCATTCTCCACCATTGATCACGACTACTAAGCACAAGTCAAAAGGTCTTTGTAAGGGTTGCAACGGGGTTAGGCTAAGGGTAGGAATTGGGATATTTTAAAGTGGCTAAGGTGATGAAAACTCGATTTTTATTACAAAGCTACTACTCTAAACAAAACTAATTATAGACATCAACTACGAGGCAACGATTTTTTTTTTCGCCCTTTTATTCAACAAGCTAAGACACATATTTTTGTATTTTTCTCAACAACTTTTTTTTTCTTTTTTTTTCGTAACATTTTCTGATTTTTTTTTCACAATAAATAAATAAATCACAACTATACGAACATATACTCCTACAATCGAATTTTCATCACACGGTCTTAAAAAGAAAAAGGTTTACGGTTATGGGCTCAATGGGTTGGTCAAACGAAAGGTTTAGGCTCAAAGTGGGTGACTAGGGGATTTATATGGGTAAAGATTGATAAATGGTTTTAAAGGAAAAAGGTTCACCTAATGCCTTAATCATTCCCGTGCTTGTATTCAGTCTATGGTCTCAAACGTATCAAAAGATGCAAGTTCTACAATACATGACTAATGGTCCACTCAAACAAAGAAACATAAATATGTAATTCTATGATGTAAAAGTGGCTCAAAACCTCACATATATAAAGGGTATGGTATGTGACATGCATGATGTGCTAGTTTCTTAGGCGGATTATTCCCAAATAACCACCCGCTAAATACCCATCATGCTACTAACTTGAACTTGACCATGACAAAAGACCAAATGGGTTGTGTCATCCCTCGTTAACTTAGTTACTTGTGCTTTTTAGATCGCTTCAAACAAAGAAATTTCTAAAATTTTTGAAAATTTCCCCCCATCCCCACACTTGAGGTAAACATTATCCTCAAAGTGTAGTGTTTAAATGAACGGGTCAAAAATCGAAAACTTTTACTCCCCCATCCCCACACTTGAGGTAAACATTGTCCTCAATGTGTAAGAACTAGAGTTTTTAAAACGCACAAGAGATGTGACACGGCTAACTTCCCCCAAAATTTCACCCCGGAAGATAAAATACAATTTACAATCTACTTATTTGCTAACTAAAAATCAAAAGTAAAAAGAAACGTATGCACCTGATTTTTTAGCTCATTCCTCGTGTGCTCTTCTTCTCTTCAAGAAAGCGGTCGTCCCACGAACATAATGTACCTACAAATCTTAACCCTTGTGTAGAAGCATGCTTCTCACAACCATTAAAATTTATTAGCTACCTAGTTCTACCACTTTTATGAAAATATTACCAAGTCATACGTTAATTCACTTTGATTTATGTGGAAAAATAATTTACAACAATAACAAACCTAACTCACTTTCGTAGGAATCACGGTTGCATTTAGCTTATGCAACAAGCCCTTTTAAACCCCCCAATAGCTTGGGAGGACGAGAGGTCTCGTGAGGGTTATATAGGGAACACACCCACAACGTTCATTTAACTAAGAAAATAAAATAAAACAAATAATACAAACTCTACAACAATCATACCTGATTTGCTTCTCATGGTGGTCGAAGTACACATTTGCCTACCGAGTTTCCAACATACGCTCGGTAGTTGGCATGCCGAATCCACTCTCTTTTTCTTCTGTTCGGCATGCGTAATGTACAACTTCGGGGTCGCTTCTTACCAAACCGGCCAATGTCTTGCAACACTACCCTTCGAATCCTTATACCCGAACCCTCATCCCCAACTTTGTTGGTTGGAGTGATAAGTTTGGGAGAAAGATGAATATGAATGTAAGTTTCTTTTGAATCCGATTCGTCTTGCGGTGTCATGTCTTCCGCTCGGTTCAAACATTCAACTTCTTGCTCTGAAAGATCTCTAACCTCTTCCACCACATCACCATCAACTAGGGTACCATTAGCCAAAACCTCTTGGTCTCGCCTAAGTTGGGCCATCTCCTCGGTTAGTTGACCAACCTGAATAACCAAAGCCTCAAATGATTTGTCTCTCAGATCGTCTTTCTTTTTCATTTCTATCATCATGTCCATAATCATATCGAGCTTAGAGTTTAACGAATCTTGAGGCTCCTCGTATGTCGGCTGAGGGAAGTCATGATAATAGTCATCATACTCCTCCTGGTAACTCGGGAAATGTGGCAAGTCGGGTTCATAGTTGTTGTAACCTTGCTCTTGCTCATAATGGTAATCCATCTCCAAATAGTAATATTTTTGATAATCTGGTGGTGGTGGTGGTGGTCTATCGTATGGATAGTGTGAGGATGGACCATTGAAATCTTCATAATCCGCCCTCCTATATTCAAACAATCCGCTGAGGTAGTCTTCTCGTTCTTTGTTGGCTTGAACTTTTTCGTAGAAAACAGAGCAATCCTCTAAATAGTGCTCTCCGCTTCCGCAACACTCACACGGATCATCATCTACCCAATTCATATTGAAAGATAGTACCTGCAAAACATGTACCTGCACAAACAAGCTCGACCACCCGAAGTAAAATCACAAATATACAAGAAAAAGGAAAGAAAATAAACTAAACTAAAATCGAACAAGCAATGAAATACTAAGCGCACTAGCTCCCCGGCAACGGCGCCAAAATTTGATCGGAATGTCGCGCTCCGGTCAAAGATAATATTTATATGCCCTAATTACCCTTAACAAATAGCTAGTGGTAGCAAGGGGTCGAACCACGAAGAGTATGTGGTTTGTGTATGGATTTGACTGAATTATAAAGAATTGTCACAATTATGAAGCTTGCCAGATATTTTTGTATTTTTGTTTAGTAGAAAGATGTGAATTTGAACTATCGGAATTGGAATAATTAATTAACAACTACTAATTAACGATTGCAAGAAATGTGGATACGAAAACAATAATAATAAAAAGGAATCACACCCGGTTTCGGTAATTACTAACCTAGGGTTTCTACAAGTTTTAGATTCAACTCAAATGCATTTGATTAACGGATTTAGTGTACCGTGACTTAGGTGCTACTAGCTATCAACGTCCCGAAGAACGGACAAAAAGACACTTTGTAATCAACACAAGTAAATCCTAACAACGACAATGCACAATTACATATCACCGTTTCGCAAAGTCATAACTTTTAACATCGTTCGACAATTTACGAATTCGTAACAAATGTAAATACTATTGTCAAAAGTTTCAAAAATCAAACACAAATTGTCACTAAGTTGAAACAAGAACAAATGCATAAACCCTAAAATTAACAACTACCTACGCCGGGGTGAAACCGAGATGATTAGCCGCTCATGGTTGATGCAACTTGATCACCGGATGTTTGGAATGCGGATGGAGTCATCTTGAATCTTGTGAAATGGTAGAAGGATGAGGATTAGGGTTTTGGTGGATGATAATGGTGGAAGGAAAGATGGATTGAATGAACTAGGGTTTGGATGATGATTGTGAAGAATGGTTGTGATGATTCTTGATGATGTTGTGTTGCTAGATATGAAGATGATGGAATGGTTGGTGAATGATGGATGATTTAGGCTCCAAGATGAAGTTCAAAACTCAAAACAATGTGTAACCCCCGAATAATGATGACCATCCTTCTTTTGATTCGTTCCTAGACCAAGGAAGCAAAAATTCGCGACATGCATATAGAGGATCCGTCGCCGACGGCTTGATGTCCCGTCGGCGACGGTGTGCAGATGTTCAACTTGATCCGACGGCTTAACACGCTGTCTACGGTTAAATCAGGCGACGGACATTTGTACCAACCGTCGGCGACGACCCCTATGGGCGTCGGCGACGGTTCCTGGAAGTTTGATTTTCTGTTTCTTCCATTTCTTGAATCCGGTTGACCCGTTTCGCATCCCGGTGGTTCCGTTTTCACTCCGGTGGCTTGTAACGCTCCCGAAAAGTCCTTAAACTCCATCAAACCTGCATAAACACAAATTTAATTAAAAGTAGGCCGTTCAAGATTAAAACTCATATAAAAACATAAAGTTATACGATTACAAGCACCGGTTTTCAACCACGTATCAGACGGTCGTATAGTCTAACCCCCCATAGATTTTAAACGGTCGTAACTTTCTGGTACGTTGATATTTTTTTAAATTACACCATATAAACGAGTATTAGTATAGTTTTGTTATAGTTTTTTTTAATTAAAAAAATTGATATGTTACATGATTAACAGTATATAAGGGTGATTAATAACTGAATCGTTAACCGAAACCGAACCGAAATCAACCAAAAATCGAGTTAATTGAAAACTGATTAACCGAAAACGGTTATTATTTTTTGTACCCTCATTTAACCAAAACTAGCTTAACCGATCCATTCATATTTTCATATATTTCTAGCTTTTATACCTTCAGCTTTTGTACTTCATATTTATACCCCCATTTTATGAATTTATATCTCCATTTCATGTATTTATATATAAATTTCATATAGTTCTAATAAAAAGTTTTAGCGCAAGTTTGGTTTTGGCTATTAACCGAAATTAAATGAATCAAACAAAAAGCCGTCAATCTAACCGAATAAATCAAATCAATTAACTAAAAACGAATTGGTTAATAAAATAGACTAATAGATGACCTCTATTTCGGTTTAGGATAATAATATAACCAACCAAACAATGCACACCGTGGCAATGTTTGTGTTATCTGCCGCATCGCGCACGCCCCTTTCGGTTATTAACCAAAACCGGTTATCGGTGAGCAATAACTAATCGTTAACCTAAACCAAACCGAAAACAAACGAAACCGAACCGGAATTAACAAAAAACTGAATTAACTGAATACTGAAAACCAAATTAACCAAAAACCGGTTATCAATTTTTTTGTACCCTTGCTTAACCAAAATTAGTTGAACCGAGCCGAATCATTCATATTTTCATATATTTCTTGCTTTTATACCTCCATTTCATATTTTATATCCCCGTTTCATATATTTATACTTTCATTTCATGTATTTATACCTCAATTTCATATATTTCTAAGCAAAAGTTTTAGCTCAAGTTTGGTTTTTGCTATTAACTGAAATTAAATGAATCAAACCGAAAACCGTCAATCAAACCGAATAAACCGAAGTGATTAAACAAAAACCGATTGTTTATAAAATAGATTAACCGATGACTTTGGTTTCGGGTGATTATAATAACCGAACAAATCGAACCATGCACATCACAATGAAATGGATTACTCAATTATTTCGCTTTTGATGTATATCTATTACAATAATGCTACAGTAAATATTATATGAATAGAAAAGCTACCAAAAACGAGTATTACAATGCGATGTGTTGCTCCCGCCGCATCACACTGTGATCTTGCTAGTAAATTATACTACCTCCGTCCCATTAAAAGTGTCATATTTTGAATTTTCAAAGTCTTTATTTATAAACTTTGACTTTAAATAATTTTGTTTGTGTTAGATAATACTTGATGAAAGTTATATGATTTGAGTGTGTTTTACAAGTGTTTTTATCGGGTTAATTTTCATCAAGTTTTATATAACACAAAAAATATATAATTAAAGTCAAAATTTATAAATAAAGACTTTGAAAATTCAAAATATGACACTTTTAATGGGACGGAGAGAGTAATAGTTTTGCCTATTTCGTCATATTTAAATGTGTTTCGAATTTGAAACCGAGTAATGGAATATAGTGGCGCCAAGTAGAGAAAGATTGCAATGTGGATGCTTACTCAACCATATTAATTAACTAAATTAAACTCACTTAAAAATAAAATAATTATGAAATATAAATGTAGTATATATTGTGTGTATCTTTTCTTTTTTGAATGGCTTTTGTGTGTATCTAATGTGACAAATACAGGTGACTAGGACCACAAACAAATTAAATGATCAATCGAATTGGATAAACATAAGGGTGTGAACTTTTCGTACTACACAAATTTAACATAAAAATTATGGGTTTGGATTTTGGCCTATGTGGATTCGTGTCAGTTTCAGATTGAGCTTTATATTTAGCTAAACGGGCCTCGCTAATAGATCAACTCATAGGTTGGCTTGATTGTTTTTCAAAAATTGTAAAGATATATTTCTTCAAAATATAAACTGGTTGAATGTTATATATTAAATTA
Source organism: Helianthus tuberosus (assembly GCA_030545235.1). Taxonomy (NCBI): domain Eukaryota; kingdom Viridiplantae; phylum Streptophyta; class Magnoliopsida; order Asterales; family Asteraceae; genus Helianthus; species Helianthus tuberosus. Next base: position 10,802,576 of record CM060415.1, read on the forward strand.
AACTATATAAAATGTCAAACTCCAAACAGAAATTAAAGTCATATTCTGTAATTTAAGTACACAATTTTTTAAAAAAACATGTGTTTTGGGTGTAGATTTACAATTTTAGATATGCCACATAGTTAAATAGTCCAGGTTAAACGGATTGTGTCTATATCAACCATGAATACGTAAATCTTTTTTGGGTTTATGTGTGTAAGGTGATTTTCCGGTTCGTGTTTCAGTCTAACTCAACATAACACGTTTAAAACCATATATTAGCATTTGAAATGGATTAACCAAAATAAGTGTGATTATCTAGAAACACCTTTTTATCTATGTTTACTCAAATTGAACAAATCATAAACATAGTATGAAACATCCACCCTTTCGTAACATCAAAATTGTGGTTTTGTTCTCAATGGACTGTTGATTCAGAAGATTTTGGTTGCCTAAGTGGAGACTTCTTAGGAGGTTAAACATCCTAGTACTACCCACACATGAGCAAGCGTAATTGTGGGGTCTTCGTCTGCTCCATAGCCAATGCGCCTAAAACGCATTAGGGATATATAAGGTGGGGCATGTCTTATGAGTCAATAGTCTCTCATGGCCGCAACTGATATAGGATTTACCTAGGTGTTATAATGGGTCATGTTAATCTTCACTATATTGTTGCAACCATCCTTCTTAAGTTCCTATGGACTCATCGTCATCGATAAAGATTACCCCACCATCTGTTACAATCATCCTTCTCATGGACTCATCGTCATCGATAAAGTTTACCCCAGCATCACCCCACTAAAAGACGTATGATTTGTCTAAGATGTTCTATGTACACCCCAACAGGCAACTACTAGCAACCATCCTTCTTATGGACTCATCGTCATCGATAAAGATTACCCCACCATCTATTACAATCATCCTTCTCATGGACTCATCGTCATCGATAAAGTTTACCCCAACATCACCCCACTAAAAGACGTACGATTTGTCTAAAATGTTCTATGTACACCCCAACAGGCAACTACTACTAAATGATCTACAAACCATGTTAGCTGAATTGATTACGGATTACTGGTGAGTCATAAGCCAATACAAAATTTGCACAACTACTACAAAAATTATTTGACTTTTCATTTGGCTTCTTGTACTCTAGCGAGTTTAATCCATTAAAATTATATTAGCATAAAAGCTAGTAGTAATGGTTATATTTAAAAAGGTGTTTTGTCCTGAATCATCAATGTCCCACCTACCAAACACTATTGTTTAAATAAAGGCTTATGTCAACAGTGTAGAGTTAAAATGTGAAAAAAATACAAATTAAGAAAAAAAAAATGGTATAAAGTTAATTTGAACAAATCATTTAATTGAGTCTATCTTTTAATTTTGCTATTCAAATTAATGAACCCTAATCATTTAATAAGTCATCTTATAAAATAGTTTTGCACCTTACACAATAAAAACAATTATGTATATGATCCTACATATTCAACGTTTCCTACACCATAAAAACAATGTTTTGGCATAAGGTACAGAATGTATTGGACCCCAACACTGTTAAATAATTTTGCGACTTATAATAAAATAGGTGTAGGACACAACACTTAGACCATGCGTAATGGGCATTATAGGGGCATGAAAGAATTTGATAAGGCCCCTAGCACTAGGGATGGCAATCAAACCCGAACCCGCTGGGTAAACCCGAAACCCGACACATTTGGGATGGGTTTACGGTCGGTTAATTGGGTTTGGGACAGGTTAGGGAATAGTTTTTATTTTTTTCGCGGGTTTGGGACGGGTTTGGGATTTAGTGATATACCCGTTTACCCGACCCAATTACCCGATAAAGTGTACTCGTTTACCAGATATAATTTCTTTTATATTATTAAATATGTATATATAGGCTAGGGATAGTGTACATTAATTCAGAAGTGTGAGAAGTGTATTATAACAATATATATAACACCATATAAAAATTGTATAACACTATGTAACACCATATAACACCATATAACATTATGTAACATTATATAACACTATACATCTATCAAAGACATCCTATCAGACAAAATATAGTGTTATATTTGTTATATAATGTTATATAGTGTTACATAGTGTTATATGGTGTTATATGGTGTTACATAGTGTTATACGGTGTTCATATGGTGTTATATAGTGTTATATATAGTGTTATAATACACTTCTCACACTTTTGGATTAATGTACAGGATCCTCTACCTGTATATATATATATATATATATGATACATCCATGTTTTACACATATATGTATTCTATTCCGTATACATTGTAGTTATTTGACATATATTTTTATAATGACAATACAAAATGTAACCGGTTAGTAGTTACCCAATGGGTTTTGAGATGAGTATATCCAACGAGTAATCTTTTTAAATTAACGGGTTTACCCAAAACCCGCGGGTATACCCGATACCCGATGGGTATTTATCCGCTAGAAACCCGACGGGTTTGGGACAAGCTTATCTAACCGGGTTTGGGTTTGGGATTACCTAAACCCGTCCCAAACCGACCCATTGCCATCCCTACCTAGCACCACCCCCTTGGGCGTTATAGGGGCATGAAAAGAAATGGGCATTTCTAGAATAATGCCGAAAGAGGAGGAAAAAATGGTAAGTATTGAATGAAATGGGCATTAACCGTTACACATTTTTTGCAGGGGCCTTATAATGTTAATGTGGCAAAAAATGCCCCTTAGGGGGCATTAACCATTACACATGGTCTTATAATAAAATTGGTGTAGGACCAACACATTAATGGTGGTGAAGGAGGAAATTATGGTGTCATTAATAAGACTTAAGTAACCTTTTATAATATTTATTAGTATTCTAAATTAAAATGTCTATCCTACCCTTATTAATTAAAGCATTAATTAAAAGCAAACAAAAATTATATATTAATTCACAAACATTGATCAAAAAAATATATGACCTAGATTAATTTATTTTTGTTCTTGCAAAAAGATTTTTCTCAAATGAACCTATCCCTGTGTCAATATTACTACTTACATAATTAAATATAAAATATGCTTAATATGACATAATGTATTATTTTAGAGTGAATTGTAAACTTTGTTCTTTATCTTTATACTCAATTGCAGGCGGTGTCCTTTATCTTTAAAATTTACGAGTTTTGTACTTAAAGTTTCAAAATACTACAAGCTTTGTCCTTTAGCCCTAACTCATCTCTTACTTTCTCTGAACAAACTCCCTCTCTCTCTCTCTCTACAACCAGTCCACCACCACCAATTCCTTCCACCACAACCTCATTCCGCCACCACTCTTCCTCTCTCTACCTTTCTCTCTCCACACTACACGACCTCCACCACCACCACCCCATCATCACCACTAAATTGCACCACTCACCACCACTTTGCGGTGAAGGAACAACAATAGCGGCAATCTAGGGTGATCTAGCAGGTTAGTAACAGGTTATGGTTTTAACTTCCAATGAAGGAGAAAAAGGCAACGACTAGGGTTCCTACTGGGCTCCGGTAACCCAATCAGACGAACTTGATGGTGGTTGTATCTGAAGTGGTCGGGTCTGATAAGATTGTCGTATCTGAAGTGACTAGGTCTAAATCAAGTGTTTTCTTAAAACCCCCATTTTTTAACCAAACATGGTACTTTTTTGATTTCTCAAACTCAATATTGAGTCTCACATCTCGAACATTCAACATGTGTCAAGTTGTGGATGAGATAATAAATGATACATGTTTGAATTGTATTTTTGGCCCCTTAGTTGATTAAAGTAATGAAATAAGAAAATATCATGTTTGTTTTAATTATTAATTCATCTGCTTTATTGAATTGGTTTATAGATCAATTCATTTTTCTTGTGTTAATAAAAAGGACTTTAGATTACCTGGCTAATTAATAACTTGGTGGTGATGGTGGACTTCATATTACCTCTATGATTAATAACTTTGTGAAGGATTATTTGGGAGCAGAGGTGTTAGGGAAAAAAAACTGGTGGAGGGGGAGGGGGGTGATTTTTTAGGAGACAAGATGTTAGGGAAAAAGAGTGGTGGAGGTTGGTGGTTGTTGACGTAGAGGTGGAGGCGGAGAGAGATGAGAAAAAGAGTGAGTTATTTACATAATTAGTCTTTAGAAAGGCGAATGACAAAAATGCCCTGATGTGCAAGGCACATGATCAGATTTAACAAAAAAAATTTTACTGAGTTAGGACTAAAAGACAAAGCTTGTAGTATTATGAAACATTAAGTACAAAATTCATCAATTTTAAAAACAAATGACACCGCTTGCAATTGAGTACAAAGATAAAGGACAAAACTTGCAATTCACTCATTATTTTATTTATAATGATGTACTTCTTAGAGTATTTTATATTGAAATTTTTATTTTTATCCGTGTAATTTAACTAAAATAGACGTTTATTTATAACATTTGTTTATTTTAAAAAACCCTTCATATCTAATTCCTAACATAAATTTATAATCAATTAAATAATATTTTTTCCACTCACAACAAAATTAAAATATAAGATAAGAAATGAATAATGAACCATCAAATATTAGAGTTTACTTTAATTACCTATGTAACCAGGGGTATGTTGATGAGTAGTCTAATGTAGATTGAAAATGAATAAAATGGATATGAGGAAGGGTAAGAAGAAAATCTTTATGAGTGCTCTTAAAAGATGGATTTGTACATTTTTTAACATCACTGAAAAAGGTTAATTTCTATCTACATGTAAAGAGTATGAAGGTGATTGTGCAAACTAATTTCTGTTAGTGTTAGTGGGTGACTGGGTGGCTTAATTTATAAAATCAGAGTTGATTTGTTTTCCACTATTTTTTTTATTGGGACACTATCAATGTTATTTCAGTAATTGCTCTTTTTCGTGTGGAATGATTTATTTTAAATTAAAAAAAAAAAGCTATAAGGGTTTTTTTTTTTTTTTTTTTTTCTCAAAGTTACTTTGAAACATGGAATTTTGTACTCATGTATAAAACTTTTGAATAATGATTTTTAAAATTTTTATTAACTTTGATATATTAAAGAATGCAATAAGATGAAATCTAAAATATTAGGGAGAAGACATGATTGACGGTTTTCAACTCGTTTTGCTCGCTTTAGTAACAAAATGCGAGTTTAATTATTTGTTTCTAGTCCGTCAACTAATACTAGCACCAACACCACCTGTTGTTTCTGGTCTAACCGGTAAAACTGATTAGTTTTTAAAGGATGTACTAATTCATGTTTTTTTATTCTATATTTTTGAATGTTAACTTTGTAAGGATACACGGTCCAAAGCGCGCGCACACCCATATATAGGGTGAGGTTGAAATCAGAACTAATATTTCGTATGAACTCGGTTAGAAAAACCAATCAAAATAAAAAAAAAATTTACACTAGCTTTATTACTAAAATACAACTTTAAATAATTTTATGTGTTTAAATATATTTGTACTAGGTTATCACCCGGGTAGACACCCGGGTAGGAAAATTTAAATTACATTAATAAAAAATTTCAACACATACTGATTCATTTCTATTTAAAATTAAAATCAAACCATACCATACCTATGAGTTAAATATTGCATTAAGAGTAACAGTGACTTGGCTTTAGCACATATTGTGTTAAAAAATATAATTGATAAGACCGGATGTGTGTTACAAACTTTTCATGCCGCGCATACGTTGGGAATTTGGTACCTATTACAAAACATTACGACCACTACAAGTATAATTACAATAGATTTTTAGTTGATATTCAATGTCACATGCCTATGGTTTTGCCTTCTTGACAGCAACTCTTTAACTCACCTGAAAAACGCTGCAAAAAAAAACCCATTTGAGCAAAGGTAAAAAAACGCTACAAACAATACATACTCATCTAGCGAATGGAAATAAGCTCATAGAAAGATCTTAAGCATTTAGCGGTTATGATGCCTAATTCTGAATATGAATCCCATTCCTAGAAGACCTTTCGGTTCGTCTTCATTTTTGCAGACCATAAAAGCGTATAATATACAGGTACTAATGTTGTTTGAACGATTGTTTGTCATGGTAAACAAAAAAAATATATGTATATTTTATCCATTTGGATTGAACCTTTGTGTCTTCTGTATCTAGTCTTGCATTGAAGGCATGCTTGATTCCCATCTCTCTTTTTCGTACTCATAGCATGGCCTGCATTCTTGGAAGGCACACTTGTTGGAAGCACTTATAATTAGGGATGAGCGTGGTACTCGTTCGGTATCGAACCAGTACTGGTACCGAAAGTACCGGTAATGAAAAATAGGAAAAGTGGGTACCGGTACTTACCGGTGTTTTACCCGTAAGTACAGGTACCGAAAAATGGGGAAAGTGGGTACCGGTACCAGTACTGAATATACCCGATACGGTTCAGTACCGGTACCCGGTACCAAATGCTCATCCCTACTTATAATATAAGTATAAAATAAAGACAAATAATACATGTACCTGATGGATAAGGCCGATTAAGAGGTTAATTAATATCATCAATTCCATGTCTTTTCAACTAAATCATTTGGCAAGGGAAAACACATCCATAATGTAAATACAAAATACTATTAATAAATGGAACCAAAGGAATAAAAATCATAAGTATGCCTAATACGAAAATATCTGGCCAAGATGTTTTTGCAGCAAGAAGTGAAAACCCAGTCATGTGTATCATAAGATAAGATCAAGGGAACAAATACAGAAGCTGATGTGTCGTCCGCCTTGTTGAGAACCACATAGGACTTTGTCACAACAATTATTTTGGAGCTCCAATCTTGGGTAAATTATAAAACTTTGGCAACTTCTATGTAATTAACTTGTTTATGTAGTTTTACAACCTTTTTATTTTATAGTTTATACATTTTATAAAGAAGGCCCAACGAAAGCCTAAACCGCGAAATCAATCTGGAACCAAACTGTTAGTAGCGGTTCAGTTTTAAATTTGAATGGTTCAATTTCAGTTTGAATGATCTTAAACCATTACTAACGGTTCGGCTAACAATTTAACGTAAAAAGCCGTCCAAACCAGACCATGAACACCCCTATATTCTAAAACTATATTTTATACATCTTTGCCTTAATCCATATGAAATCGTTTGTGATTTTTTTTTTCAATTTACAACTCAACTCGAAAACCAATTACACCCGACCCGAATTAACCAACCCAAAGAACCCGAACCCGACCAACCCGATAGTTAAATGGTTCGGTTATTAGGTAACTTTTTCCTAGCCAAAAACCCAAACAACCCAACCCGAAGAACACCCCTACATGCAACGGCTTTTGAGGCCTCAAAGCCCAACTCTATCATAATATTACTCAATTAGTAGTGATTCAAGGTTCAACCCATATTTTAGGTTGTAACCAGTTTGCCTAACATTTAGATTTGCATGCAGCACCATTCTACAATCAATATATCGAATCAATCTACACTCAGCCAATTCACTATTTTCCTAGATCACATAGAAAGTAAATATTTCAGTCTCTACAGTTAATAAATACATACTGAAATAACTTATTATATGGAATAATAGTGCACCTTAATGTGTCTTTTAGTCTCAGATAGAGCTCTCCATGCCATAAATCCTCCCAATCCTGCATCAGCGGCAATGTCATAAGTAATTTGTGTTCTATGCTAGTAACTTACAAGAGAATAAGAATTTGTACACGTAAGGCAAAGTCAAATCGAAAGATTATACTACATATATTCAACTTCAGAGTAATTCCAACAGGAAGTAAAGCTCAAGTTGTAATATTAGAGTAACAGAACGGATGATACACATTGTTAGGTTTACTGTTTATAAAATAAGAAAATAAACTTAATCCTGAATGTTTAAGCGAACAAAACATCCAAGACCATGCTTGTTGCGTCCACCATTTCTTCTCTTAAAAGTCTGCACAATTTTCAATTAATTAATTAATTTAGTGAATGAAACATGGATATATATATTGACAATGATGATCAAAATGAACATGGATGTAACAAAAGATAGATCAATACAGATATACATAAAGCCAAAGCATACACCTACCTTTGTTGTTATTGTTCCTATTTTCCGATGAGGATGATGATTCAACCAGAAAGAATCCAATCGAGATCGACTGCCTCAAAACCCAGCACTATAAAAATTTGGGTATTTAGTTGATGCAAGAGCATCTGTTCAAGTGATGTTTCATGTTTATTAGGAGGTATGAAAAAAAGTTTTACCAACATATTAGATCTACCAAGCATGGTGATTAACAATAATACTGACATCAATTCAGAAACTAATTATCTTATACTTCATAAAAATTAACCCCAATACATTATTTATAAACCAAATGATATATATCACAAAAGAGAACCATTATCATAACTTATGGGTACCTTTGCAATGGCTACACTTGAAGTAAGTTTTGTGATAATCTACACCATCACCAAACAAATCAAATCACAAAGAGACAACTCCAAACAAATCAATATAGACACCATACACCAAAATTACATCCACAAAGACCACCTAACACCTGGACCAAAACACATACATACCTATTTGCGGCCAAAGTCAATTCCTTCAACATTCTTCCAGTTCTGGATGTTATCGTCATGGAAACCTAGCATAAACTGAAAAATGAGTTTTCATCAATAAGAAAATGAGTTTTGTATCATCTGATTTGATTAAAATTTGTCATATCACTTAAGAATGACTATATTATAGAGGGAAAAGTAGTTGTTCACAAAGTCGAGATACAAATCAATATGGAAAAGAAAACAAAAAGAAGATAACCGTCCTCCAGACCCTATAATCCCATTTGAGCGACTCTTCGTTCCCTGATTCGACACTTGAGTTCTCCTTCCTCCAGACCCTAAAATTTCTTCACAAAAAATCGTCAAACGTGGAAGTGTGTAGATCGAGAGATGAGATATATCAGAATCACCATGGCCGAGCCGCCACTAACATATATCTAACTACACATGGAAATTTTAAAGATTTAACACCCACCAAGAAGTACGACCCTTTTTTGTGAAATCCAATTAAAAAGATGAGAGAGAGAAAGACCTGACTGCTAATCGAAGAACACCAATGATTTACGAATCCAAAAACATCAACGGTTAAATGAATTAACTCCACGAAGAAACCATTTTCTCCGTCATCATTTTCTCTTCAGATCTGAAAAAACGGACAAATGATAAACTGGAAAAGGGTTAACATTACCACTTACAATTGATCGATGAATAAGGATTCATTTGCATCTTGTCTTGCAACTTCAGATATGTCATTAACATCAAACCCTAACATCCATGGCACCTGTGTTGAATCTGAATTGGAATCGAATAAATGATGCGTCTAAATCGTTGAACAATAAAAATCATAGAGGAATGAAACTAAAAACATACCTTCTATTAGATGATTGTAGAGTCTAAATAGTTGAAGAATGAAAAAGAAGACAAAGAAGAGCAGAGTATGGAGAGAGTAGGGGAACGGCGTGAAAGGAAAATAGGGTTTGCAAAGTTATATAGTGGATCCATTTTAATCAGATGGTGACCCGAATTCACATGCTCCGCGTCCCATATCACGACCCTAGAAGTTTCCCGCCAAAACGAATTGTGAGAAGCTCTAAAAACACGCCACCTCATTTTCCAAGCCCTCATAACATGACACATAAGCCCTTATTTATCATGTTTATATATATATATATAGATTCGAAAAATAATTACACATATATGAGTTTCCATATACACATGTGTTAAAAATTTGATAAGAGTACATTTGCAGAGGACAATTGAATCAATTGGAGAGTAAATGGTTTTTTAATGTTATATTATACTACACTAATTAACTATGAATTTTCTGGTTGCGGGGTAGTGCCGGTGTAATGCATTTGTTATGTAATCTAAAGAAGTGATTAGAATGTAAAGCTTTTTTAGGTCCATAGTATCGATTTATAGCTTCTTATATACGTAAACCCGCATGTTACTCAGTTACTTATAACAACCCAACCACAACGTTCTGTTTACTATCGGCTAATAATAAGAAAAAAATACACATAAAAATTAAAAGTGTAAGTTAAAAAAAGTAAGAAAAAATAGCATTAAAAAATCCTTTTTAACGACTTGTACATTTGTGCTTTGCTAACTAGTACATGGTCACGCAAAACTCAGTTTTGGACGGCACATATATTAAACGTAGATAAAATAAGCACGTCTCAATAGGATATTCAGAATTTTATAAAACATTATATTTTAAAAGGTATAATAAATAAACAACCAAAAAAGAGAAAGATAATTACGAGTGTGTCACATGTCAATGTGTGGTTCGTAAAAGACATTAAAGGAAAAAAAAACATACGAGAAAGTGGAGGGTTTATCTTGAAACGTTTAGAGGGTAAGATGCGTGACTTTCAAAAACATGCTTTAATTGTTTGCACCTCATGCTTTAAGATTTGTACTGTTAGCTAGAAAGACCAAATCTGTCAAAACAAAAAATGGAAGCGCCAAAGCGGGGAGGTGCATTCACCACCGACTTTGTTTTTTAGTATATAGAATAATGGTAGTGTGACTTTTACTTTTTATTTTTTAGAGTAAAATGCAATTTTCACGGTTTGAGTCCCCACGGTTTACGAACTTGTTTCTTTGCATCCATCCAGTCATCTCCCTGTTAGTTGACCGTTAAAAGCTGGTGGTTTACGAGTGTTGTATGGTGGTGATGGTTTGTTGTAGCAGGTCGTCTAAGGTGATAGATTTGGTTCGAAGGGTGGCATAGATGCGAGGTTATAGGTGTTGGGACTGGAGGTAGGTAATGATGGCAATGGTGGTGAGTGGTAGTATTTTAGAGAGAGATGGAGAGAGAGAGAAAGAGGGAGGGATGAGAGAGAACAGGGGAGACAAGAGAGAATGTTAAGTAAAATGCAATTTGTGTCCCTAGGGGTAAAAATGTAATTTCACCTGCTTTTTAAAGATCAGCTAACAGGGAGATGACGAGATGGATGCAAAGAAACAAGTTTGTAAACCAAAGGGACTCAGAAAAAATTAAGTTTGAGGGGTAACTAGTGATCCGGCCACCAAACCACAAGGAAAAATTACACTTTAGTCTACTCTTTTTATTTTGATTGTTTTTCGAAAAAGTTCTTGCAGAGTTGCAGTTATCATGAAATACATGAGTTTTCAAGCCCCCCCCCCCCCCCCCCACACACACACACACATAAAAGGGTCCTCAACAATTGTTGATTTTTTTTTTCAAGTTTTGTTATTTATTTTTAACATACATAACTTTGTTATACGACATTAACATTATTATTATTATTTTTTTTAAACTTGCACCATAAAATTGAGCATTTTATCCTTTTTAATTTGAGTATAGTCTTGCTATTCCTTTTTAAATTGACTTTTTAAAAAGTCGATAAACTGTGCGTTTAACGTGCATAATTATTAAACACGTTGCATAATTATTAGTATAGGTTGCATAACTATCTAATATTTATGCATAATTTGGTGCGTACGAAGATATCCTTTGCCTAGTGACAAGTGCCGCTTTCTGATGCCTTCATATACTTTGTACAATAACTCGCATATATATATACACACACGAGGGGTGTTTGCGCGACACGACGAGAAACACAACACTCTAACACAGATGTTGGGAAAACACTTGAACAATTAATTGGTGAAGTATCATACAGATTCAAAAGTTTTAACAAAAGTTTAAAAAATAAAATCATATAAAATAAAAACAATTTTGAGAATTGATTGTTTACATAATTCGATTTATAAAAGAATTTCATTACTAAATGTAATAACTACAAAACTAAAGCTGTTAGCTAACTAATTAATTGACACATAAGTGTAAAAGATAATTAAAATAGACAAATTTATAAAAGACTATTTTCCCCTTTAAACTTTTATAAAACTAGTTTTTTACTATCGCCGCGTTGCGGCAAACGTCTTTTTTTGTTTAGTCTGTGTTTACATGTGTTTTGAAATAACTACGAGCGCGTTGCGCACGGAAACCGCTGACAAGAATAAAAAGAAAATATAGAAAAAACACTAAAAGATAACCAAAAGAAAATCAACCAAAAAAGTTGTATGGTAATAATGTTATTCGTATGAAACCTGTGGTCAGAGATGAGCAAATAATACTGGGTACCGGTACCGAATTTCCCGAACCGAAAGATCTTAAGTACCAATTCGGTACGACTTTTGGCGTTCCTGGTACCGGTTCGCTACCGTTTTTTACCTTCATATACAGGTACCGTAACTGGTATTTTCGGTACCAGTACCGATTCGGTATTGGTTGGCACCGAGCTCATCCCTACCCTTGAAACTAAAAAAAGAAATCATTAAAAGTTGAAGAAAATCAACAAAAAAAGTTGCATGATACCGTTGTTGTTCGTACGACACCCGTGATCAGGGATGACCAAATGGTACAGGCTAGCAGTACCGAATTTCCCGAACTAAAAGATTTTCAAAATCAATTCGATACCGACTTTTGGTGTTTTTTGTACCAGGTTGGTGTCGGTTTTTACCTTCATGTACCGATAATCGTACTGGTATTTTCGATACCAGTACCGGTTGACAAAAGTTTATCTAACTTAAAAAGTAAAAAAAATAATAAAAGTATTAAAAAACTATATATAATATTTTCTACTGTTCAAAACATCCGTTTATTAATATATAGGACAATAATGTAAAGGATAAAAATTTGTCTCATCATATGTTACAATAGAGTGTGTGTATATGTTTAACTTATTCCGATGAAAAGCAATATTGGATTCCATTAAAGAATAAAAAAATAATTGGATCTTAATATATCCATTTCAAAAAGCTACCTTGTATTTGTTGATTTTGTTTTCAAAACATTATAAAATTACCTTTATATATAAAGTTAGGTTTATTTGTGAACAATCTCTTTGATTGTGAATACTATGAACTAATCCCAGCTCTTGATTATCAATACAAAAGTGTAAATCAATTATTAGAATTTGTTCACTCAATTCACAAATACAATGGTGTTCACTCTAGAACCCCACCCTATATATATATATATATATAAAGAGAGAGATTGAGATTCGGTAAAATGAGAAGTCATGTGAGTTAAAAGAACCAAAGAACTAATGTTAACTCAAAGAGTATATTTTGAAAATGTGTTACAAGCTTAATTAGTTATATATCTAATTTAAGGGAATCCAGTAAATTAATAAAAATTGTAAATTTTTTCTATGTCATTTCAATAACATTAAATACATATATTAAATGAAACATTTCTATTGTTTTAAAACTTGTTATTTCTATTCATACAAAAATTTTCTTCTTATTTGAACTATCCACTATATATATATATATAGGGAGAAGATCATGCGACAACCACCTCTTATTGCGAGAACCGCGAGAACCAATGTGAACACACAAAAAAATGCCTAAAAATAGCTAAAAATCACACAAATTTTTTTTTAATAATTTTTATAAAAAAAAAAATTTGCTTCTAAAAGTAGGTTTTTTTGGGGGGGGGGGGGGGTGGGGGAGGGGGGTTTAGATTTTTTTTGGGGGGGGGGGGGGGGGTTGGGTTTTTTTTTAGGTTTTTTGGAGGTTTTAGTTTTTTATCATTTAGCTTGGGGGTGGGGGGTTAGGTTTTTTTTTTTTTGGGGGGGGGGGGGGGGGGGGGGTTTAGGTTTTTTTTTTTGGGGGGGGGGGGTAGGTTTTTTTAAGTTTTTTTAGCTATTTTAGGTTGTGTTCACATTGGTTCTCGCGGTTCTCACAATAAAGGCGGTTCTCGCATGAGCTCCTCCCTATATATATATATAGGGGAAGGATGTATAGAAAACCCACTTTAATTTAGAAAAACCCGGGAAACTCAAAGCTCCCGATGTTTTTTTTTTTTTTTTGAAAAAATTTATACATGTTATATACATGTTTTTAAGGGTTTTGGGCAAAAAAAAAATCAAAAAAGCGCCGAGTAGATATTTAAAAAAAAAATAAACAAGTTTTGGTGTAACATATGTTACATTCATCTGACATATTTGTAACATGTGTTACACCAAAACTTGTTTATTTTTTTTAAAAATATCTACTCGGCGCTTTTTTGATTTTTTTTTTTTGCCCAAAACCCTTAAAAACATGTATATAACATGTGTAATTTTTTTTTTTTTTTAATTTGGGAGGTTAGAGTTTTCCAAGTTTTCTAAATAAAAGTGGGTTTTCTATAGATACTTACATTATATATATATGTGTGTGTGTGTGGAGGGTTCAAATGAGAATAATTTTTTTGTAAGAAGAAAAAAGAAGAAGTTTCAACAAATAAGAATGGTTCATTTTACTTCATTTAATATTTGCATTTAATTTTAATATAAGGGTATATTGGTAAACTTACATAAATCATTAATTTGTATTCTTCCCCTTTAATAACTAATTAAATTAAATTTGTAACTCTTTTTCAAAATATATGTTTTTTTTCCAAATTAAAAAACAACTTAATTTAAAGTGTAAAATAAATTAGTAGTTGTGTAGGATAAATTACGAGTTGTGTAGGATATATTTCGAGGTGTGTATGATAAATTTCGACTGTGTAGGATAAAATTCTGTAATGTGTAGGGTATATGTAGGAAAATTTTGATATGTATAGGTTTTGTAGATTATATGTAGGATAATTAATGATTAGTTGACTAATTAATTAAAGGGAGAAAAATTAATGATATGAGTTATAAATGAAATAGTATTTTACTAATATGTCATTTTTTCTTTTTTCTTCTCACATTAAATTTCTTCTTAAATGAACCTTCCCCACACACATATATATATATATATATATATAAATATATATTTGTGTGTGCGTAGGAGAGAGAGAGAGATTAAGGTTGTGAATCTAATAATGAAATGGCTTTTGATTTATGGAATCAATGCTTGAGATGCACGTCAGTATAGTTTTGTGTGAGAAGGGTTTAGAAGGGTAAAATAACTAGAATAGGCGAAAGTTGTCTTAAATTTAAAAGAGTTTTTGGTTAAAGAGAGGGCCGATTGGAAGTGGCGAAACGATTCTAATGGGTCCTTTTCTGTTAAGCATGTTCGGCTTGATATCGAGAAGGCCTGCTCCGATGGTGTCGACGAATCCGTCCCCTACGACTGGAACAACTGGGCCCCTCCGAAAGCAAATTACTTGCTTTGGAGGGCGTTGTTAGGAAAGATCGCGTCTAAAGTGGGTTTATTGCGCAGAGGTATTCCTATCGGCGACAATTTGTGTCCTCGGTGTGGTTTATTAGATCAAGATCCGGACCATGTTTTTGTCAATTGCTTGTGGGCCAAGTGCATATGGTGGAATATCCTAGCTTGGGTTCGAGTCGACTTTCCGGCAGGATGCAACAGTCTTAAGGACTTTGTTTCTTATGTCTCTAACTGGCCGGGTGGGGTAAAGTGGAAGAAAATCATCTACACCGTGGTGATTGCAACGGTGTGGAAGATTTGGGCCGCGAGAAACACGAAGGTTTTCGAGGGCAGTTTTATTCCGATTTCCACGACTGTCGACCAGATTAAGGAGGAGGCGTTCCGCTGGATTTCTAACCGATCGAAGCTCAATCCTTCTTCATGGGATAAATGGAAGCTTTTCGATATTTTATCCATGTTGTAATCTGTTTTCTTGCTGTTTTCTGTGTGGTTTGTATCGTTTTTGTTTTCAGCCTCTTGCTGGCTCTTTATATATATATATATAAAGTGATTTGGCCGTTCAAAAAAAAAACTAGAATAGGCGACACCATTGTTGCTTTTCTTTTTCAAAATTTTCAGTTATATTTCATCACAAATGACTTTTTTTATACGGGATTACTTTCTTTTTTAATTAAACGGTAAACGTGAGGATTTTATTCTCTTTAAGTTGAGTATAGTTTTGCGATACCTTTTTTTTGTTTAAAAAGTAGATTTAAATAAATGCAGATGTGTTGGGGTAGGGTTTCCGTGGTTTGACACAAGGGAAGCGCCTATCACGAGTGCTTGTATATGACAGCGAGTGGCCAACAATGGTTAGTGTGACTTGATTGGATGGGCATAGTTGGCGATGACCTTTCGGCGGTGGTGTCCAACGACAATCAATGAAAGTGGAAGTTCGTCCGGCTGTGTATGGCGATCATCAGCCGCATAGGGTTGTGATCGATGATGATCATAGAATATTGTAGTCAACAACGATCATAGCAACATGCAACTAATAAATAATCCCTAACATATTAATTCTTAGAAAACTTAAAACAACAATTCATAAAAGTCAAATCATAATATCCACTAAAAATAAACATGTCACTGACAGGCTGCTAACAAGTTAACGAGTGTTTAACCCTAACAAGTTAACGAGTGTTTAACCTTTTTAGACACAAATTTTATCGTAGCCTAAAAGTGTCGATCTATTTAAGACACGAAACATGTTAAACCCAAACATGAAACCTGTTAAGAACATATTGTTCTGTGTGGTGTTAACAGGAATGTTAACATGTCTGTTAACAGGCCCAAGTCTGAAATTGTCAGCCCTATGTTTGACCATTGGGTAGGATTAGGCAAACCTTATTAGTGTGCCGTAGAATACGTTTGAGGTCTATTTAGTTTTTTTAAATAATATATTTGTTGATTATTTGACTCTTATCGTTAGTATGCTTGGCTTTGATTAAGATGGTGTTTGTTTTTCTAAAAAAGATATGCGCAAGCTTTTCTGTCTGCGCCGCGCAGACCACGCATAGACATTGCCATCTGCAGACTACTTGTTTTTCTGAAGACGTTTCATTAAAAAACATCCGCGCGAGCTCTTCTTGTTGCAGACTTAGCCCAGCCACTTCTAAGATCTTCTAAGGTTTGCAGAGGGTTAAACAACAACACCAATCACCACCACCGTCAACCACCCACCACCATCCATCATCACCACCACCCACCATCGTCCATCACCACCACCGTCCACCACCCACCACTACCGTCTACCACCACCATCGTCCACCACCACCCATCACCCACCATCCACGTCCACCACCCACCACCATCGTACACCACCACCATTGTCCGTACACCACTACCAGTTTATTTTAGAAGTCTAAATACGTTAAAAAACAAACAACCTTCTTCTTGCAGACTGCAGAGGTTTGGTCCACCTCTTCTTCTACAGATGTGGTCCGCAGACTGCAGACATTTTACCTCTTAAAAAACAAACAACACCGAAATAAGAGTGGTGTAAGTCTAACCTATGTCACGCCTTAGAAAAGTATTGTCCTGGTGGCTATATTAGTCCATTCGCCAGTCTTTTAAAAGAAAAGTCACCTATACTATTGGGGGCAAGAACAATGGTTTTGATTGATTTTTCATTAGGTCTCTTCGGTTTATCCATTTCACATAAAACATATCAGTTAATTTGTGTGCGGTCCATTAACTACGACGATATCAGCGATTTCCCGCCAATGCGACCATCTCCGTTTCACAAAACCAGTTTGCAATTAATAATACACAATCGCTTTTATACAAAAACATCTTAAACTTTTAATAATATTCAGTTTTTTTTTACTTAGTATTATCCTATAAAAGAACGCGTTTCATGGTATGCTAAGTGTTAAACAATGTATTACTCTTACAATATAAAGGGAGAGATGAGCTCGGTAGGTATGGTACCAAAAGTACTGATCACGAAAATCGATAAAATTGAGTATCAGTATCGAAAATGTTTGGTACTGTAAGGTATCTGAAGGTAAAATTGGTAAAATACTGATACTGAACCGAAAATACTAATTTCGAAAACATCAAAAAGCGGGTACCAAATTAGCAAAAAAAGAGTTAAATGCCATTTTAGTCCCTGTGGTTTGGGCCATTTTGCCAGTTTAGTCCAAATGTTTCATTTTTAACCTGTGGGTCCAAAAAGGTTTCACAGTTGCCATTTTAGTCCACTGGGTTAACTATATCCATTTTTTTCTGTTAACGAGAAGGCCAATTCGGTCATTTTATATGGCTGAATTGCCCTTTTAGTTAACAGAATTACATACAAAATGACCGAATTGGCCTTCTCGTTAACAGAAAAAATGGATGAAGTTAACCAAGTGGACTAAAATGGCAACTGTGAAACCTTTTTGGACCCACAGGTTAAAAATGAAACCTTTGGACTAAACTGACAAAATGACCCAAACCACATGGACTAAAATGACATTTAACTCGCAAAAAAATGATTCATTAAGGTAAATTCAGTACGAGTATTGATTTACTTTAGGGTGGAGGGTATGGTCAATCACCCTAGGGTGTTTGAGTAAAATCCTACCCAATAATATAATGCCATGTCAACTCTCCATTCCACTCCCCATTTTGCACTCAATCAGGGGGTATGGTCAATCACCTAGGGTGTTTGAGTGATTCTCAATTTTGATTGGTTGTTCTCTCCTCTCTCCCTCTCCTCCATCACTCTTCAATTACTTCGGTGACTACACACCGAATTTGGTAAACTCTCACCCACTCACCGCATAACTCAATCAAGTGGGGGTGGTCACCGATCGGTGACTCCCACTCACCGCATATGTCACCGAGCATTATATCCTCCGCCCTTAGATATTTGTTTACCATTGCTCATCCCTATACAAAGGAATGCTATCACATATAATAACATGCGATTCTAATAAGTGCACGAAGTTATACAATTGTTTTTTTTTCTTAATATTCCAAATTGTTTTCGTACATCACTAATAAGAAACCAGTCTTCTTATTTTAACTATTAACTAGTGGGATTCTCTTTGTGTTTTGCGGCAGGAATTCTATGGCTATCGATTCGGTTTATTACGGTATCGGTATTTTACCACTACTCGGTATAGCAACCAAAAGAGAAAACATAAAAAATAAAGTCGTGATATGCTCAAGCCTCAAAAGGTATCGACACATGTCTTATATTAATTCAAACCATAAAAATGAATATTCGTAAAGGTTCCGATAACACCAATATTGATACCAGCCGATGTTGTTCGGGTAGAACCAGTTCGGTTCGCCACGACATTGGAACTTCACCAGCACTCGGTATAGCTTACTACGATGCAAAAAAAAAAAAACACTTTATTTTGAATACAACATCGTTTTCAACATTTGTACTCTATTGCGTATAAAACTCCGTTTTCAATGAAAGAATAGGTCGATTCTTCACGAACCAGTACGTTACCGCCACTAGCTATAGCTAACAATACAAAAAACACTCTATTTTGAATACAAAGTTTTCAACATTGATACTCTATTGCGAATAAAACACCGTATTCAACAAAAAATTATACGTAGATAAAAATAATCACGTTCCAACGATATATTCATAATTTTATAAAGCATTACATCATATATTATTAGAATTATGAACAAGGTGAAATCCGTCAATTACAAAGAAAAAATAAACAAAACCTTAGTAGCTTTGATAACATGTATGTTTGTGTCCACAACTCAATTTCGAAAAATATTTTACCGAGACGTAGATAAAATTAGGCACGTCTTAATGATATACTCAGAATTTTGTAAAACATCATATCTTAAGAGTTATATGAGAAAAAATTTATGTTCAAACTAACTATAATAGATAAAAACAATTTTTTTTGAAGAAACTTGCTATTTACTATTCACCCATTGTCTAAGTGTGCATGTATACCGGTGGAATTAACCCACACGTTGCGTTGGAAATTCGGTAGCTATCGTTTCGATTTATTACGACATCAGCTTGATAGCGGTATTCGACGCATATTTTACATCTATGATCACAAATTATAGAGTAATTAGTAGTTACCAATACCAATGTTGTTAGGTCAAAATTGACGTGGTGTAAATATTGTTGAGACGGTATCCATGTCGGTTCATTGTGCTACTAGTATGGTAAGCTTGGATAACATGTATGTTTGTACTTTGACTACGTGTACAATGCTACTCACCACTAAATTCTGAAAGAAATTATATCAAGACGTAGATAAAAACAGGTACGTCGCAGTGACATGCTCCGATGTTTTTAAAATATCGTATGTAATTATTTACCATTGGATTTTTTTATCTATAAAAAATATCTATAGAATGGGTTGACATTAAAATATACCAAGTTATATATTTATATATTTTTAGGTACAGATTATACTTTTATTCTAACTTTGTCAAATTCGTTTTTCTTGTCTAATTTTTTTAAAATATGATGATTAATTTAAAAAATGCATGATAGTGATTGGTACATTGTATTTATAAGAGTTATTTAAATTCATTATTTTACACGTCTTGTAATATATACACACACATATATGTATATGTATATATTCTCTTGGTTTCTTAGCTTGTATACAAATGTATATGATGTCTCCTACTAATTGACATATTGTACGATGAACAATAAGTATATAATAAAATTTTACTTGACTATAATATCAAGTAAATAAAACATTTTATTCAATTTTGCCATTTTAAACCTAGTTTTTTCTTTTCCTTTTTAAGTTATCTATCATCTTACCAAAATATGAAATTTATAATCAAACACACAATAAATAAAATGTATATCAATTATATATAGAAAACCAACACAAATATATTAAGAACTAAATCTTAAAATTCCCAAACCTTTTATTGTATTTCCCTTCCAATTTCTTTCCTTGACAACAAACAAAATGAAAATCAGGAAAAGGTGTTAAGTAAAAGCCAAGCTTCAGACTTGCCTAAGTGATCACATAGACATGAAATCAACTATATCGAAGACATTCTTGAGAGGCGGCGATTCTCACGTTCCATGTATACCGATATAACCAACCACAGGATCTTGGTCGTCCACCCGCCATCTCTGCCATCGTTGCCGCCCTGATCGGCTGGATAAATCTTTGTTTATGCAGAATGAAAGGGTGGAATGAAGAAATGATAACAAGGTGGGTTGTATATAATGAGTTGGATGTGGTGGATTCTTGTTAATTCATATTTGGTACAAGAGCGGATTCAACTAAGGAAAGGTTGATATAATAATACAATAAGACACATATTTGTAGGGTCCATTTGTAAAGAGACGTGTATTTGTAGGGTCCATCTTGTAAACATGTTTTTGGTTAATCATTTTAAGTTACTTTTTTAACGACAAATTTGGATCACTGACGGACCACTGGAGTATCATCGTGCCACCAGTGAAACCACCAGATCATATCCATCTCCTACAACCACAAATTACTAATCACACATTTTACTAAGTCTAATTAGTAGATGACCTTTTGCTTAGCGATGTTAAGGCATTGTTAGATAAGATTTTGTCTTTCCAAGTGGTGAGGGTTTAATTTTTTTATTTTTTTTTGAACGGCCAACAAACTCAATCCCGAGCACTCTCGGGGCACCCACTGGACAAACGGAGTACTCCGAGAGTGACTCGAGTCCACCACCAATTCCGGGGAAAACCCGGTAACCCACCCGCCCGTAGGCACGACGGTGAAATTACCGGTAAAACCCGTTTGGCTCAAGGATCCAACCCAGATTTCCCTGGGTCTCCTATCATTGCCCACCAGTGCCTCACTCTGCACCAAGTGAGAGTCGAACCTGCATCTCTTAAGGGAAATGCAAGCCCTCCACCACTTGATCAGGGTTTAATCTTTATGGTGGATAAAAATGTAGTTTATTGATAGAATTAATGATTGTGTTGATTGTCGTTTAAAAAATAAGTCTAGTGCTGTTTTCCATTTACAAAATTTTAATATATAGATCTTTATATAAACTAGTTGATTTGCACCGCGATTCGCGGCGGCATTTCAGCCAATATCAATGTGGTTTGTTTTCGTACCGGTACGATACAGACATTCGGTAGATCGAAAATAAAAAACGAACATGGTACCGGTATCGATGTTGTTTGGATGATATAGGTTCAGTTGGTCACAGTATCGGTATTGTTTCGCTGACGGAGTTGTATAGATGAAGTATTATCGAAACCAAAAACCATAAATATACGGGTACCGCTACTGATGTTGTTTGGTTCGGCTCGGTACAGTGCAGAGTGGTGATATCGTGTCAGTTTATCGAAACTAAAAATCATAAAAGTAAATATTTGTACCAATACTGATGTTGTTTGGTCAATTTTATGTTCGGTACGGTAGCACACGGTATCCAATTTCAATAAGATTGACCAAAAACCATAAAAATGAATATCGGTACCGATGTTATTCAGTCGGTTTTCCGTTCGGCATGGTAGCGGCGCAACATCCATTTTCAATAAGATTTATAATTTTATATCGAAACATTGGGAAGAAATCAAACATAGTTGCGTCTTTGGATCATTTTAAAAGTTATAAAAAAACATGTTTAAAATTAAATTATGTAATAAACCAATATAATATGAAACCGTAGAAAAAATCAATATTAAAAAAAAGTGAAGCACTATTGATCTGTGAATATATATATAATATGTATAATAAGAGAGCCCATTAAAACCTCACTAAAAAAAGCCTAACATTTGAATCAATAAAATAATAACGGTGAAACACTGTTCATGATCAGTTTGTAATAATATGTATAATATAATTCGAAGACACAATTCTGATCTCTTTTTTCTTTTTAAGGGTGTCCGGGGCGTACTCGGGGAGTGGCTTCGGTGACCACCTTCCCCGATCGGGAACACCGCCGCCATCACCGCGGGGACCCGAATCGGGGAGTGGTTTCGGCCCTTCTTCCCCGCTTTGAAATGGCACAAGATTTGAGGAACGGTCATTAAACGGTCGAATTTAAAAAAAATAAAAAAATTCACTTTTTAAACAAATATAAATAACCACACCCACTTCACTATTTTTTATACTCTCAAACCACACCCACTTCTTATTTTTTATACTCTCAAACCACACCCACCTCTTATTTTTTATACTCTCAAACAACACCCACTTCACTAAATGGATCCCAGGTTCCCGATTTTTCCTCCCCTACCCGACTTTCCCGACGATGAAGGTGAACCGTCAAACGATAGTAGCTTAATTTTCTTCCAAAATCTCATCCAACAAGCGGAGCTACTAGACACGGCATCGTCTAGTAGTTTGTTTAGATCTACCTCACCTTGAAGTGAGTTCCGACGACGAGTAGTTTGTTTTTATATTTTTCTAGTTTGAATGTAATTTTTATTTTTCTAGTTTGAATGTAATTTTTATTTTTCTAGGTTGTTTTTTTTTTTTAATTTAATGAAATGTCTTTTATTTAATTTTAATTTTTATTAATATTTTTTTAATTTATAAACATGCATAATTTTACAACAAATAAAAAAAAAAAAAAAACCCAAGTCCCCTATTAGGGGAGTGCCGCCATCAAAATGGGGTGTTAGGGGAGTTTAAGAGGGGAGTTGACGTGGCACTATCTGATTCGTGGTGTGTAAGAGAGGGGACTCCCCTCTTAGGGGAGTGCCCCTCTCACCCTAATATTTCAATATAACTTTTTCACATGTTTAGACGTATCAATTACAATATATCCATGGCTAGAAAGTCAGTAAAATTGTTTTAAATTGTTTTTCTCTAGTGTTTCAAGTGACATAAGTTCAATTCCTGTACTCCATTATTTAGTTTCGGCGGCACCTGGTGATGATGGAGACTAGACGAGTAGGCAGCGATCGCTAGTTCGATCCTTGAACTGAGCAGGTTTTACCTCACGACACTGTCGTGCCTTCGGGCGAGTGTTCACGGGCTTCAGCCTAGGTGAGGGTTTTCCCCGGTTCGAAAGCGAGTGTATCCCGATGTGGTGAATTTCGTCAGCAACCCATTTGAAAGATTCGTTGACCGTTAAAAAAACAAATTGGATTTAAATAATCCCAACTTTCTCAATTTGGCTGATAATAATCCCAACTCAGTTATTTGCCGATAATAATCCGAACTAGTCCACTTTTGACCGATAATAGTCCGCCGTTAAAAATAGCTTAACGGAGTTAAGTTTTTTTCCGAATTACAAACCGATGTTTTAGGGATTTTGATCAGAACGAGGATACGAGTCGATTTATGTAAAACTCACCTCGAAACGCTGCTCCAAACGGCTTGATTTTTGTTAATTGGAAGTTTAAACATCCGAATTGAAGCGTCGTTTTCGTTGTTTGGGGCAGTATTTCGAAGTAAATTTTACATTGATTAACTCGAATCCTCGTTCTAATCAAAAGCCCTAAAACATCGGTTTGTAATTCGGAAAAAAACTTAACTCCGTTAAGCTATTTTTAACGCAGACTATTATCGGCCAAAAGTAGACCAGTTCGGATTATTATCGACAAATAACTGAGTTGAGACTATTATTATCCAAATTAAGAAAGTTAAGATTATTTAAATTCAATTTGCCACATTCAACTTTCATATGTTACTATTCTTGTGTAATTACCGAGTTAACATATGTTACTGTTCTTGTGTAAATTACTAAGTTAACATGTTAATCCTCGATGACGTATACTGTTTCTTTAAGGGTCGTAATATTAACACATGGGAAAAACTTATTTACACATGGTGTATACGGGCCGTATACTATTATACGGCCCGTATAGAATAAAAAAAACAACAAAGTCTGTGCCAGCAGACTTTGTTAGTTTTTTTATTCCATACGGGCCGTATAATAGTATACGGCCCGTATACACCATGTGTAAATAAGTTTGCCTGGTCGTATACAATGTATACGGACGTGTATACGGGTCGTATACTCTTATACGGCCCGTATGGAACGAAAATTTGATTTTTCTCAAAGTATTTAAGGGATTTAAGGTGTAAATCACACTAGATATTTTACAGTCATGAGGTGCTCAAACCTTTCTAAAAGTAGAAAAAAATAAAACATTAACAAGTAACAAAGATTGAAGAACAATAAAACGTGTCGTATGACTGTAATAAAATGGAAGCTATCAACGCGGGATTACGGGCATGGTGTTATTCTTTATTTAATATTTATAGAATAAAAGGAAGGGTGAGGCATTTGATGAGAGTTGTAAGGAGTCTGAATCTTCGGTTTCATCAGCCTGTACCGAAGAAACCAAATTCGCAACAATGAGTGTGAGTCCATTGTTGTTTGTTTGAGAACCTGATTCCAATGTCCTTCCTACATTATTGAAAATTACTATATCACCCGCCATTCTCTTGCACCTGTATACATTGATTGTGGATTTAACTTGCAAGAATTGTGGACTTCGGTTGGTTCAGATCTCGGAAGTACTGAACAACAGAAATACAGTTACGGTTTCATCAACCGGCTTTGAAAACCCGACGAAATCTACGAAGAAACTGTTGGATTTGAAGGAAAAGAAAAAATGGTTGTATACTATTAGACAATCTTTTTTCTTGAGTCGTCGGGAAAACTTTTCCTCAGGGGAGGGTGTGTAGTATGAGTCTGAGTCCATTGTGGTTCGTGAATGTTTCGAATCATCATAGAAGACGTGTCGGGTTCTGCTAGAAGACTATCAGGATTTTGTTGGTTTGTTTCGAGGTAGGGTTTAGAATGTTTGAAGTATTCTTGGTTCAATACCAACTCTTCTGAAAGACAAGAATACAACGTTCATGTATCACAAGGAATGACCGATCTAAGGCAGAGAACCTGATTTAGATACACAAATTCATCACCGGTTTCTACAGCACAAGCACATACACAATTTGTTGGAAGAACCCGACACGTCTTCTGCTAGTTACTATTTTCTTCGATTTCAACAAATCTTTCAAGGTCTTAAGTGATGGACAATTGGTTAAAAGATGTAGAAGAGTTTGTGTAGAGATCTTTACGTACAAATATGCATCATCCTTACGGTTACAAATGAAGCGTTGGGATTCAAGGGTTTATGAGTAAAAGATGTTAGTTTCTTGACAGTATGGTTTCTCGACAAATGAAGTATTATCTGTCCTTGTTGCCTCTTCCGTTGGTAAAAGACATAGGATGGTTTCTAATACAGGCTCTTTGTCAGTTGTGGTTGATTTATAGGAGGAGGTTATGAAACGAATATATGTTTATGCGAATTCCCAACATCCTTGCTTTATTCTCTTTAATCTATTAGAACGATCCTTGACTTGAATTTGTGGATTTCGGTTGGGTCAGAAACTTAACAAGAGAAGCAACTAAAAAAATTCAATTGATTAGTCGGTCGAATAATGGGTCCGTTCAAGTTGGGCTTCCTGATGCAATTTTCACAGTGGTACCAATGTCCTATTGGGTAAAAAATGGTAAAAAAGGGTTTATTCTCTTTAATCTATTAGAACGATCCTTGTCTTGAGAACCTGATTCTGATTTAAACAATGGAATTTGTGGATCAACAGAAATAACTGAAAATAACTCGCCATTCTTTTGCACCTGTATACGTTGATTGTGGATTTAACTTGCAAGAATTGTGTCTAAATCATCACCGGTTTCTACAGCACAAGCACATACGCAATGAAGTATTAAAAGATGTTAGTTTCTTGACAGTATGGCTTCTCGACAAATGAAGTATTATCTGTCATCATCTGTTCATCGTTGTTCTTGAAGATGAAGATGAAGATGAAGAAACGAGAGTTAACATTCTGATTCAGATTCAGGAAGCAGATGATTTTGTAGTGTTTGTTTGAGAAACTAACAAGGTAAACCTGAATTTTCATATTTTTAGACACTTACTTGAACAGTTAGTAATGCTAGATGTCATTTTGGCTGAATCACTACCTATTACAGCACTGTATGAACCTGTGTTTTGAAAATATGCTTTGTTTTTCGTTTATTGGATCGTTCTAATAGATTAATGAGGTTTTTACCATTTTTTACCATATGTATACGGGCCGTATACCGTTTATACGGCCGTATACTCTCGGTAAAAAACAAATTTATCGATCGTATACAATGTATACGATGATTGTATACGGGCCGTATATTGTTATACGGCCCGTATACTATGGGTAAAAAATGGTAAAAACTGGTTTATTCTCTTTAATCTATTAGAACGATCCTTGTCTTGAGAACCTGATTCTGATTTAAACAATGGAATTTAACTTGCAAGAATTGTGTCCGTCGCATGATAGAAGATACATATCGTCCGTTCAAGTTGAGCTTCCTGATCTTACAATTTGTTGAAAATTGTTGATTTCTATTGGTTCAGATCTCGGAAGTACTAGTAGAAGAACCTGACACGTCTTCTGTGATAATTCGAAACATATCGTCCATTCAAGTTGAGCTTCAGTTGTGTACCCTTCAATTTTCTTGAGTATTTTTCTAACTTTATGCTTGCATCCACCACAGTGAATATTAACTTTCAGTGAAAGAGTTTGGAAACCGGACGAAATCTACGAAGAAACTGTTGGAATTTGTGGATTTCGGTTGGTTCAGAAACTTAACAAGAGAAGCAACTAAAAAATACAATTGATTACTCGGTCGAATAATGGCCAATAATCCGTTCATAATCGTCGACGACGTCACTGGGGTTTTTTTCTCTTCCAGTTACGAGGCCTATCATCTCCGTCTACGTTTGGTTTCCTCAACGAAGAACCATCAGCCATTATCAGCCCTTTTTAATCTATTAGAACGATCCTTGTAACCATCAACCGTTCAAGTTGATATAGGAGAGTTGATGCAATTTTCCAAGCATTCCGAATAACTAGCAGAACCCGACACGTCTTCTGTGGTGATTCGAAACATTCCGAATAATTAGCAGAACCCGACAATCACAAGTTGTTGATCTTTGGGTGGTGATTTACTCCCGAACAAACCATGCCCACCTTGACCAGAATAGATAAGCGTATCACTCGATCCACTTACATTCGAATAACGTTGAGAATCCACAACGCTTATGGCCAGATTGTTTCCTTCAATCTTGGCAAAATCAATGCCTGCTTGTTTTATTATCACGAAAGTACTGAACAACTGAGATAACAGCTCCGGTGTTTATCACCAACTCATCTTTAGTAGTGTTTGTTTGAGAACCTGATTCAGATACACAACGGTCTCTTTGCTTTGTCCACTAGAACTATTTGTGTATGCATTCTTTTGGTAGTTAACAACGCTAATTAGAAAAAAATCTGAAAAATTAATCATATCGATTGTTATAACAAGATGGATGTGACACACATAGATAGATAAGCTGTCACAGTTGTCAAGACTGTTTGTCGGGTTTCCAATGCTCACACAGGGTGATAAACAACGCTGATACACGTAACATTTAGTTATATTCAGATTTAAACAATGCCCGCCTCAACTGAGATAACAGACATCCATCAAGCTCAAAAAGAAAACTTGTGTTTCCCATAGTCACAAAAGATTGCGGTTTGTATTTCGCATAGCCACCGTTTCCGTAGTAAAAAACGGTTGGGTTTGCACATTTAATCTTCAATACTTCATTAAAATACCAGTAGAAGAACCTGACACGTCTTCATGTAACGGAGAATGTTCTAGAAATTGAAGGAAAAGGAAAAGATTTGTTGAAATCGAATTTGACAACTATGACAACTTATTAAAAGTAGCAATCACCTCCAATCATTTCCTGGTCAAATCACACACTATAAAGTTTAAAGTTATCGTGTGTTGTAGTTTGGAAAGATGACCGAACAGAGATCTGAATAACAAACTGTGGAGAACTTGTTTGTGTCGGGTTCTTCTGCTAGTTACTCGATCAACGGACTGATCGGTAACGTTACTCTACTTGTGCTCCGATTTAAGCGGCGTGTTCCGATCAATGTTGTTAAAGATGACGAAGAGTTTAGAAACCCTAGAATGATGGTGTTTTTACTGGAAAAAACGTGATACTTGAAAAAACATCCTTATATACGGGCCGTATACAGTTATACGGCCCGTATACATTTGGTAACATCAAAAACCTACCAAAGTAATTCCATTTGAGCCGTATACGTTTTACAAATCGTATAAACGTGTATACGGCTCGTATAACTATATACGGGCCGTATATAGTAAAATCAAAAAAACCTACTTTGCGCATTTTCCTATTAAAAAACATTCTATACGGGCCGTATAAGTGTATACGGCCCGTATACACTAGGGGATGTGAAAATAAGATCTAGGGGGTGTGGGAACAAGACACCCTTTTTTAATTAGTAAAGAACAACCTAATAGCTTTTTTAAAAAGCTGCAACCTTTTTTCATGAATATTTTTTCCGATTCAACACAAAAAAGATGAAATCCTTGTGGGTTCAAACAAGAACCAAAAAATCGTCAAAACCACAACACACACATCAGATTCCATTATTCATGCCATTAGGTAAGATACATGTTGCCGTTGAAAAAAGTACCATAAAATTGGGAACAAAATTAAAGATTTACAACCCATATTTCTTTGAAGTGTGGAACTGAAAAACGTACCTCTTGATTCGTGATTCTAATGTGAATAAGCTGCATTGGGTGGCTTATACAAGGAAATACGAGGAAACTGAGAAAAATAAGAAGAAAGATGATGCTTATGTAGTGCTTATGCGACACTTGGAGAAAATTGGGGAATTTGGAACGACTCTCTTCATCCCAATAAACACATACACACAAAATAACACATATCTATCAGTTGTCCCGGATGAACGGTGTATATATACAAATAATCTCAAACATTTATTCAGGTGGATCTAGTAGAAAAATTCAGGGTAATTCAAAAAAAAAAAAGGATCTGGATATATCCTAATATGTGCAAAGGGGTATCTGATGTACACGGTTATCGATGTTTTAAATTTATAAAAAAATGATTTTTACTTATACTTTACACACAAAATAGGGTACACCTATCATTTGTAGTAAAAATATATGTAAAATCCAAGTATCGACCCAAAGAACACGACTTCTAATACTCAACTTTTCTTTTGTTATCAACTCCTTTAATTAGTTGTCTTTGTTTGGTTTGTAGACAATAAGATATAAAACATAATATAGATGCAAGTAATTATGAATGAGTCGAGTATCAGATCACACGAAGTATTGCTTTCCGATGGAATCCACTTAGGATGAATTAATGTTAAGTTATTAGTATTGTGGTATAGTGAACATATTAAAAATACTTGAAGGTTACCGGCTAGTTTTTATTAAGTTTAAAAAGTATATATATATTTGGGGTTCCGATTATATGTAATTTGTTTGCGTGGATAGTGGAGATGGATAGGCTTCTCACTATAGAATCTTTGAAAAGAGGCATGTTCAAGTTAGCTCCCAAAGATGTATTTTGTGTGACTCGGCAGACGAGACGGCCGATCATGTATAAAAAAGTTATGAACATCTAAAAAAATCCACATGGCTGGCCACGCCAAGCTAAGCCACGCCATACCACACCCCTAGTTTTTGAGTATTACCTTGTGGAGTTGTGGATCCTATCCTCGCCACGTGTCTAGCAATGCCCTCAACCCAAGCCCTTCTACACCCCATAGTCTAAGGGAACGGATACACCAAATCTATATTGATTCGGGTGAATGTTAACCCACCTTGCTTTAACTTTTGGTGTTTCGCCGATAGTTGTTCTTTACTATCATTTCTCTAAATCTGCATAGATTATCATTATACAATTTACTTTCTAAGACCACACGGTGTGGGCGTGGAAATCTAGCGTAAATGCTAGTTCATGCCCACCAAACCACCCTGTGTTTGGCGTTTTCCACGGCGTTGTGTGTGGGGCGAGGGATTCTTCACCGCTGTGGGGGGCAATTTGGTTGGTGACGTGGCGCGAGTTGATTAGTGGTTTGTGATTGGTTAGTTTTTTTTTAAACACTAGGTGGGGCCCTTCCCACGCCCAACACCACCCCGTGTTTTTATACCATGCCCCCTTGCTTACATGGCTGCCACATGACGCTTAACGCCGCGTTTTCAAGCTCCTCCACACCATATAGTCTAAGAGGGCAGAGATCACCACAACTTCACTATGATTAGTTAGAGATCAGCTTCACTTCTTCCTTGTTACACTAGGGACGGATTATAGCTTAATGTTATCACTTTCATGGAAGTGATAACGTTTTTAATTTCTTGCTAACATCTGAATGGTTAAATGTTGAATCAGTAAGAGGTCTGAACCATTAAGTGCTGAACCAGTAAGAGGTCTGAACCACTAAGAACATGTATAATGCTTAACCGTTTAGAGACAAATGTCTGACCAATTCAGATTTGAGGTCTTAACCATTCAGACTCTGTATAATGCTTAACCATTCAGAGGCAAATGTCTAACCATTCAGATATCTGCTCGTGAAACAAACAGTCTGAACCATTAAGTGTTGACCCAGTAAAAGGTCTGAGGTCTGAACCATTAAGAGTCTCATTAAAAAGTAAACAAACAACCCATTAGATAGTGATCCCCTTTATACTTCTCACCAACTTTAATACTAATCACTACTTACAAATACATACACGTGTTTTATGTAATATAGTTAACAACTAGTAAAAATACCCCGCGCTACGCGGCGGGAATTCGTTTGGTTAAGCCCAGTCCCTCGTTAAGTAGCAAGCAAACATCGATCAAAACCGGTAAAAAAATCATAAAACAAAATTGTGAATTTATACCGCTACGTGACGTAAAGCGAAATCAAAGACACACGCGAACCAGCGTAAAACATACAAACTTGAATTTATACCACTTATTAATAAAAGAGTAAACTGCCATTGTGGTCCCTGTGGTTTGGCCAGTTTTGCCATTTTAGTCCAAATCTCAAACTTTTTACATCTGGGTCCCTGTGGTTTGCATTTTGTTGCCATTTTGGTCCAAATTTCAATTTTGGTCAGATTCCCCACTAATGACCATGATATTTTGTCTTTACCCTCAGGGGTATTTTAGTCATTTTGAAATTATTATAACTCAATTATATATATATAATACCCTAAAACCATTAATATATATATACACACACACACATACAGAGACTCTGCTCTCTCTCTCTGAACTACCACCACCACACCATCACCACCCCCACCACCGGATCTGCAGCCCGCCGCCACCACCACCACTCTGCCGCCACATGCACCACCACCACCGCCACCTCCTCCTCCTTCTCACCACCGCCACCATCACCAACCTCTCTCTCTTTCTCTCTCTCTCTCTCTACACCACCGCCGCCACATAAACCCTTGTTCGGATTCACAATTTTATCAAGAAGAGTACACACATGAACCCCTATTCTCGTTCTCGTTCAAAATCAGACCCATGAAATTGCAATTGGTTCCTCCATTCATCTGTCCTCTTGAACAACTCTACAAAAAAGCCCTAGACTTTCAAAACTGTTCCCCAAAATCAACCAAACCGTCATTTTTAGCAACATATATTGATTTGGGGTTATTGCATATTTCATCTAGATCTGCCATCTATTGATTTGGGGTTATTGCATATTTCATCTAGATCTGAAGTTGTCGATGATGAAGATGAACTGCAGATTGTATATGTACAAGTCGATCTGTAACGTCGGCGGTGGTGGCATTCGATCTGTAACAGGAATTGAAGTTGTGGGTGTTTGTTGTTAGGTTTTAGGTTAAAAAGAAGCCATTTGATTTTGTATGATGATAAAGGGTTATTTGATTTGGAATGAAGTTAGGTGTTGTTATGTGGTGTTTGAGAAGATGATGATGAACTGTTGAAGATGAAGAATCGATGAAAATGATGATGATTTGATTTTGTATGTTGATAAGGGGTTGAAGATGAAGAACCGATGAAGATGATGATTATTGATTTGGGATGAAGAACCTCATTTTGTATGTTGATTTATTGTATTTTGAGAGAGAAGGAGGCGGTGCTGGTTGTGGTGTGGGGTGGATGTTGATAGTGGCGGTGGTGAGAAGGGGGAGGAGGTGGCGGTGGCGGTGCTGCTTGTGGCGGCAGAGAGGAGAGAGGGAGAACAGATGGTGTGTGTAGTTAGAGAGAGAAAGTAGGCTATACAGAGAGAATGGGACGATGAAGATGATCTGTAAAGATTATTATCTTTGTGTTAAATGTGTATATTAATATATATATTAATTTTTGAATTAAGAAAATGTTAAATGAAAAACAAAATGACCAAAATGCCCCTGAACTAAAAGACAAAATAGGAGGTTGCAACAATTAAAAAATATGGTTTTTGGATTTTGGACTAAAATGGCAACAAAATGCAAACCACAGGGACCCGGATGTAAAAAGTTTGAGATTTGGACTAAAATGGCAAAACTGCCCAAACCACAGGGACCAAAATGGCAGTTTACTCTTAATAAAATAATATGATCTTTGTAAAAAATATAGTTTTAAAACTAATACATACCACTTATTAATAAAATAATATCATCTTTGTAAAAAAAATATAAAAACTATTTGATATTTTATATTTAACTAGAATTACGACCCGCCGCAATGCGGCGGGGATTCTTTAGTTATAACTAAGTCGATTTAGGACGCGCACGTTATGTTGAACCTGTCAAACGGGAAAAAAACAGACGATGTAAAAACGTTCACCCACACACGCACGTTGCGTCGTGTTAACTCACAAAATTTGGAACGAAACGTAAAAATGTTAAACCAAAGAGTTGCGATGTGTTAAGTCACAAAATTTAGAACGAAGCATAAAGCGAAAAATTTGCGGAAAATGAAAACCATAAAGGACAAAAGTTGAAAGTAAAAAAAGTTGTGAGAATAGATTGGAAAAGATAAAAAGTTTTGTGTTAAAAGTAAAAAAAATAGTTTTGGGTTAAAAGTAATTTATGAAATACTTTTGGGTGAAAAGTAAAAAAAATCAATTTTTTTTTAAAAACCCGCAAAGCCAAGGTTACAACAACCATATGCATAACTATTTTTTCTTTGAAAAACCCACAAAGCCAAGATTACAACACATAAGTAAAAAAATCAAAGTGATTAAATCGCAAAAGATGAAAACTTTTGAATTAGAAGTAAAAAATCAAATCAATCAAAGGGGTTAAATTACCAAAGATTAAAACTTTACACTTAAATTGTCAAAGATTAAAACTTTAGGGTTAAAAATGAAACAAAGATTAGAAGTTTAAACTTAAATTGTCAAACATTAAAACTTTAAGGTTAAAAAGGAAAATTTCCATTTTTTTTAAGGACTCCCAAAGCCAACATTACAACACATATATGCATACTTAAGTTGCTTCTTTATAGTGTTTAATGTAACCCTTAATGGTTAACTTCACATCAAAACAGAAAGTAAATAAATGTCATTATTGTAATTAAGTTTCATTTCAGGGTTAAAGTTTCATGAATTGTTATTATATAGAATGTATAGCTCAAAGCACTCCTGTGATTTTAATTTTGATCTTCAACATTAAACATGAAAATAAAATAAGAAGTGTATGGAAGATATAATTGAAGAATACGATGTTTGCTAGAAAGAAACTACGGGCTATTCTTTATAAACTATACTAGTATTAAGCCCCCGCGTTGCAGCGGTTGTCGTAAAACAGTGTCAAATAGTATCAATGCTATACCACTATCAGTGATCACCAACATCGGAAAAGTTTGTAAAAACAAAATAAATAAAAACAGAAAAAAAATAAAGGCGAGCGAAAAGCTGACGTAAAATATTTGAATCACGCACGCTCGTTGCAGAGAAGTTAAACCGAAACTTAAAACATAGAAAAAATAACTAAGTCAATCCAGGACTCGCGCATTGCGACGAACTTGTCAAATGGAGAAATATTGATGTGTTCCGACGGGCCAAACAGGAAAAACTACACGAAAAAATGTTGAACCCTACACGCACGTTGCGGTGCGTTAACTCACAAAATTTAGAACGAAACGAAAATTTGGGAATGATGAAAAGTATGGTAGACCATAATTGAAAAATAAAAAGAGTTGGGGTTAAATTGCAAAAGATGAAAAACTTTATGTTAAAAGTAAAAAAACAAAGGGTCTAAATTGCAAAAGAGTAAAAGTTTTGTGTTGGAAATGAAAAAAGAAAAAAAAAAACCCTATACATTACGGTTTCAAATTAAATATTATTCTTTAATTAGTTTAATATTTATGAATTAATTATTTCCATATTAGCTTAATAGATATTAATAATTTATTAGATATTAGATATTTATAATATTATTAATTA
Source organism: Helianthus tuberosus (assembly GCA_030545235.1). Lineage (NCBI taxonomy): Eukaryota > Viridiplantae > Streptophyta > Magnoliopsida > Asterales > Asteraceae > Helianthus > Helianthus tuberosus. The sequence goes on from CM060415.1 coordinate 10,837,459, forward strand.
TTAATTGAATTTATTAATATTAAAATAAAGATAAGGATAAAGATAAAGATAAGTGATATTATATATTGGTTATTAATATTAAAATAAATATATTAAATAAATTTAAATAAATTTATGAGCTTAAAGGAGAGAATGCCATGTGGCATTATTTGTAGTCTTTTATTAATATTTAGATTTTTATTTAATTGAACTATAATATAATTTACTCACTTAAATTTAAGTTTCAAAAATATTAAACTCAAAATGCCTAAAAAGTAAAAATAAATAATAATTAAAACCCACCTGGTCACCACCACCTTGAACCGACATTCCCAGACAAAACACCACCATTTTAACCTACTCTTGCCAGTTGCCACTCTATTGTCATCAATCAAAAGATTGCTGACGTAAGGGAATAGTGAAATCACAGGGTTGGCCAGAAGTGGCGGCAAGGTTTTTTTTTTTTTCATAAAATAGTTATTTATAAGTCCCGTCAAATTACGATTTTATCCCCTGTTTAAAATTACGATATTACCCCAGCTCCAAATTAAATTTATACTTTGCCTGTCGGCATAAATCTACGATTTTGCCCTCTGTTAAAAAATACGCTTTTGCTCGCCCTCTGTTAAAAAATTACGCTTTTACCCTCAGCTAAAATAACTAAAATAACGTTTTCGCCCCAGTTCAAAATAAAATTTTGTTTCCCCCCCGGTTAAAAATTACGATTTTACACCAGTTTATTATTTTATACATACTTTAAAATTACGGCTTTGTCCACTGTTTAAAATTACGTATTTGCTCTCAGTTCAAAATAAATTTATGCTTTTGCCCACAGCTAAAACTTATGAACTTCCCCTCCGTTCAAAATTACGATATCACCCTCAATTCAAAATTACGTTTTTACCCCCATTGCAAAATAAAAAAATGGTTTTCCCCAAGCTAAAAATTAGGATTTCACCCTCGAAAAAAAATTGAATTTTCCCCCAAGTAAAAATAAAAATATGACTTTGCCACCAGCTAAAAATCGTGTCAAAAAACTGCCTAACACTCTTTTTACTATTTCTTTCTAGGAAAACTATAGTACTGTTTTTGTAATTGGTTGAGAATTATTTGGCCATCGCCCCGCAACGCGGGCGGGGCATCACCTAGTTGAAATACAAAACAAAATCGTCTGTGAGGTAATTTGTAAGATTAAATATTTAAATATATTGTTATTGTAATATTTAATCTTGTAGTGGTATAATCATTTATATTATGTAGATTAAAAAATATTAATAACCTATTAAATAATTAGTTGGTAATTGTTGATGGACCATATTACCCTTATTAACTAATTAGGTTTCCACTTGGGTGTATATACTGAGAGATTATTAGAGAGGTTAAATGTTACACAACCTAATAACTCATAACCTCATAATATCGCCCCTCTCTCTCCAACTCGAAACCTCCCTTGTTTCTGCTAATACCATCATCACTTTACACTCTAAGGAGGACCAGATCATCCTGACAAGAATGTCTAACTCAATGGTTGCATCTCTGACTGGATTCTCTGTTGTACTGTCTGCTGTCACAGATATTTCATTTATGTTTTCCGTCATGTTTATACAGAACTGATCAACATAATTTAAATCGATGAAAGTTCACTATTCTTTGTAGTTTGTTTTTAAAGTATAGATAAAAGATAATAATAATAATAATAATAATAATAATAATAATAATAATAATAATAATAATAATAAAGGATGATTGAGACCCTATGCAAATCTTTGGGGATTTTCTTTACATCTCAAAACCTCACTACTAATTCAATGGCAGCAACCCTGGGCTTATAGTTCGGTGGTTATGAAAATGAGAGAAGACTTCTGACCGAATGGTCTTGAGTTCGATTCCTGATCCACCCGGGTTTTACCGGCTTTGCATTGTCGTGCCCTCGGGCGGGTGCAGGGTCGGGTTTTCACCGGAACTGGTGGCATGGTGGGCTAGGGGCTCCGTGCGTGCAGGTTGGGCTGCCGCGGGCTACCTTTCGGCCAATGGGTGTCGCGTACGGAGAACCCGGCGATTCTTATGTTGGACGTTAAAAAAAAAATCAATGGCAGCGGTTTGCACCTCGCAGACGCTGTCTTTATTCTATATTTTCTAAGAAAAGCCAAGATGAATATTCAATGTTTTCCCAAATATCCTATACTTTTCTAGTAATGATTTACAGCATGTTGGAAAAGTCGCTAGACGCTCCCGGATTTGAAAATACTCGAGAAGTACCCGGCCTAGGTGGAGATTACTCGAGAAGTAATTGGCCTAGACGAACAATACTCGGGCCTCAGCAGCCTACCTTGTAGCGAGTACTCGAAACCTAGGCGGGACTTTTACAACCATGATTTACAGAATAAACTTATTTATATATGCTTAAAAATATTGATCACCTAACAGACTACTTTAAAGATATGATAGTGTTAGATCAAACCTTTGGTAGTGAACATAAAAAAAGAATTTACTTAAATAAAAGGTTAAGTTATGTAACAACCCTCGGTAAAACCGACACTCTCATAATATGTCTAACACCCTATTATATGTTAGAATGTCCTAATATGTTTTATATTACACCCCGTATGTGAAAACCGAGCCCTAGTTATGTTATAATTATAAAATAAATCAAAAATAAGAAAAATGGAGCTGAGGCGGGCCGCGTAGACCCACCCCAACATCTTACGCGGGCGGTATCAATGCAGGAATTGACTTCGCTGACTTCTTTAGTTGAAGCGGGCCGCGTAAGAGTATATGTGTAGTTGACGTGGGCCGCGACAGATCATGAAACGCGGAAGCATCCGGTGCTGACACATGTCAACATCGTGGCGAGTCTAGTAGCTGACCCAGCTAAGCTACAACGTTGACCAATGTTGACGCGGGCCGCGTAAGTGGCCCTTGTCTTTCACGCGGGCCGCGACAGGACCAGAAATCAGAACTATAAATAGATAGCATCAGATTACAATTTCCGTCGCTCACATTTCAATCTCAATCTCGAATTCTGTAAGTATTAGACATATTTTGCAAGTATTATACCCCTAATTAGCGAGGTTCTGCTCCGTTGTAAGTATTATAACCCCAGTTTCATAATAGTTACGCTGCCCGATTGATTTAGGGTTCCGTAACAACTGTCGTGGTTCTGCCCGACGTAGTTGTTGGAATGCCGTCTCGGGGAGGGTATCATTAATAATTTCAAAGGGTTATGATACTAACCAATGTACATTTGTATAAATTATAGATTATATCCAGGAAACCCTTACGAGAAGCCTAAGATAGCAATGTGAGTTTATCCTCTCTTTGTTAATGTTTTTGGAATAATTTACAAAACCTTAATGCTTTACAATGTGATTAAGCGGTGATTGAGTCTTTGTAGTTCTTCAATTACTGCCGGTATGTTGAGGTTTTGTATACAAAATTTGTACTACTTGTGAGTAGTAAGTCAAGGTTGACAGTACGTTACCATTGGACAATGAGTTAGCCAATGTGTAATATGACCCACAAGTCAGTGGATTGATAGTACCAAATGGAGTAATTGTGTAGACATAAACATTGTAATCGTCCTCGATACTGTTTTAATCAATAAAATCTTTTGTGATTAAACTGGGATTTACTCACCAGTATTTCCGACTGACAAATGTTTTTAAAACGCGTTTCAGGTAACCCAATGTGAAAGCCAATTAGTAGAAAGCCAGCTGGAGAGCACTAAAGGCTTGGAGATAATGTGGCTATAAAAGTTACCTAATAAACGATGTTTTAAATTCAATAAGATAGGGTTTATCCCTATAAATGTATTGTAATAAGAAACTTGGGTTTTACCCATGTGATTATTAATATGAAATATGTTGGTTTTACTCTGATAAACATTTCCTAACTACGGTCCTGATGAAAATTCCGCTGCGAGATTTAATAACCTGATACCACCGAAACTCTGTGATCGCGTCCGCCCGTTCCCGGGGATCAGGGATCGGGGGTTGCGACAGAAGATGGTATCAGAGCCTAGCCACTGGTCTGAGCCAAAGAAGTGTTATGCTGACACTTAAATTTTAAATTTTGTGTTAGGAAATAAATTATGGAAATATGTGCATAACTATAATTATGTGTTATGTGTTATTTGACTATTTGTTAGTTTTCAGAATGAGTGATCAGGAACCATCAGATATGAAACGTCAGTTATCTGATTCACCTAGGAGTGAAGGTACATCATCACAGCCTGCCCTCTCTGGGTATACTGCTGATCAGGAAGACGGAATATTTGCTTTTAGAGCTAAATCTGAAGAGCCATTTCCTAATAAGAAATGAGGATGGTTCAGTAAAGAAGCTTTTGCTCGTAGGAAGAGAATGCGAAAATTGCAACAGCAAAGGGCTTTAGCAGCTATTAAGCGAGAGACAGATGCTCATACGCAAGATATTCTTAATAGAAGCCTAGCTAATTTCCATATCTTAGCTACGACTGCTGCTGACCCAAGTCTGGAACAACTAGTAGCCCCACAACCACAAAACCCAGAACAACCTATGGAAATAGAAAATCAGGAAAACCAAGTGGAGATGCATGACTTTAACCCAGAAGAAATCCCTAGAATACCTGCACCAAACCCTCTAGACCCAAATTACGACCCTTGGTGGGACAATAATAGGGACTATGTGCAACATTACTCTATCCCTGAAAACACACCTATAGGAGCTTACTCAGGTATGGACCCTTTAGATCCCTATTACCATGATAACTACATCAGGGAAATCTTTGAGGATCCTTACCGATTACAGGCACTGTTACCCCCATATCAGGAACCCGCACCCCAGATTCCAAACCCAGTCCTAGAACCTGCACCCCCAATGAGTGCAGAAAACGTCCAAGAACTTAGGACTTTTGGGGAGGAAATTTTAGAAAGCAGTGAGAGGATGCGTCAGGTGGGAGAGCGACTCGTATGGAAATACGATGAGCGCAATATGGATTTTTGGATAAATCCATATCCATGAATGTTAGAATGGAGGAAGCGGTAGTAATAATAATAAAATAAAATATGTGTGTACGGATGCATATTACTATTTTATTTCTGTTGGTATTGTAATCTTTATTTCTGTACTAGTGTGTAATAGACACATAAGCATATGAAAAGAATATAGTAGCAATGATCTACGTTTTTGGCTAGATTGTGTGTTATATGATTAACTATATTAAAATATTAATTGTGATATTAATATGGGATAAATGTTTAAAATTCAGATGGCCGACGAAGGAAATTAAGGAAATCTGAATAACGATAACCAGAGTAACATTAACGTGGTTAATGAGAATCCAAACAACAATAACAATCAAGTGGATAATAGTGCCATCCAACACATAGTAGCACAGGGAATTATAGATGCAATGCCATTTATTCTTCAAACTGTTAAGGATGCTGATAATAAAAGTAAGCATAGCAGTAAGCGACCAAGTGAACCAGAAAACAGCGTGAATAATGGACCTGTACTTCAATTGCCTATTCCCAAAAGAAGAAGAACCATGCCTTATGGTTGTTCTTATAAAGAATTCTGGTCTTGTAAACCAATGGAATTCTCAGGCAACGAAGGGGCCATTGCAACCTTACGCTGGATAGAAAAGACTGAGGCAGTCTTAAGGATAAGTAAGTGTGCTGAAGAAGATAGGATATTGTTTGCTTCTAATCTGTTTAAGAATGCAGTGCTAGAATGGTGGAACACTATCCTCCAGACAAAAGGAAGTGATCAAACCTATAATATGGAATGGGAAGAATTTAAGAATAAGGTAGAAAGGAAATTCTGCCCACCCAATGAGAAGGAACAGATAGCAAACAAATTCCTAAATCTTAGGATGACTGGTGTAGATAGTAAAGGGTATACCAAGATATTCTTTGAATATGCTAGAATAGTACCAACTCTTGCTTCACCAGAACCAGTGTTAATTTCTCATTATATTTGGGGATTAATTGGAGAGATTAGACATATAGTCAAGGCAGCTAGACCTCAAACCATAGAAGAAGCTGTAGAATTAACAAATACCTTGACTGATGAATTAGTTCGTACTAGAGAAGAGGATCAGAGGAGAAACTTAACCCAGAGGCTTACACAAGAATTTCGTTCCGGAAATTACAATCGTAGAAATATGGGTTCTACCTCTGCATCATACTGCAAGGTCTGCAAGAAAAAGCACTCGGGAAAATGTTCCAATCTCTGCAATTACTGCAAGATGCCAGGACACAAGGAAGAAAATTGCAAGAGGAAATCTAGTAATGGATTATGCTACAACTGTGGAGAGAAAGGTCATATCAGGCCAAACTGTCCAAAATTGGCCCCAGCTGCAAACAACAAGAATACTAAAAATGCTAGAGCATTTGTTCTAACTGCAGAAGAAGCCAAGATGATTCCAGATGTCATAGCTGGTACGTTTTTAGTTAATGATGTTTTTGCTAAAGTATTATTTGACTCTGGTGCAAACCAAAGTTTTATTAATACATCGTTTTGCAAATTTCTAAATCAATCATTAACTAAACTACCACATGAATGCTTAGTAGAGACAGCAAATGGAGAAACCATTAGGATTTCTGAAATCTTGCAGGGAGCAAGCATAGAAATTTTAAATCAGGAATTTATTGCAAACCTTTATCCCATGAATCTGGTAGGATTCGATGTTGTTTTAGGAATGGATTGGTTAATAGCAAATAAAGCCAATATTTTATGTGATCAAAAGTTAATTCAAGTAAATTCACCAAAAGGTAAAATGATCACAATTAAAGGAGATAAATCTTCTAGATCTACTAAATTCATTTCTGTGATGAAAACTGCAAGTTGTATGAGAAAAGGTTCTATAGTGTATTTGATTTCTATAATCACTAACACTAAAGGAAAGGATTTAAAAGATATTCCAGTAGTATCTCAGTTTTCAGATGTATTTCCAGAGGAATTGCCAGGACAACCTCAGGATAGAGAAGTTGAATTCAGAATTCATTTAATACCAGGAACATCACCAAATGCCAAAGCACCCTACCGTTTGGCACCTGCTGAAATGCAGGAGTTGAAGAAACCAGGAACATCACCAAACCGTTTGGCACCCTAACGGTAGGGTGCTTTGGCATTTGGTGATGTTCCTGGTATTAAATGAATTCTGAATTCATACAGCCAAGTTCGTCGCCATGGGGAGCGCCGATATTGTTTGTTAAAAATAAGGACGGATTAATGCGTATGTGCATTGACTACCGTGAATTAAACAAAGTCACAATTAAGAATCGGTACCCATTACCGAGAATCAATGATTTATTTGATCAGCTACAAGGAGCTCGATTTTTCTCTAAAATCGATTTAAGGTCAGGATATCATCAATTAAAGGTACAGGAAGAGGACATTCCTAAGACCGCATTTAGAATAAGGTATGACCATTATGAATTTACTGTCATGCCATTTGGTTTAACCAATGCCCCAGCTGCATTTATGGACATGATGAACCGAATATGTAAGCCATATTTGGATAAATTCATAATTGTTTTCATAGATGATATTCTAATTTACTCTAAGAGTAAAAAGGATCATGCTAAGCATTTGCACGCACTTTTAAGTTTGTTAAGAAAGGAAAAGCTTTATGCTAAGTTTTCAAAGTGCGAATTTTGGTTAGAACAGGTACAATTCCTTGGACATTTAGTCAATCATGAAGGAATTCATGTGGATCCAACAAAGATTGAGGCAATCACTAAATGGAAAACCCCTGAGTCACCAACTGAGGTTAGAAGTTTCTTAAGATTAGGCGGTTATTATAGAAGGTTTATTCAAAATTTTTCTAGAATAGCCATTCCCTTAACTAAGCTAACCTATAAATCTGTTAAGTTTGAATGGGGATTAAAACAAGAAGAAGCGTTTAGAATTCTTAAGCAAATATTAACCCATACACCTATATTAGCATTACCAGAAGGAACTGAAGACTTTGTAATTTATTGTAATGCTTCTAAATTAGGTTATGGATGTGTGTTGATGCAACGACAAAAGGTTATAGCTTACGCATCTAGACAACTTAAGAATCATGAAGAGAATTATTCAACCCATGATTTGGAATTAGGAGCTATAATTTTTGCTCTTAAGATTTGAAGACATTACCTTTACGGTAGTAAGTTTACCATATTCACTGATCATAAGAGTTTAAGGTATATTTTCAGGAAGAAATAGTTAAATATGAGACAAAGACGTTGGATGGAATTTCTTAGTGATTATGATTGTGATATCCAGTATCATGAAGGAAAAGCCAATATAGTGGCAGATGCTTTAAGCCGAAAGTATCATGAAAAGACAAAAAGGGTACTTCTCTTAAATTAAGTCTGCAAGTATATTTAAATGATCAGATAAGAGAAGCACAAGAATCAGTAATCAAGGATGATTCTGAAAAATTAAAAGGTATGCTAAAAGAATTGGAACAAGGGACAGATGGAATTTGGAGATTTCATAAAAAGAGAATGTGGATACCTAAATTAGGAAATCTACGACATTGTATATTAGAAGAAGCCCATAAATCTAAGTATACAATGCATCCAGGAAATGATAAAATGTACCAGGATTTAAGGAAAAATTTCTGGTGGATAGGAATGAAAAAGGATATAGCAGCCTATGTTTCTAAATGTTTAACTTGCTCACAAGTTAAAGCTGAACATCAGAAACCCTCGGGTTTGTTACAGCAATTAGAGATGCCAGTGTGGAAATGGGAATTAATAACAATGGATTTTGTTACTAAATTACCCAAAACTAGGAAAGGAAATGATACAATCTGGGTGATTGTAGATAGACTAACCAAGTCAGCTCATTTCTTACCAATGAAGGAAACAATTAGTATGGAACAATTATGTCACGGCCCTTGGCCCCGGTTTGACCCGGTCCAGAGCCGCGAGGCAAGAAATCCCGTGGTATTTAATTTAGCGACAGCGGAAGACTTTTTAACAGGATCAATTTTTAATAAAACTGCTCGTTTATATATATAATATATATAATATAGGGATAATTCTCATAATTTACAAACATTTGATTTCACTAGGAAATCCTTTATTTCTTTAAAACATGTTTCTTTATTTATTTACATTGAGCCACTTTCTAAGCTTGTAGTGCTACTCGGCACTTTTCCTTTGCTCACAACAGATCACCTGAAACATGTTTGAAAAAGGTTTTGTCAGCGGGAAATACTGAGTGAATCATTCGGTTTTAGTAAAACATCCTGTTTATTATAGTGTACAGTATTAAGAGCGATTACAATTGCCTCATCTTTTAAATTAACTGATCCAGTTGTCACTTTACCGGACTGTGACTGTGGACATATCACTTGTAGGGTCCGTTCACCCCAAGTGATAAATAATTAGTAGCTATGTGCACATCCCCCCACATACTGGCAGTAATTTCAGATAACAACGACTTAATCCCTGTAACTATAATTTTGATAAAAACATGCTTTCGAAAAGTATTTTGATAAAAAGAGAATGACTCACATTGTAGATTTAACGAGCAGAATATAAGCCTACTGATTATCCTTGATTAACCTAATTTAATTAACAATGCACACACAATCAGTTAGTAACTAATACAATAGTTACGACAAATTCACGAGATTAAACCTTCACATCAATTGTTTAGTGCAATACTTAACAATTCAGTGGATTCACAACGAATGACAGAGTATAGTCCGAATTCGAGCAGTACTCAAACATTCAAGTCGAAATCACAATGAATTAATAAAGTATAATCTCAATTAGAGAGGCACTTAAACAATCGTTGGATAGTTATAATCGATCGGACGTTGAATCGTAATAGCGATCGAGTTAATACCCTGATTGTGGCGTCGATTAGTGCACTGTGTGTGTTAATTGTAGTATACAGAACGTAAATTCGATTTCTGGACAGAATTCCTTCGTCGATTTTATGCCAAATTTCAAGTCCCAATGTCTGCTATTTATAGCCAAATTTTGAGATGCCCTGCGCATCGTAGGCCAAACATCCCCTACGCACCGTATGGGATTTTTAACTGGCTGCGCATCGTAGGCAATAAAGCCCTACGATGCGTATGGGTTGAAAAATAGGGTTATAGACTAGCCACGTCTGGGACTAGCTATGCTGAATCAGTACATTCGAATTTTATGAATTTTACAACGAATTTTAAAGATAATTATCAACTAGGGTTTACCCCCTTTGAGTTTTAGGGGCCCTAATCCTGATTCTGAAAATTATGAAAATTTCAGGGTTTGTTCAGAATCACTTGGGTTTCTCAATTAGGGTTTCCTATTGACCAAATTAAAATAATAACTAGGACTTTTGATGAGAGTTGTTACATTCTTCCCACCTTATAAAAATCTCGTCCTCGAGATTTACTGGAATAAATGAGGATACTTTTTCTTCATTTCTGATTCCAGCTCCCAAGTGTATTCAGCTCCTCTTTTTGAATCCCATCTAACTTTGACTAAAACTAGTCTTTTATGTTTGAGAAACTTGATCTTTCGATCCTCAATTTGAAGAGGTTTCTCTACAAATTTCAGCTTTTCGTTTACCTCTATTTCTTGAAGAGGTACTACCAAAGATTCATCTGATAAACATTTCTTGAGATTGGATACATGAAATACATCATGTACTCCAGCTAATTCTTCTGGTAGTTGTAAACGATAAGCAACTAATCCTATACGTTGGATCACTGAAAATGGTCCTACGTATCTTGGACTTAGTTTTCCTTTCTTACCAAATCGAACAACTCCTTTCCAAGGAGAAACTTTCAAGAGTATTTTATCTCCTACTTGGAATTCTATTGGTTTGCGTCGATTATCTGCATAACTCTTCTGGCGATCTCGAGCAGTCTTCAACCTTTCTTTGATTTGAGTAATCTTGTCAGTCGTCTCTTGCACTATTTCAGGTCCTGACAATTGACTTTCTCCTATTTCTGCCCAACAAACTGGAGTTCTACACTTTCTTCCATAAAGTGCCTCAAATGGAGCAGTTTCAATACTTGAATGATAACTATTATTATAGGAGAATTCAATTAATGGTAAATGATCATCCCAACATCCACCAAAATCAATTACACATGCTCGGAGCATGTCTTCCAGTGTTTGTATTGTCCTTTCACTTTGTCCGTCTGTTTGAGGATGATATGCAGTGCTTAAATTTAGTCGAGTTCCCATTGCTTGCTGGAAACTTTTCCAGAAATGAGAAGTGAAACGACTATCTCTATCTGAAACAATGGAGAGTGGGACTCCATGTAACGATACTACTTCGTCTACGTACAACTTGGCTAACCTTTCCATACTAAAGGTTTCCTTCATTGGTAGAAAATGAGCTGATTTGGTTAATCGATCCACAATTACCCAAATCGCATCATTACCTTTTCTGGTCTTGGGTAACTTAGTAACAAAATCCATTGTTATAAGTTCCCATTTCCATACAGGCATTTCCAATTGTTGTAGTAAACCTGAGGGTTTCTGGTGTTCTGTCTTAACTTGTGAACAAGTAAGACACTTAGATACATATTTTGCTATATCTTTCTTCATTCCTATCCACCAGAAATTCTTTCTTAAATCTTGGTACATTTTATTGTTCCCAGGGTGCATAGTATACCTAGATTTATGAGCTTCTTCTAAAATCTTATTTCTTAACTCTCCTTGTTTAGGTACCCAAATTCTTTTCTTATGGAATCTCCAAATTCCATCATTTCCTTGCTCTAGTTCTTTTATATAACCTTTCATTCTTTCAGCATCGTCCTTGATTGCTGTTTCTTGAATGTTCTTTAATTGTTCTATTAAATCTACTTGTAGATTTAATCTAAGAGCACGGACTCGCTTTTGTTTTTCATGATACTTACGACTTAAGGCATCTGCAACTACATTTGCCTTCCCTTCGTGATATTGAATATCACAGTCGTAATCGCTTAGAATTTCCATCCATCTTCTTTGCCTCATATTTAATTCTTTCTGCCCAAATATATACCTTAAACTTTTATGATCTGTATAGACAGTAAACTTGCTGCCGTACAGATAATGTCTCCAAATTTTCAAGGCAAAAATTATGGCTCCTAATTCTAAGTCATGAGTTGTATAATTTTCCTCATGCTTTTTCAACTGCCGGGAAGCATACGCAATTACCTTCTTGCGTTGCATCAATACACATCCGTATCCTAATTTTGAAGCATCACAGTATACTTCAAAATCTTCTGTTCCTTCGGGCAATGCTAAAATTGGAGCATTCGTCAACCGTTGCTTTAAAATCTTAAAAGCTTCTTCTTGCCTATGTCCCCATTCAAACTTAGTGGCTTTACAGGTTAACTTAGTCAAAGGTACAGCTATCTTAGAGAAATCCTTAATAAATCTTCTGTAATATCCAGCTAAGCCTAGAAAACTTCTAATTTCCATAGCTGTTTGTGGGACCTTCCATTTGGTAATTGCTTCTATTTTAGCAGGATCTACATGGATTCCTTCATGATTCACCATATGACCTAAAAATTGCACTTCCTTTAACCAAAATTCACACTTTGAGAATTTTGCATAAAGCTTTTCCTTTCTTAACAAGGTTAAGAGTGCATGCAAATGTTTGCAATGTTCTTCTTGACTTTTGGAATAAATTAAGATATCGTCGATGAATACGATAACAAATTTATCCAAATATGGTTTACAGATCCGATTCATCATGTCCATAAATGCTGCTGGGGCATTTGTTAATCCAAAGGGCATGACTGTAAATTCATAATGGCCATACCTAGTTCTGAAAGCAGTTTTAGGTATGTCTTCTTCTTCTACTTTTAACTGGTGATATCCGGATCTTAAATCTATCTTAGAAAAATATCTAGCACCTTGAAGTTGATCAAAAAGATCATCAATCCTAGGTAATGGGTATCGATTCTTAATTGTAACTTTATTTAGTTCCCTATAATCGATACACATTCTCATAGATCCATCTTTCTTTTTTACAAACAACACTGGTGCTCCCCAAGGGAATGAACTAGGTTGTATAAATCCTTTGCTTAATAATTCATCTAACTGCTTTTTCAATTCTAGCATTTCGGTGGGTGCTAATCTATAAGGTGCCTTAGCTATTGGTGTAGTACCTGGAATTAGATGAATTCTAAACTCTACTTCCCTATCTGGTGGTAACCCAGGTAATTCTTCTGGAAAGATGTCTGGGTATTCTGAAACTATAGGGATGTTCGAAAGTTCCTTACTTTTAGCGTTAATGATTACTGAAATCATATACACCATTCCTTGCTTTCGTTCATAACTAGCAACTTTCATTACCGATATGAACTTTAGAGGCTTTCGTGGTTTATCTCCGGTAATTAAAATTACCTCTCCTGTAGGAGTACGGATTTCTACGGAATTCTTGTCACAAAGGATTCGAGCATGGTTGGCTATTAACCAATCCATTCCTAATACGACATCGAATCCGGCTAAATTCATAGGTAACAGGTTTGCAGAAAACTTATGACCTAACAGTTCTATCTTACCTTCTTGCAAAACCTTATCTATGTTAACAGAATTTCCGTTTGCCGTTTCGACTGTAAAAATTTGCCTAAGGGTGGTTAAAGGTAAGTTAAGGGCTTGGCAAAATGAAGTATTGATAAAACTTTGGTTTGCACCAGAGTCAAATAATACTTTTGCATAAACATCGTGGACCAAGAACGTACCGGCTATGACGTCAGGAATGAGTTCAGCTTCTTGAGTAGTTAGCTGAAATGCTCGGGCATTCTTCTTTGTTGTTCCATCAGCTGGTTTGCCTTTATTGTCTGCAGGTTTTGTCAATTTAGGACATTCGGTTCGAAAATGACCTATTTCGCCACAATTGTAGCAGATTAGAGATTTCTTCCTGCAATTATCCTCTTGATGTCCTGGAATTTTGCAAAAATTGCAATATTGCTTGCATTTTCCAAAATGCTTCTTTTTGCAATTTCTACAATATGGAGGAACTGAGGATTGCCCGGTTCCTCTTTTCTTGAATCGATTATTATTATTACCCACACGAAATCCTTGGGTAATCTTTTGCGCCAATTCCTTCTTTCTGTCTTCTTCTCTTGTTCGCACCAGTTCATCAGTTAGGGTATTAGCTAATTCCACAGCATCGTCAATAGTGCGAGGTCTCGCAGCTTTAACAATATTGCGGATTTCACTAATTAATCCCCATATGTACCGAGAAATGAGTACCGGTTCTGGCGAAGCCAGTGTAGGTACCACTCGTGCATACTCAAAGAATGTCGAAGTATAACTGCGGCACTCTACTCCTATCATACGATGATTTAGGAACTTATTTGCCATTTGTTCCTTCTCATATTCAGGACAATATTTCCTTTCTACAAGATTCTTGAATTCTTCCCAGTTCATGGCATAAGCCATCCTTCTTCCTTTAGCTTGTAGCACCGTATTCCACCATTCTAATGCTCCTTCCTTGAACAAATTTGATGCATACATCACCTGATCTTCTTCTGAACACTTACTTATTGCAATTACTGCTTCGGTTTTCTCTAACCAACGCAGTACTGCAGTTGCTCCTTCATTACCTGCAAATTCAGCAGGTTTGCAAGCAAGAAATTCTTTGAAAGTGCAACCAGGTGTTGCGGCTTTCATTTTCTTAAGAGGTGGAGCCTGTCGTAGATTATCATTATCATTATGATTGCTGCCTCCATTTACACTATGACTAAAATTATCTTCCTGAGTGCGTTTACTAGGAATGATTTGTTGCGGTTCTATTGGATTTTTAACAGCAGCAACGAATGCTGGAATAGCATTGGCTATCCCTTGTGCAACAATATTTTCTATATCCTGTCTAGTCATATACTGGTTTTCCTGATTTTGTTCAGATTGATTCCCTTCATTAACTGGTTCATTATTAGCATTTTCCATCTGCTAATTATTAAAAATATATTTATTAGTATCGAGTGATGAATAAAAATTTCACAGAAGCACATAAAATCTGGTAACACAGATATATATCAAAATTGTCGATGTTTCGACTTCTATTTTACTTTATATATATTAGATAGGCATCCATACACACCGTTTATCTTACACTGTTTTATTTCCCATTTTACAGAGTTATGTATTTAATTATTATTATTAATATACAGACATTTTTCCCAACCCCACTATTCTTTGGTCACAGGCAGTTTAGTAACGACGTTCCCTTTCGTCGTACTTCCAGGTAATCCTTTCTCCCATCTCCCTAATCCTATTTCCTGTATTTATCAGTTCTTCACCGTACTGACGGAGTTCGGCTAAGTTTTCGTAGCTCATTGGAGGATTGGGGATAGGATCTGGTTCCCACTGTGGAAGGAAAGAATAAGGACTGTTGACAATATTCTGGAATGGCCAGTCATTTGTCCACCATTCTTCCATTTGACCTAAAGGTATAGTGTGGACCAGTGGATCTGGAATAGCTGGTTCCAGATTAACAGGAAGTTGGGTTTCTAGGGTAGGATATAGATTATTATGGATAGGACTAAAGACATCACAATTTGCCAGTAGACGGTCGATTTCGTCTTGGAATGTGATTTCCTCAACTTGTCTAGAACTCTCTCCTGTCTCTATTCCTTTTTGTTTGTAGTCTTCCCTGGTTTCTATTTCTGCTGGATTAGAGCTTTCTCCGATTTCGATTCCTTTCCCTTTATCTATAGGGTTTTCTATTTTAGGGAGTTTCCTAGTAGCTGGCTTTCTTCTGCGTACTTTTCTCCATCCTACATATCTTCTCTTCTTTTTAAGTTTTGCTTTTTCCAGCGGTGGAGCTTGGAATTCCACGGGTTCCTCTATGTCAGCAATATAACCAGTAAAGTCATGGGAGACTTCAATTGGTACTGGGTAGAGGTTGAGATTCTGAAAAGCTTCCGATATCTCATTCATGCTGGACAGCATAAAATGCACAAAAATGCTAAGTTAAAACTTTGGAACAAAGTTTAACAAATAAACATTAAGTTTATTGCATATGGATTTGTACAAAAGACTACAGGAAAGTGAACACACTATAATTTATTTATTTACTGGGTATTTCTAGACCATATTTTAAAATTTAGAGATTTGCATTCTCTGCTACGGTAGCTAGCATATAAAGGTTTGCCCATTTTTCATCTAAGGTATCTTCCCATGGTGACTTATTGCCTAATTCCTGGATTTCTGGATTAAACCTCACTTTCTTGGCTTGGGTTTTCTTTATTTTCTCTTGTCCCTTTCTAAGAATCAAATTTCTTTTCTCTTGGGTGAGAGGGTTTTCATAATTTGCTTTACGGACAAAAATCCCATCATCTATATCTGCTGGGTGTTTGGAGGAAGAGGTTCCTTTTCTTGTGGGTGCAGTATCTAATTTGTGATAGATAGCAGAAATCTTTTGTTTACCCATACTGTAACTCAACAATTAATCAGTTAATAAAACATATTTTCACAGAATAGCAATTAAATTTCCTAATTATTTTAATAGGCTAAAATCAATAGTAAGCTTAAATCAGTGGCTCTGATACCACCTTTTCCTGTCACGGCCCTTGGCCCCGGTTTGACCCGGTCCAGAGCCGCGAGGCAGGAAATCCCGTGGTATTTAATTTAGCGACAGCGGAAGACTTTTTAACAGGATCAATTTTTAATAAAACTGCTCGTTTATATATATAATATATATAATATAGGGATAATTCTCATAATTTACAAACATTTGATTTCACTAGGAAATCCTTTATTTCTTTAAAACATGTTTCTTTATTTATTTACATTGAGCCACTTTCTAAGCTTGTAGTGCTACTCGGCACTTTTCCTTTGCTCACAACAGATCACCTGAAACATGTTTGAAAAAGGTTTTGTCAGCGGGAAATACTGAGTGAATCATTCGGTTTTAGTAAAACATCCTGTTTATTATAGTGTACAGTATTAAGAGCGATTACAATTGCCTCATCTTTTAAATTAACTGATCCAGTTGTCACTTTACCGGACTGTGACTGTGGACATATCACTTGTAGGGTCCGTTCACCCCAAGTGATAAATAATTAGTAGCTATGTGCACATCCCCCCACATACTGGCAGTAATTTCAGATAACAACGACTTAATCCCTGTAACTATAATTTTGATAAAAACATGCTTTCGAAAAGTATTTTGATAAAAAGAGAATGACTCACATTGTAGATTTAACGAGCAGAATATAAGCCTACTGATTATCCTTGATTAACCTAATTTAATTAACAATGCACACACAATCAGTTAGTAACTAATACAATAGTTACGACAAATTCACGAGATTAAACCTTCACATCAATTGTTTAGTGCAATACTTAACAATTCAGTGGATTCACAACGAATGACAGAGTATAGTCCGAATTCGAGCAGTACTCAAACATTCAAGTCGAAATCACAATGAATTAATAAAGTATAATCTCAATTAGAGAGGCACTTAAACAATCGTTGGATAGTTATAATCGATCGGACGTTGAATCGTAATAGCGATCGAGTTAATACCCTGATTGTGGCGTCGATTAGTGCACTGTGTGTGTTAATTGTAGTATACAGAACGTAAATTCGATTTCTGGACAGAATTCCTTCGTCGATTTTATGCCAAATTTCAAGTCCCAATGTCTGCTATTTATAGCCAAATTTTGAGATGCCCTGCGCATCGTAGGCCAAACATCCCCTACGCACCGTATGGGATTTTTAACTGGCTGCGCATCGTAGGCAATAAAGCCCTACGATGCGTATGGGTTGAAAAATAGGGTTATAGACTAGCCACGTCTGGGACTAGCTATGCTGAATCAGTACATTCGAATTTTATGAATTTTACAACGAATTTTAAAGATAATTATCAACTAGGGTTTACCCCCTTTGAGTTTTAGGGGCCCTAATCCTGATTCTGAAAATTATGAAAATTTCAGGGTTTGTTCAGAATCACTTGGGTTTCTCAATTAGGGTTTCCTATTGACCAAATTAAAATAATAACTAGGACTTTTGATGAGAGTTGTTACAAATTATCTAAACTGTATGTAAATGAAATTGTTTCTTTACATGGTATTCCTTTATCAATTGTTTCTGATAGGGATAGCCGCTTTACATCTCATTTTTGGTCAAGTTTCCAAAAGGCAATGGGAACTAAATTAAAGTTAAGTACGGCTTATCATCCACAAACGGATGGACAAAGTGAAAGGACAATTCAAACAATGGAGGACATGCTTAGAACTTGTGTAATTGATTTTGGAGGTAATTGGGACAATCACTTACCTTTAATAGAATTTTCTTATAATAATAGTTATCACACAAGTATCAATGCTGCACCATTTGAAGCACTTTATGGACGAAAGTGTCGAACCCCAGTCTGTTGGGCAGAAATTGGGGAAAAACAACTATCTGGACCTGAGATAGTGCAAGAAACAACTGAAAAAATTATTCAAGTTAAGGAACGACTGAAAGCAGCACGTGATAGACAAAAAAGTTATGCTAATAATAGGCGAAAACCATTGGAGTTTCAAGTAGGAGATAAAGTATTATTGAAAGTCTCTCCTTGGAAAGGAGTGGTAAGATTCATCAAACGGGGAAAGCTAAGTCCCAGGTATGTTGGACCTTTTAAGATTATTAGAAGAATAGGACATGTAGCCTATCAGCTACAACTGCCAGAGGAAATGGCAGGGATACATGATGTGTTTCATGTATCTAATCTTAAAAAGTGTTTAGCTGATAAATCATTGATAGTGCCTCTTAAGGATATAGAGGTAAATGAATAACTTAAGTTTGTAGAAAGACCTCTACAAATTGAAGACAAGAAAGTCAAGAATCTCAAGCATAAGAGACTAGTTCTAGTCAAAGTGAAGTGGGACTCCAAAAGAGGACCTGAGTATACATGGGAGCTCGAGTCAGAAATGAAAAGAAAATATCCGCACTTGTTTCAGTAGATCTCGAGGACGAGCTCTAAAACAAGGTAGGGATAATGTAACAACCCTCGGTAAAACCGACACTCTCATAATATGTCTAACACCCTATTATATGTTAGAATGTCCTAATATGTTTTATATTACACCCCGTATGTGAAAACCGAGCCCTAGTTATGTTATAATTATAAAATAAATAAAAAATAAGAAAAATGGAGCTGAGGCGGGCCGCGTAAACCCACCCCAACATCTTACGCGGGCGGTATCAATGCAGGAATTGACTTCGCTGACTTCTTTAGTTGAAGCGGGCCGCGTAAGAGTATATGTGTAGTTGACGCGGGCCGCGACAGATCATGAAACGCGGAAGCATCCGGTGCTGACACATGTCAACATCATGGCGAGTCTAGTAGCTGACCCAGCTAAGCTACAGCGTTGACCAATGTTGACGCGGGCCGCGTAAGTGGCCCTTGTCTTTCACGCGGGCCGCGACAGGACCAGAAATCAGAACTATAAATAGATAGCATCAGATTACAATTTTCGTCGCTCACATTTCAATCTCAATCTCGAATTCTGAAAGTATTAGACATATTTTGCAAGTATTATACCCCTAATTAGCGAGGTTCTGCTCCGTTGTAAGTATTATAACCCCAGTTTCATAATAGTTACGCTGCCCGATTGATTTAGGGTTCCGTAACAACTGTCGTGGTTCTGCCCGACGTAGTTGTTGGAATGCCGTCTCGGGGAGGGTATCATTAATAATTTCAAAGGGTTATGATACTAACCAATGTACATTTGTATAAATTATAGATTATATCCAGGAAACCCTTACGAGAAGCCTAAGATAGCAATGTGAGTTTATCCTCTTTTTGTTAATGTTTTTGGAATAATTTACAAAACCTTAATGCTTTACAATGTGATTAAGCGGTGATTGAGTCTTTGAAGTTCTTCAATTACTGCCGGTATGTTGGGGTTTTGTATACAAAATTTGTACTACTTGTGAGTAGTAAGTCAAGGTTGACAGTACGTTACCATTGGACAATGAGTTAGCCAATGTGTAATATGACCCACAAGTCAGTGGATTGATAGTACCAAATGGAGTAATTGTGTAGACATAAACATTGTAATCGTCCTCGATACTGTTTTAATCAATAAAATCTTTTGTGATTAAACTGGGATTTACTCACCAGTATTTCCGACTGACAAATGTTTTTAAAACGCGTTTCAGGTAACCCAATGTGAAAGCCAATTAGTAGAAAGCCAGCTGGAGAGCACTAAAGGCTTGGAGATAATGTGGCTATAAAAGTTACCTAATAAACGATGTTTTAAATTCAATAAGATAGGGTTTATCCCTATAAATGTATTGTAATAAGAAACTTGGGTTTTACCCATGTGATTATTAATATGAAATATGGTGGTTTTACTTTGATAAACATTTCCTAACTACGGTCCTGATGAAAATTCCGCTGCGAGATTTAATAACCTGATACCACCGAAACTCTGTGATCGCGTCCGCCCGTTCCCGGGGATCAGGGATCGGGGGTTGCAACAAGTTATCTTATAAATCTTGAAAGAGTGTAAACATACAATGGATTGCAAAATATAACATAATACTTCGCAAAATATAACACAATGCCGAGAAATATAACACAATGTCGAGGAAAAAAATACACAACGAGTCAGAAAAAAAGACATAAAGGATCGCAAAGTATAACACAATGCTGAGTAATATAACACAATTTCGAGGAAAAAAACATAACGAGTCGCAAAAAAGACACAATGACGCAAATAAAGAAAAGATACAGTGACAAATAAATATACACAAAAACAAAAATTATAAAATCTATAAGCCTACGGGACTGACTCAAACAAGGATTCCAACAGATTTGGAATTCAAAAAAATAACGAGTTAAATGCCATTTTAGTCCCTGTGGTTTTGGTCATTTTGCCAGTTTAGTCCAAAGGTTTCATTTTTAACCTGTGGGTCCAAAAAGGTTTCACTGTTGCCATTTTAGTCCACTGGGTTAACTTCATCCATTATTTCTGTTAACGAGAAGGGCGATTCGGTCATTTTGTATGGTCGAATTGCCTTTCTAGTTAACAGAATTACATATAAAATGACCGAATTGCCCTTATGGTTAACAGAAAAAATGGATGAAGTTAACCCAGTGGACTAAAATGGCAATGGTGAAACCTTTTTGGATCCACAGGTTAAAAATGAAACCTTTGGACTAAACTGGCAAAATGACTAAAACCATAGGGACTAAAATGGCATTTAACTCAATAAATAACTGGATAAACTTAATTAAACTACTAACTTAATCTATTTACTATGGGCAAAAAAGGGGAACCGGACCTGTACCTGGTAAAAAACCCAAAACCGTGTATTTTTAGAGCTTGGTATTTAGGAATCGGACCCTACTCACCGGGTACATATAGGGTATACATTTTAGTGACAAAAACTATACCTGGAACCAGACCCGAAGTGTACCCAATTATACCTAAGAACCATCCAGTTCAATACTCAATACTCGGAACCATGTAATGTTTAGTACTCCAACATGGTTTTTTCAATACCCGGGAACCAGTTATGTTTTTTTTTTCTTCCAAGAACCAGAACCATACCCGACTTTTCTATATGTTTTTATGTCTTTTAATTTTATACCTTTGTACTAATATTTTAAGTTTGGGGAAATGTCACAGAAATGTAACAAAGTTTGTTAGTTGTTCCAATTAAGTCATTCAAACTTTTTTTGTCTCTCTAAAGTAACTAAACTTTAATTTAGTGTCCTAATAGTATGTAATTACCAGGTCATCAGGTTATTATTATTTTTTTCTTTTTTTTTTTCATTTTAATGCTTATATGGATATTATTTAGGGTAGATGAATTTTTTATAGATCAAAACATATTATTAACCTTAACAACCCTGGAACCTTTGAACCTTCAAACGTTTCAATTTTGTAATCGTCGATCAAACTGTGTGTGAACGAAACGTCATCTTCAACCTATGTAGTACTTCGACGACCAACCAACCTCCAAACCTCTGTAAAACGTCAACTTCACCAGGTGTTTACCAAACGTTCAATCATGTCTACCTAATTCGTTCGATTTTGTGATTTTGATGGAAAATCGAGATCGTCGTTTCCGATTTCCATTTTATTTTATATGAATCTGAAAAAAGAAACTTCGTTTCACCTTTGATTTCCGAGGCGTCTGCTTCGATTTCGATTTTCGATTTCTAATAGGGCGAGTTTTGATTCTCATCGAAGATTCACGAAATTTCAATAACAGACTACATAAATGCAAGATTCAAAATTGAAACTCGAAATAAAGAAAATAAAACCCACAAAAATCTTTAACTATTTTGCACTTTTGCTCGTAAAGGCTGAATCTTAAAAAATAGGCATGCTTGCAATATATTTCCCCTGTTTGTAATAGCAAATTAGGATGAATAAAAGTGCTCTGTTTTGCTCGTTAGGCTGGTGGGTGTGGGGGGCGCCACCCGGCCACCTCAGCCTCTATAGCGCCCCCAGGGGCTGATACGTGGTCGAAAACCGGTGTTCGTATTGGTGTAACTTGATGTTTTTACATGAGTTTTAATTCCGAATAGCCTACTTTTAATTAAAAATGTGTTTTACAGGTTTGATGAAGTTTAAGGAGCTATTTGGGAGCTTTACGGACTATCGGGACGAAAAACGGACCACCGGAATGCAAAACGGGTCTATCGGAAGCGAGAAACACAAAAACAGAAAAACGGGTTTTCTGTGAGGCATAGCCTACGCCACCAGGGGCGTAGGCAACGCCTCCTCCTGATGAAAAACGAGAATTATGTGGTTTTCTTGGTTGGTGACGAGTTTTAATGCTTGGTTTTGACCCATTTCGAGAGTTACACATTTTTTTAGGGAGTTTGAACTTGATCTGGTAGCGAATACTCATCATCTTTCACCTACCATTCATCTACCATCATTCCTACAACCCGAATCAAGAATGATAGCAACATCATCTTCTTGATTCGAAACCCTAGTTCCATCAATCCATCAATCCACTTAACCACTCACCATCATCACTCATCCAAAACCCTAACCGTCATCATTCACCATTCTACAAGATCCAAGATGATTCAATTCAAGCTTCCATCATCCGTTGATCATGCCATTTCCACCATGAGCGGCTAATTTCTTGGAGGTTTCACCCCGGTGTAGGTTATTGTAAGTCTAGGGTTTAAACATTGTTATTGGTTTGAGTTTGAGACAATTTGCTATTTGATTTTTAAGCTTATGACAATTGTCTTGCATTTGTATTGAATTCATAAATTGTCGAGTGAAGATTAAATTTGACTTTATGAAATGTTTATGTGCAATTATGCCTTGTCTAGGTTAGAGTTTACATGTTCTTGGTAACAAAGTGCATTGTGGTCCGTTATTTATAACGTTGATAGCTTTTGGCACCTAAGCCTCGCGACACTAAATCCGTTAATCATCTTTGCAATTGATTCAAACCTAAAACGTGTAGAAACCCTAGGATTTCAATTACCGAACCGGGTGTGAACCTTGTTTTCTTATCATTGTTCAATCAATCAATTTTAATTCTTGCAATTTGTTAATCACTAGTAGTTAATCCATTCAATCATTTTAGTAATTCTAATTCACATCTTTCAATTAAACAAAAATACAAAAACATATCATAGCAATCTTCATAAGTGTGACATCTTTTCATAATTCAATCGAATCCATTCGCAAACCACATACTCTTCGTGGTTCGACCCCTTACTACCACTAGCTATTTGTTAAGGGTAATTTGGGACTATAAATATTATCTTTGACCGGAGCGCGACACTCCGATAAAATTTTGGCGCCGTTGCCGGGGAGTGCGTGCGCTTTGTGTTTGGATATTGTTTGAATTTGTGTGATTAACTGTTTAAATTGTGTAGCTTTCTTTTTGCACTTTATCTTTTTCCTTGTTACGCGGGTGTGTTACTTGTGCAGGTTACAGGTAGTGCATGCATACGCAGAACTCCGGGAGGACTTCACCTTTAGTCTACGAACCGAAAATCGAAAGGGTAGCAAGAAGAAACTTAGCAAGCCGGTTAGAAGCAACACTTGCTTCTAATCAAACCAACCAAACACCACAACACACACCGTCCATTGAAACCGATTCAATGGCGAACCAAAACTCTAACCAAAACTTCAACCAAAACCAAAACCCGAACCAATTCCAATACCGAAGCAACTTCAATCCCGCTCCAAATATGCAACCTATACCTCCAGAGCGACCGGGTGGTAATAACAACAATACCGGACCACCCACACCACCTTTCCAAAACCAAAATCCCAACCACAATCAAAGAACACCTCAACAACAAAACCTTCATCGACAAACCTCTTTACCCATCAACCTAGATGACCGGAATGTCAATTCCGACCGTCGGGGAAATCGTGATCACGGCAATTCCCGCAAATGAAGACCCATTCTTCAACATCGATGACTTGAGGAATGCAATCCCCGATGATGAACCGTATAGTGTTCCCGGTTATCAATCGCCGGAACATGTGAGTGTTCATACGGAAAATTCGGATGACGGGGGATACTATGATGATAGGGCTAACGATGATGAAGATTGGGGCTACGTGAATAGGGGAAATGTTTACAACGCTAGAAGGTATGATGATGAGGAATTTGGCTACCAACATGCCAATTACGTTGGGGACGACGAATACGGTTACGGAGGTGGAATAAATGATGGTTATGGGAACAACCGTCAACCACGAAACAATGACCAACGGAACCGGAATGATGGGTTTTATAATAACAACAACAATGCAAACCCTAACCGGATTCCTCGTTTCGTGGGAGGTGGTAACCCAAGGGATAATAGAAGAGAGGATCGAAGAGATGATCGAAGAGGTGAAAGACGGGATAATAGAAGACCGGTCGATCAAGAAGTTAACGGTCCCCATCGTCGTCAACGACCTCCACGGGGAGTGAATGATCGTTTTAGGCCGGTTGTCACCGAGAACGACTCACCAATCGTTTGTGAGAGGAGGATGTTTGATTGTAAACCACATTACATCAACATACTTCCTCATTTTAATGGAAGATCTAACGACGAACCGTACACACATTTGACAGAGTTTTCTTCCATTTGCAGCACTATCGGGGGGCATAACTTTGCACTAGATGAGGTTAAACTTCGTTTGTTCTAATTCTCATTGAAATACAAAGCGAAGCGGTGGTTCCTTACACTCCCGGCCAATAGCATCCGCACATGGGGAGAAATGCAACAAGCTTTTCTAGATGAATACTATTCTATGGCGAAGACCGATGATGCTCGTGATGAAATTAGGTCTTTTCGCCAATTATCGGGCGAGCCGTTGCATGAAGCCTTTACAAGATTTAAAGAAATGATGCGAAGATGCCCACATCATCAAATCGAGAAGTGGGAGTTGGTTAAGTGCTTTGTACGGGGTTTAGATGACAACACATGGAACCGACTTGAATCAACGAGCAATGGGACTCTTCTAAGCAACCATGAAGATGATGATTGGGAATTTTTGGAGCGAATGAGTAAACGGTCGAAAGAGAAAGAATCGGCCGATCGAGCTAAGAAACATCCCATTTCCCGGTCACTTCCCGATCTCGACTCTAAAGATCGGATTTCTACCTTAGAGTGGGAAATGGCTCGAATGAAGAAGAAGGAAGTTAGTGCGGTTCAATTTGAGGTGTGTGAAGAGTGTGGTGACATTGGACATAGAGCGGAGCAATGTCCAATGGGGTCGAGTGACTACACCGAGGAAGTCAACCAAGTATATGGAGACCGAAAGCAATATGACATGAACTCCAACACTTACCATCCGGGTTTGAGAAATCACCCTAATTTCCGGTATGGTAATGCTTCGAATCAAATGAACCCGAATTTTCAATCGGGTAACCAAGGAGGTCAAGGTGGGTCTTCATACAATAATCGTCAAGGTGGTAACCAAGGGGGTTACCAAAGGAATTACAACCAAGGTGGTAACCAAGGGTATCAAAACCGTGAAGGCAACTATCAACGAGGTTACAATCAAGGTGGTAATGGGGGTGGTGCGTCTAACTCCCAAGGTGATGATTCGATTAGCTCGAAACTAGACGCTATCATGAACACTCTCACCAACTCGCATCAAGAACTTAGAACTGAAATGCGGAATTCAAACCAAGAAATTAAAATTGAAATGCGGAAAGAGTTTGAGGTGAGAGACAAATCCCAAAAGCATTAGAGAAGCAAGTGGGGCAACTTGCTCAAGAGATGGCTCAAGTTTGGGGAAGTGGAGGAGGACTTCCAAGTGACACCACAGTGAACCCTAAGCATCAAGGGTCGAACTCAAGGAACACGCGTGAGGTACCAATAAATAAAATTTCTTTACGTAGTGGTCGAGTCATAGATAGTGGTGTCGAGCCACCACCACCCGAGTTTGTTGAAGGGGTGGTGGAAGATGCGAGTGATGATGAAGGTAAAAATGGTCAAACGGGTCCAAAGAAAAATGATGTTAAAATTAATAATACTACACCCGTTGTGACCATTCCCGTCCCAAAAGCTAAGGAAAAGGGTGTGGAGGTTAATACCGCCCCTTTTCCCGAAGCCTTGTTGGGACCATCTAAGAAAGTGGTAAACAAACGAGGCCCACAACAAGAAGAGATGTGGGAAATTTTTAAACAAGTCAAAATCAATTTACCACTCTTAGATGCAATTAAGCAAGTACCTTCATATGCTAAATACTTGAAAGATTTATGCACCCAAAAGCAAACTCACAAGTTTCCTAAGAAACTTGATTTAACCGAAAACGTGAGTTCGATTCTTTCGGGTGCACTTCCACCAAAACTTCAAGATCCGGGGCGCCCATTATTTCAATACAAGTTGGGGAATTCAAAATGACACGGGCACTTTTGGACCTTGGGGCAAGTGTGAGTATCTTGCCGGGTAGTTTATATGACCAATATGATTTTGGTCCACTTCAAGTGTCGAACACCACCGTGGTGTTAGCCGACTTAACTCCTAAACTACCCCGTGGGATAGTCACGGATGTAATAGTCAAGGTCGAGGACTTTTACTATCCGGTGGACTTTCTTGTATTAGATTATGTCTCTTTGGACCGAACCAAGCAACCAACGGTGATCCTCGGTCGACCATTTTTGGCAACATCGAATGCCCAAATTAATTGCAAATCGGGCACGGTCGACATGACTTTTGGTAACCGTCGGTTGCGGTTAAATGTATTTTCGGGATTAACGGATCCTCTAGTTAGCGATGAATGCTACATGGCGGACATTGTTGACGAGTGTATACCTCTATGCGACATTAGTGTCGAAGAGGAAAACACAATAGAGGAATGTTTCATGTTTGACAGGTTACAAGGAGAGATGAATCGGAGCATGGATGAAGAGGTGAAAGAGTTGGAGGTTATGGCGGCAAAGGAAGGAAGGCCCACTTGGACACATCAAGTGGAAAGTCTTCCGGAAACCATTGATACAAAGTTGAAGCCGTCGTTGGAAGAGCCTCCGGTGTTGGAGTTGAAGGTGCTACCCAAGCATCTTAAATATGCTTATGTGGGTGAAGGTAGCACGCTTTCGGTTATTATCGCATCAAACTTAACCGAGGAGCAAGAAGAGAAGTTGATGAAAATTTTGGTCACTCATAGAGCCGCTATCGGGTGGACCATTGCAGATTTGAAGGGAATTAGTCCCTTGGTAGTGATGCACAAGATCATCACTGAAGATGGCATGAATCCTTCTCGTGACACGCAAAGGAGATTAAATCCAAACATGCGAGAAGTTGTCAAGAAGGAGGTATTGAAGTGGCTAGATGCGGGTATTATATACCCTATCTCGGATAGCCAATGGGTGAGCCCGACACAAATAGTTCCGAAGAAGGCGGGTATTCAAGTCGTCACAAATGACGCAGGTGAAGAGGTCGCCACTCGGCCGGTAACCGGGTGGCGTATTTGTATTGACTATAGGAAGTTAAATGCTGCAACTTCCAAAGATCATTTCCCTTTACCATTTATTAACTAAATTGTTGAGAAATTGGCCGGACAAATATTTTATTGTTTTCTGGATGGTTATTCCGGATACAATCAAATTGCTATACATCCGGAAGACCAAGCAAAGACTACTTTTACTTGTCCATACGGTACCTTCGCATTTAGGCGAATGCCCTTTGGACTTTGTAATGCCCCCGCCACCTTTCAAAGGTGTATGACGAGTATCTTTTCAGATATGGTGGGGGAGTCTTTGGAAATCTTCATGGATGATTTCTCAATATTTGGACCGTCATTTGATACATGCCTTGACCAACTCGAAAAAGTTTTGAAAAGATGTGTTGAGAAAAATCTGGTTTTGAGTTGGGAAAAGAGCCATTTTATGGTTCAAGAAGGGTTTGTGTTGGGGCATGTCGTCTCGAGTCGTGGGATTGAGGTGGATAGAGCAAAAGTGCAAGTCATATCCACTTTGCCTTATCCTACAAGTGTTAAGGGTGTTCGGTCATTTTTAGGACATGCGGGGTTTTATAGGAGGTTCATAAAAAGCTTTAGTGATATAACAAAACCCCTATGCAATTTGTTGTTAAAAGATAAAACATTTGATTTTGATAAAAATTGCCAAAACGCCTTTAACATTTTGAAGAAAAAATTGGTAGAGGCCCCAATCTTGCAATCACCGAATTGGTCTTTACCATTCGAAATTATGTGTGATGTAAGTGATTATGCGGTGGGGGCCGTATTGGGTCAAAGGGTAGACAAGAAACCGGTTGCCATTTACTACGCAAGTAAGACTCTCTCGGATGCACAATTAAATTATACAACTACCGAGAAAGAGCTACTTGCGGTGGTATATGCATTGGACAAATTTCGTGCTTACATATGGGGTACTAAGGTCATTGTTTATTCTGACCATTCTGCAGTTAGGTATCTCATGGACAAGAAGGATGCGAAGCCGAGGTTAATCCGATGGGTTCTCTTGCTACAAGAGTTTGACTTGGAGATTAGAGACAAGAAAGGGAGTGAAAATGTGGTTTCGTACCACTTGTCTCGATTGGTTGTAGAGGAGGATTCTTCACGTGAAGAGATTAATGAGAATTTCCCAGATGAGCACATTTTAAAAGTTGGAATATTACCATGGTATGCTAATATTGTGAACTACTTGGTTACAGGTGATTTGCCGGCTCATTGGGATAGAAGGAAGAGGTTGCATTTCCTATCTCAAATCAAGTACTACACGTTAGAAGAACCGGACTTATTCAAGTTTTGTCCGGATCAAGTCGTTCGAAGATGCATACCCGACGAGGAGATTCCTAGCGTCTTGATGCACTTGCATTCATTTGCTTGTGGGGGCCATTTCAGTGGTCACAAAACCGGGCACAAAGTGCTCAATAGCGGTCTTTATTGGCCGACTATTTTTAAGGATGCTTTTAATTTCGTTAAAAACTGTGTAGAGTGTCAAAAGTTAGGGGGTATTTCTAAAAGGGATGAAATGCCCATGCAACCGATCCTTATTGTAGATATTTTTGATGTGTGGGGGATCGATTTCATGGGCCCATTCCCTAATTCGCATGGCAACTTATACATCTTGGTGGCGGTCGATTATGTATCCAAGTGGGTCGAAGTGATTGCCACCAAGACAAATGACCATACCGTTGTTTGCAATTTTGTACAAACAAATATAATTTCTAGATTTGGGATTCCCCGAGTGATCATTAGTGATGGGGGATCTCACTTCAAGAATTTCAACTTTGGCAAACTCTTGAAACGGTATGGTGTTGACCATCGAATCGCTACCCCTTACCACCCACAAACAAGTGGTCAAGTGGAAGTTTCCAATAGGCAAATAAAAGAAATTTTGCAAAAGACCGTTCGACCTGACCGAAAGGATTGGTCAACGAAGTTGAATGATGCTTTATGGGCTTATAGAACGGCTCATAAAACACCTATTGGAACTACACCTTATCGCTTAGTTTATGGGCGAAATTGTCATTTACCAGTTGAACTCGTGCATCGTGCTTGGTGGGCTATTAAAGAGGTTAATATGAAATATGACGATGCAGGAAAAGAGCGAAAGTTAAAGCTTTGTGAGTTGGAGGAGCTTAGGGAAGAAGCGTATGAGTGCGCCTCGAAGTACAAGGACGATATGAAGAGAGCACATGACGCGAAGTTGAAGCCAAAGGAATTTGAAGTGGGTCAAAAGGTTTGGCTATATAATTCTCGGCTTAAGTACTTTCCCAGAAAGCTTAAGAGCAAGTGGATGGGCCCGTACGTGATTACACGGGTCGGAAAGCTTGGAGACGTTACAATCAAGGACCTGAAGGATGGGTCGAACCAAACGGTTAATGGGCATCGCCTTAAACCGTTTCTTGATGGTAACAATGAGAAAAAGGATGAGAATGTGGAGTTGGTAAACTTCGTGGTAAGTGTGCCAACTTATGAGGTCAACTGAAAGGACCGGTAACGAATTTTGTAAAGTTATGTACATTTTATTTAATTGTTTGAGTATTTTTGTGATTAATCGTTTTCGTTTCATACTAATCTCTCTTGATTGTGTGAAGTCCGGACATTCCGAACGGGTCATGAAGACACAAGGTATGTTTTTAGGCTTTGTTATGTGCATTGAGGACAATACACGACTTTTTTTTGGGGGGGGGGGGGGGGCTGGTAGGGCCGTTAACGATTATTGTGTTTTAAAAATTTAACTTATAAAAATTCACAAAAAAGATGAAAGGTATGTCTTGAGCTTGCTTTGTGTATCGGGGACAATACACGACTTTTCGGGGGGTGGCAAGGATCGTTAAGCGATTCGGCGAACAATTTGTAACGCGATTCGGTATTTAGTTTAGTTTAGCGTTAGTTTAATATTAATCTAAATATAATAAAAATATGTTGTTTTTGATAATTTAGTTTTAATTTAATTTTGTAAATAGTTTTTCTTAAAATTTTTCTTAAAAAAAAAAAAAAAAAAACGAATCTGAGCGACGCAGGGCTGAATCTCAGTGGATCGTGGCAGCAAGGCCACTCTGCCACTTACAATACCCCGTCACGTATTTAAGTCGTCTGCAAAGGATTCTACCCGTCGCTTGATGGGAATTGTACTTCAAGGCGGCCCGCGCGGCTCGTCCGCCACGCAAGCTTAGCCTACGACACGTGCCTTTGGGGGCCGAGGCCCCTACTGCTGGTCGGCAAACAGGCGACGGGCACACGCGTCGCTTCTAGCCCGGATTCTGACTTAGAGGCGTTCAGTCATAATCCAGCGCATGGTAGCTTCGCGCCACTGGCTTTTCAACCAAGCGCGATGACCAATTGTGCGAATCAACGGTTCCTCTCGTACTAGGTTGAATTACTATTGCGACACTATTATCAGTAGGGTAAAACTAACCTGTCTCACGACGGTCTAACAAAACAAACCGAAAAGAAGTTGTGGAGATACAAGATGTCAAAACAAACCTTTGTGTAAATTCAAGAACAAGCAAACCGAAAAGAAGTTGTGGATATACAAGATGTCAAAGGTGACTAATCCAATCGATAAAGTGTGTGTGTACGAAAGATTAGTGAATGCTGAAGAGTTCAAGCAAATTGGAATCACACAGAAGTTTGAACGACTCGGGTGGGAGCGCGTACTTGACTGGGTTGAGGACGCTACTCCAAAGGTATATCTAAAGGAAGTCACCGAGTGGTTGGCTACGTTGAGATTAGAGCACGCAGATGAAGAACCATCGAGGTGGAAGTTGAAAGGGGAAACATCCAAAGGGGTGATGGTCATGTCTTTCCAA
This sequence comes from Helianthus tuberosus, assembly GCA_030545235.1. Taxonomy (NCBI): domain Eukaryota; kingdom Viridiplantae; phylum Streptophyta; class Magnoliopsida; order Asterales; family Asteraceae; genus Helianthus; species Helianthus tuberosus. Next base: position 10,869,074 of record CM060415.1, read on the forward strand.
ACAATGAACCGAATCGCCAACTTCGACTCTTTGAGCGAGGGGTAGTTATACATACTATGAGATTCGGCATTTCTGGGAAAGCGGTGTGGTTCAAGCGGATCCGAGTGATTTGGTGAATGCAATTTTACCTAACTACACAGAGGGTGAACAATACAGTCGAGCCCACTTATCGGTGGAAGGAAAGATCCTCCAGAACATCTCCTTGGAGAACATCATGGTACGGTTCGGTGATAGAGGGAAGTTAAGAGTTTGGGATTTACGGGTGCTCCACGCACTCCTGTATGGTGAGCCGAAGCTATCATGGCGGCATATCGTCATGATGAACATTTGGGATACAAGAAACCAATACAAGAGAAAAATGATCCCGCACGTCCGACTGATCAGTGCAATGATTGCACAACAAAACCAGCTGCCGGAAAACTCGTTGTGGGTGCTTAAAGCTATTGACAATTTCGATTTTGCAAGAATGCGAAAGGGGTCAAAGATATGGGTAGAGGAAGCCGGACAAAGGTATCGAGTCACGGATAAGGATACGGGATCTAGTTATATGTATCCAGAAGAAGAGGATGAAGGCGAAGAGATGGGGGAAGGTGATGAGAGTGAAGAGGGCAACGATGAAGAAGAGGATCCGGGTAGGCGGCCCGGTAAGCAAAGACGGTCAAAACATAAAGAGATATCAGGTTTCGTCGCCAATTTCATTCGGAACCGGCAAAAGAATGCCTACGGAAGCTATAACCTCGGACAACAAGATGTGTATGATAACGTGTCCGCGGCTATAGCTGAAGCAAGAGAGAGGGAAGAGCGGCGAATGAAATAAGAAGAGGAGTGGAAGAATAAACAGGAAGAGATGTGGGCATTAACACGGGCCCATTGGGAGCAGGAACGGTTAGAAAAGGGCTCAAGAAGTAGCGCGAAGACGTGCTTGGGAGCAAAAGGAGGAACGTCTTCGTGTGGCGCGAGAAGCATTAGAATGTAGGAGGTGGGCAACATTGGCCACTGCGCTACAAATTCACATCAACAACCTCAAACACCTCCACGATCAAGAGAGGCACCATAGGAACTACATGGCGGGCCTCCCGTACCAACCACACACACCGTGGACGAATTACGAGAATCTTCCCGTGCCTCGTGGCCCATCCGACCCATCTCCCCATTGGCCCGAGGGAGTCGGCTCAAGTTACGTTCCACCACATCCGCAGCCGCCAGTCGAAGGGGAGAGGGGCCCCTTAGATGATTTCCGGGAAATGATGGAAACTCTCACCGGCTACCCCTACAAACCGTACCCACCTGTGGATCCGAATGAGCAATACCAGCGGTGATGGTGAGGTACGTTTTATGTTGTTTTTGTATATTATTAGTTTGTCATTTTTGCTCGTTATTTCATCTTTTGTCTAGTATTTTCGTTTAGTAGGTAAATGAACTTTGTGGGTGTGTTCCCTATATAACCCTCACGAGACCTCTCGTCCTCCCAAGCTATTGGGGGGTTTAAAAGGGCTTGTTGCATAAGCTAAATGCAACCGTGATTCCTACGAAAGTGAGTTAGGTTTGTTATTGTTGTAAATTATTTTTCCACAAAAATCAAGGTAGATTAACGCATGATTTGGTAACACTTTCATAAAAACGGTAGAACTAAGTAGCTAACAAATTTCAATGGTTGTGAGAAGCATGCTTCTACACAAGGGTTAAGATTTGTAGGTACATCATGTTCAAGGGACGACCGTTTTTGTGAAGAGAAGAAGAAGACAGGAGCATCTAGCGATAAAAATCAGGTGCATGCGTTTCCTTTTTACCTTGATTTTTAGCTTAGTAATAAGTGGATTGTAATTGTATGTTATTTTCCGGGGTGGAATTTTGGGGAAGTTAGTCGTGTCACATCCCTTGTGTGCTTTAAAAACTCTAGTTCTTACACATTGAGGACAATGTTTACCTTAAGTGTGGGGATGGGGGAGTAGTAAAAGTTTTAGATTTTTGACCCGTTCATTTAAACACTACACATTGAGGACAATGTTTATCTCAAGTGTGGGGATGGGGGAAAATTTCAAAAATTTTTCAAAAAAAAAAAAAAAATCTTGTTTCAAAAGCGATCTTAAAAGCACAAGTAACTAAGTCAACGAGGGATGTCACAACCCATTTGGTCTTTTGTCATGGTCAAGTTCAAATTAATAGCATGACGGGTATTTAGCGGGTGGTTATTTGGGAATAATCCGCCTAAGAAACTAGTATTTTATGCATGTCACATACCATACCCCTTTTAGATATGTGAGGTTTTGAGCCACTTTTATATCATAGATTACATACCTATGTTTCTTTGTTTGAGTGGACCATTAGTCATGTATTGTAGAACTTGCAACTTTTGATACGTTTGAGACCATAGACCAAATACAAGCACGAGAATGATTAAGGCATTAGGTAAACCTTTTCCATTTTACACCATTTTTATATCCTTACCCAAAAATTATCCCCTAGTAGCCAATTTGAGCCTAATCCTTTCGTTTGATCACCCTATAGCCCATATCCTTCAACCTTTTTCTTTTAAACCCGTGTGATGGAAATTCGATTATAGGAGTCGTATTTGTATAGTTGTTTTTGAGTGTTTGTATATAAAAAAAATCAATCAGAAAATGTTATGAAATTTTTTTTTTGAAAAAGTTGTTGAGAAAAATACAAAAATACGTGTCTTAGTTTGTTGAATAAAAGGGCGGAAAAAAAATTGTTGCCTCATAGTTGATGTTTGTATTGAGTTTTATTTAGTTTAGTGGTTTGTAAAATCGAATTTTCATCACCTTAGTCACTTTAAATATCCTACTTCCTACCCTTAGCCTAGCCCCGTTACAACCCTTACAAAGACCTTTTGACTTGTGCTTAGTATTTGTGTTCAGTGGTGGAGAATGATTGAGTTGCAAGCCTATGCGGGTACGTGTTCTAATCGGTTTTGAGTGATTACTTTTTTAAAAAAAGTGCTAATACATCATGAAAATTAGCCAACTTGTAAACCGAGTGGAGTGAACATTGTGAGGGATATGCATGAAGTGTGAGTTTCAAGGGCGGGTTAATCTTGGATAACCACTTTTACATGATTAATCATTTATTGCTAAATATGTCGAAAATTGTAAAAAAATTTGAACTAAGCATGACATTAGACCTTAACCTTTGTCTCGGGAATGGGGAGTGTGTTTCTCGTTCGACCCATGTGAAAGTGAAAGACAGATTTGCTTGAGGGCGAGCAAACGACAAGTGTGGGGATGTGATACGTGGTCGAAAACCGGTGTTCGTATTGGTGTAACTTGATGTTTTTACATGAGTTTTAATTCCGAATAGCCTACTTTTAATTAAAAATGTGTTTTACAGGTTTGATGAAGTTTAAGGAGCTATTTGGGAGCTTTACGGACTATCGGGACGAAAAACGGACCACCGGAATGCAAAACGGGTCTATCGGAAGCGAGAAACATAAAAACAGAAAAACGGGTTTTCTGTGAGGCATAGCCTACGCCACCAGGGGCGTAGGCAACGCCTCCTCCTGATGAAAAACGAGAATTATGTGGTTTTCTTGGTTGGTGACGAGTTTTAATGCTTGGTTTTGACCCATTTCGAGAGTTACACATTTTTTTAGGGAGTTTGAACTTGATCTGGTAGCGAATACTCATCATCTTTCACCTACCATTCATCTACCATCATTCCTACAACCCGAATCAAGAACGATAGCAACATCATCTTCTTGATTCGAAACCCTAGTTCCATCAATCCATCAATCCACTCAACCACTCACCATCATCACTCATCCAAAACCCTAACCGTCATCATTCACCATTCTACAAGATCCAAGATGATTCAATTCAAGCTTCCATCATCCGTTGATCATGCCATTTCCACCATGAGCGGCTAATTTCTTGGAGGTTTCACCCCGGTGTAGGTTATTGTAAGTCTAGGGTTTAAACATTGTTATTGGTTTGAGTTTGTGACAATTTGCTATTTGATTTTGAAGCTTATGACAATTGTCTTGCATTTGTATTGAATTCATAAATTGTCGAGTGAAGATTAAATTTGACTTTATGAAATGTTTATGTGCAATTATGCCTTGTCTAGGTTAGAGTTTACATGTTCTTGGTAACAAAGTGCATTGTGGTCCGTTATTTATAACGTTGATAGCTTTTGGCACCTAAGTCTCGCGACACTAAATCCGTTAATCATCTTTGCAATTGATTCAAACCTAAAACGTGTAGAAACCCTAGGATTTCAATTACCGAACCGGGTGTGAACCTTGTTTTCTTATCATTGTTCAATCAATCAATTTTAATTCTTGCAATTTGTTAATCACTAGTAGTTAATCCATTCAACCATTTTAGTAATTCTAATTCACATCTTTCAATTAAACAAAAAATACAAAAACATATCATAGCAATCTTCATAAGTGTGACATCTTTTCATAATTCAATCGAATCCATTCGCAAACCACATACTCTTCGTGGTTCGACCCCTTACTACCACTAGCTATTTGTTAAGGGTAATTTGGGACTATAAATATTATCTTTGACCGTAGCGCGACACTCCGATCAGGGGCTCCATGACCACACCCTCCATGTTAAGGAGGGGGCGCCATCAACCTTCAGCCAACATGATAGCGAGAGAGGAGAGGGTTATCAGCTGGGGCCCACTTGTTTGCACCAATCAAGTTTTTTTTTTCTCTATAGCGCCCCTAGGGGGTTATACCACACCCTCCATGTTAAAGGGGGGGGGGGGGTTATAAAGCCACTTGGCTGATGTGGCGCCTACGTGGCGCTGAGGTGTCCTTTATAACCCCTAACCCACACCCTCCAGCCTTATAGTGAAGAACACACAACACAGTAAAAACACTATACTATACAGACACTAAAACCAAAGGAAGATTGGGTTTTATGAATAATAAATACGTTTTCTTTAACTTTAAAAACAAAAAAATTATAATTTTATGATTTAAAATATAAAAAAGGCAATTTTTTAAACTTAAAACCAACTAAAGACAAATGATTTTATAATTTTTTTAATAAAAAATGATTTTTTTAATTGAAAAATCCATATAATTATTTATATTTTCCACATCATATAAAAAATTAAAAAATGTAATGAAACCTGACACGTCATCATT